>CM046372.1:20209524-20227839 GCA_025413025.1 Ficus hispida
TACAGGCTAACAAGAAAAGAAAGAAAGATACTAATTCTAGGAAACTAATAAACTTTCCTAAAATACATATTTGACATACAGCTATACAGATCTACAGCAAACAGGAAAGTTTCCTGATTTTCCTACACTCCCCCTCAAGCTGGTTTGAAAATATCTTTCAAAGCCAGCTTGCTTACTAGAAAATCAAACTGTTTTGTAGGTAGTCCCTTCGTAAGTAAGTCAGCCACTTGATCTTCAGATGGAACATAGACCATACAAATCAACCCATCTTCTATTTTCTCCTTAATAAAGTGCTTGTCCACTTCAACATGCTTCGTACGATCATGAAGAACCGGATTATGAGCAATAGATATCGCAGCCTTATTATCACAATATAGCTTCATAGGTAGTACTTCTGAAGCCCTCAACTCTTGCAATATTCTCCTAATCCACATTGCTTCACAAATACCGAGAGCAACTGCCCTGAATTCAGCTTCCGCACTACTTCTTGCAACAACATTCTGCTTCTTACTACGCCAAGTGACTAAATTACCACCAACATAAGTACAGTAGCCTGAGGTCGATCTCCTATCAGTTATACTTCCAGCCCAATCGCATCGGTATATGCCTCAATCTGAAGATGTCCTCGAGATTTAAAAAGAAGTCCCGTACCTGGTGTTCCTTTTAAATACCTTAGGATCCTGTAAACAGCCTCAAAATGCTCAGGACCAGGAGCATGCATAAACTGGCTCACTGCACTTACAGAAAAAGCTATGTCAGGACGTGTTGTGACAGATAAATAAGTCTTCCAACAAGCCTTTGATACCGCTCCTTATCCTTCACATCTTCAGTTCTGGCCGGTTGCAGCTTCACATTCGGTTCTAAGGAGTCTCTGCGGTTTACAGCCTAGCATACCTGTCTCACCAAGCAAATCAAGGACATACTTGCGTTGATTAACAATAATTCCCTCCTTGGACCTTGCAAACTCCATTCCAAGGAAGTATTTCAACGCGCCGAGGTCCTTAATTTCAAACTCCTCTGCTAGTCTCCTTTTCAGCTTACTCATCTCATCATAATCATCTCCCTTAAGATAATATCGTCAACATACACAATTAAGATGGCAATCTTACCTTCGCTTGAATGTTTAAAACATGGTATGATCCGCTTGACTCTATAAAACCAAACCTCCTCACAACCTTACCAAAACGTTCAAACCATGCTCGTGGAGATTGCTTGAGACCATACAAGGATTTCTTCAATCTACAGACTCTTCCAATCCCAAGTTCTTCCTCAAAACCGGTGGTAGGCTCATAAACACCTCTTCTTCCAGATCTCCATTGAGAAAGCATTTTTAACATCAAGCTGAAACAAAGGCCAGTTAGAATTACAGCAAGAGCTAACAGTACCCGAATTGTATTTATCTTCGCAACAGGAGCAAAGTTTCTTGATAGTCTATCCCATAGGTCTGGGTGAAGCCTTTTGCAACCAATCTGGCTTTATATCTTTCTACACTCCCATCTTCTACTTTTGACAGTGAACACCCATTTGCACCCACAACCTTTTTCTCACTCGGTAACTGAACCACTTCCCAAGTACCATTCTTCCTCAACGCCTCCATCTCTTCAAACACAGCTAATCTCCAATTCGGTTCATCCAAAGCTTCCTTAATGTTTCTAGGCAACACAAGTTTTGAAATTTTTGTAGTAAAAGCTCTATACTTGGCGGAAAGTTATCATAGGAGATGTATTTGGCTATAGGTGTCTAGTACAAGTTCGGGTTCCTTTTCTTAAGGCAATGGGAAGATCAAGGTCGGTTTCTTGGATAGGATTAACAGGTATAGGGTGTAGATTAGACTCAGGGACAACTACTGGCTAGGATTTGGAATAGAAGAAGGAAAAAAAGATGAGTTACCTGATGTATTCGGATGGACTTCACTTGGGAATTCCTCACGGCCTTGTGCTGGAAGAATCAACGGATCTTTACTTTTTTCGATATTTTTCCTAGAATAAACCACAGGCTCAAGATTTGATCGATTTTTTCCATTCGTAGTATTTCCATATCAGTCAAACTAATATCAGATTCAGTATTCCTGGATTGGGTGATCCTAGTTTCTTATCTAAAGAATCAAGAACAATATGTGGTAAAGGTTCCGTTTCCCAAAAATTTGAGTCATCTAACTTTCCCCCTGAATTAAATTTTTGCTGAAAAAAGGTAAGTGTTCCAAAAAGGTGGCATTTAGAGTAACATGAAACTTTTTGTAACAGGATTAAAAAATTTGTAACCCTTTTGAAATGGAGCATACCCGAGAAAAACACATTTTTCTGCCCGAGGGTCTAATTTAGACCAAGAGCGCTTGGTATGGCACATAAGCAGTGCAGCCAAAGACCTTTAAAGGCAAATTCGAGGTGATGTGAGTGTGAGGAAAAACCTTTTTAAAATACTCCAATGGAGTATATGTTGTAACACTCTAGAAGGCATCCTATTAATCAAATATGA
The DNA here is from genome assembly GCA_025413025.1 of Ficus hispida. Classification (NCBI taxonomy): domain Eukaryota; kingdom Viridiplantae; phylum Streptophyta; class Magnoliopsida; order Rosales; family Moraceae; genus Ficus; species Ficus hispida. Next base: position 20,212,000 of record CM046372.1, read on the forward strand.
AGCAGTCAAAACAGCATCCCCCTACAAATATTTCAGGCAAATTCATGTAAAACATCATAGCAGAGCAACTTCTAGAAGATGTTTCTTCTTTCCCGTCAGCTAATCCATTTTGTTCTGGAGTATCTGGGCAGGAAGATTAATGAAGAACGCCTTTTGCATGTAAAAAAGTTTATAAAACTTTGTTGTAGTATTCAGTGCATTATCTGATCGTAAAATACTAATTTTTGACTGAAATTGAGTTTCTATCATAGTGTAAAAGTTTTTTAAAAATTTTTCAACTTCAGATTTTTCCCGCATCAAATAAACCAAATATAGACGAGTATGGTCATCTATAAAGTTACAAACCATTTTTTTCCTGAAACAGTGGTAACCTTTGAAGGTCCCAAACATCACTATGAAAAAGATAAAATGGTTTTAATGGTTGATATGGTTTTGAAATATAATTTTTTCTTTGGCTCTTGGCAAGTAAACAGCTTTCACACTTTAACACAAAAGGATTGATATGCTTAAACAACAATGGAAACAAATATTTAAGATAAATAAAACTCGGATGGCCCAATCTAGAATGCCAAACCATTGTTTGTTCATAAGCAGACATAGAACTAATACTACTAACACTTGAGTCATTTTAGAACTAGGAAAACTATCATCAAAATAGTAAAGTCCATTGATCATTCTAGCACTGCCAATCATCGTCCCCAGTTCCTGTCCTGAAAATACAATGAGATTCAAAAAAATAACAGAACAATTAGAATCTTTGGAAAGTTTGCTAACAGATAAAAGGTTGCAAGTAAGTTTAGGAACATGGAGGACAGACTTTAGAGTTAATTTTTCTGAAATTGGAATCAAACCTTTTCCTGCAATGGGGGAAAAACTACCATCTGCTATCTTAAAATTTTTATTTCCAAGACATGTGTGTAAGATTGAAAGAATTTAAAAGAATTGTCATATGATCAGATGCTCCTAAATCTATTATCCATGAGCAGAAGAAGTGATGCAGCAAGATAGAGCTTTTGATTCATTACCTGTATGTGCCATAGACGCATGAGGAGAATCGGATGAAACGAACCAAATTTCAGCAATGCAAGAAGATGCTCCATTTGTTCTTTGGTAAAGGGACTGGTTTCGGCTCATTAGTAGTAGGTAAGCTTTGTCCAGCTTTTTCTCCAGCCTTATTCTTCCAATTTGCAGGTTTCCCATGAAGCTTCCAGCAAGTTTCACGAGTGTGCGTGGCTTGTGGCAATAGTCACACCATACATATGGTTTCTCACCAGATTTCGGAGGATATTGTTGAGGCCTAGATAAGTCTCCTCCAAAGGTCACCAAAGCGAGCCTTCCATTGCTACTCCAGGTTCCTTTTTGCCCAACATAACATTCCTCCTGCTTTCTTCCCTCCTTACTTAGAAAAAACCTCACCAATCGAAGGAAGCGACTGTCTCTCAATGATTCTCCCCTGACTTCATCAAACTCAACATTTAGCCAGCCAAGAATTTGAAGATTGGGCTATCTTCAACATTTCTTGTGGTGGTTTGCATCTTCAGACGACTTCAACTCATAATTGTTGAAAAGATCAAGATCTTGCCAAACACGCTTCAATGAGTTGAAGTACTTAGTGACATTATCCTCTCTTGCATATCTCACCAAGTTTGAGAGTCAATTCAAAAATATGTGATTGATTCCCAAATCAGAATACATCTGATTGACATTCTCCCATAGCTCTTGTGCCGTTAAGTAGCACATGTAATTAGAGCTGATATCTTCCTCCATAGAATTCACGAGCCACATCATCACCATAGAATTTCCAGCATCCATATCGCATAGGTCGGATCTATTTTTGGTGGGGCTTCCGTTCTCCTGTCAAATATCCCATCATTCCACGGCCTTTAATGTACATTCGAACTGCCTATGACCATCGCAGAAAATTATCACCATTCAAACGAATGGTAGTAATTTGAACCGAGTGAGACTCTCCATTAGCCTTGATAGGGTCGGCTAATCTTTTTGAACTAGGGTTATTTTGACTAGTTGTGGATTCGGTAGACATGGTGGTTTGAAGGTAGAAAAACAAAAAAACATTGAAAGGAGAGAGGGAAGAATGAAGCCGAATAGCCAAGAATGGCTTTGATACCAAGTCGGAAAATACAGAGAAGAAACAGAAAATTGGGGAATAATTTTCTTCATTCACATAATCTCCTTTTATACAATTACAGGCTAACCATAAAAGAAAGAAAGAATACTAATTCTAGGAAACTAATAACACTTTTCTAAAGAACATATTTGACATTACAGCTATACAGATTCTACAGCAAAACAGGAAAGTTTCCTGATTTTCCTATAGACACCGATCTAGATCATCAATAATTTGAACAAGTCTATCCGCAATCTGTACGTCATCCTTTTCATGAGTGATCAAGACTGAACACAAAATGTATAACACAACCATCTTCAACTTATCTTCTTTTCGAGTCGAACTCTGTCTTCAACTTATGAAGACTGAACACAAAAGTATAACACAAGCACCTCGCCTCCTGCTACCGCCCATATCTTCTTCATGAGGGTGCTCATCTTTTCCAAGGCCTCTCTAATACTTCTTAGCGAGATTTTTTTCTCTTTGGGGAAGTTTCTGGTTTTAAATCTCTGGCTGCCTATATCTTTATAATCCGCAAGATAAGTAGAGCAATTGAGGCCACTTATTAGAGCATGCTCCATAAGAGAATATCTTATGGGAATTCCGTTCACAATGAATCACATTTCAAAGTTCTTTTTTATTTCAATTGCATGACATTGTAGCATCCACAATGGTGCTAAACAAATGTCAAGGTGTTCTGGAACAGAAAATAGGTGGGTAACCTGGGAGCTCATGAATCACTCCATACCACGTGGGTAGTCTTTTAACGCCTTCGTCACAACTTCAACCGCATTAGACAACAAACATTTTGTTGTTGTTTTGCACTTGAAATTCATTTGATCTGATTTCAAATGAAAAGTAGGTGGTGGCACGTCCAAAACCTACAAATGAATTAGATTGCTTATTTGTTAAATTAACAAAATAGACAAAACATTTATTTTTGTTAACTTTAACTACATAAATCTAATAAATAGAAGAAAATAAAAAAATACTAACCGGTGTTATCAAGGCTCGTGATTGCGGTGGTATGTTGTCATTTGGTTGTGGCGGAATCCTGCTTTCTGTTTCGGAGTCATTTTCTGACTCCATCTCTAATTGCTCTAAATATCTCCACCGTTGGGCAGGGCGAGGAGAGGATGCCAGTGAACTACGTGCCATAGCTAGAAATGATTAAGTCAAATAGGCCATATCTCAAAGATAAAATATGCTTCTTGTCATACGATATTTTTCATGTTTATGTAATTATATAATCACTAGTACTCTCCATTAGTGACATTTGAGAATCTGCTAAAGAAATCCCTTATAATTTATCTTTAGATAAGTAAAGATTATGACTTCTTCCTAAGTGATTTCCTCATTATTTCATGTTCCTGGGATTGGTCCCGACTTTTGATCCATGAATGTTCGATTGGATGTGCACTAAAATTTCTTTCTTTCCTTTTTTCTTTCTTTTTTTTCCTTTCTTATTTTTTTTATTGTTAAAATGATTTTGTTTTGCTTTTTCTAAAGAAAAATGGTAACAACTTGTGAAATGTAAGCTTAATTCGGAGACCATATCTTAGCCCTGGATGTTTTTAGGATGTCCCTTATAACGAATGAATGTCAAGTGCTTTTCCTTGAAATGGATTTTATCTCAATAAGAATTTGATGGATCAATTCGTCTCTATGTCTTGCATTTATTATTATTTCAAGCATAATTCCAAGTATTACTAACTTTTGTTTTGTTTTGTTTTTTTTTTTAATTAAAAAAACCAGCTGAAAATTATTATATATATTTTGTGTGTTCCATGTTAGAACAAATGTATATGTTTCAAATATGTTGTCGTTTATCACAATGTCGTTGTTAAAATGATATTATTGTTTCTATGCAAATTGTCGTTTTGAGAACTTCATACTTAGATTGACGTTATTGTTTCCAGTGTTGACGTTTTTGAAGTGTAAGAAAACATTGTCATTTGCAACTAATATTTATGGTTCATATGTATAAGTTGGTATCAAACACAAAAGCTTCCCCCAAAAATAAAAAAAATAAAAATAAAAATAAAAATAAAAAAGAAGGTCGTCATTTTTATATTCATGAAATTAGCATGAATTTGGAATACGGGTTTGAGATGTAATTTTTAGGTTAAAGTTAAATTTTAAAAAACAATTTATAATTTGTGTTGACTTCTCAAGAAGACAAAAAGTGAGATGAAAACTTTAGCTTCACACTTAAGAATCAAACAAATTATTATGCTTTGTTTGGTGAGTCACTTTGAACTCAAAAATTTGAGTTCAAACTGAACTCAACCCATTTGGTGTATGTGCTTAGTCCCAACTATGCACTGAACCGTTGCACACTAAACCAAACTTGGTTTACTATATGCCCAATCCTTGTGTTTTCTTTCTGTCTCACAATGATTGAGCACTGTGTACCTACCGCCTTCTTCTCCCACCCTCTTCGATTCCCTATGACCACCGGCGGCTGCCGGTCGGCGAAGGACAAATTGAGCCACTGCAGCCACGAGGACGAGGACGATGACGACGACGATAATCCTAAGGTGGCAAAATAGACGGGCTCGCCGATACCGCCCTTATCACCATCTCCGCCTGATCCTCCTTGTCACAGAACGTCGAATCAGTGGCCGCAACGATGTTAATGTTAAGATCCAACATGTTCTTTTTTTTCTTTTTTTTTTCTCTCCTTGTTTTTGTTGTCTGATTCCTTTATATATTCTAATTTATTTCTCTCTTTTTTTTCTATAGGTTTTGCAAAGGTTAGAAAAATAAAAATAAAAATAAAAATAAAAACCCCAGAAGCTAAAAACTCTTTTTTGGGACTAATTTTTTGCTGTACCAGTCGGATCAAACAAGAAACCTCAGGAAAAGAAAAGGAAAAAAAATTCACAGTCCAGAAAAAAATAATAAAGGGACTGAGACTGAGTGAGAGGCTCTTGAAGAAAAAAAAAAACGGAGATTAGAGAGGGGGGGGGGGGGGGGAAGGCCAAAACAGGCAAGGTTCAAAAGAGATACAGACACACAGAGAAAGATAAAGGAAACAAAAGAAAAGAAAATTAGAGAGAGAGAGAGAGGCAAGAAAGAAAGAGGAGAAAACTGTAGTTGATAAGAGAGGCTAATTGGGTGAGGAATAGAAAAATCTGTGGTTGAGAGACGACTCAAAGGGGCTAAAAAGAGAGATGGGGACGTGGTAGCATGTGGCCTTACACTTGCCCTCCTTTTTTTTTTTTTTTTTTTTTTTTATAGATGATTCGAAGTCTGTATCTTTTAATAAAATAAGATATGATAGTATCATTAGGTATAATTATGCATATAATCACCTCAAAATTAATGTTTTAAAAGAGTTTATTATATCAAAATGATTTTAAAATTTTATAATCACCATTAAAAAAGTTAAAATGAAGTTTATAATATTATACTGAAATACATGGTATAATTCTACTTGAAATTAAGATTAATGTTATCTATTTAAACCAGATTAAGATGAGAATTTTATGTTTTTTTAGTAGCACTTTTAATTAGTAACCACGTAATTTTTATTGTTGTAGTTTATGGTTATGTAAGAAATATTGTAAAAGGATTCTCATATATTGTTGATGTGTGTTTTTATTTTAATTTAATTTAAGCTTTTTCATTTTGTCATTCATAATCTATAATGGAATGTTAACTTTGAGTTAAACCTTTCAATTCAAATTTTTTATATCAAAAAGAATGCCTAAGCCTGTTAGATGTACTCACGAGTTCATAGGGGATTTCTAGAAGTAAAGGACCAAATAAATAGTGTTTAGAGTGAACTTCTGAGTCTGGTCTTGAATGACTTTTAAAAGATTTGATTAACTCTCCCATCAGTTTTTTTTTTTTAGAAATGATTGTGTTACTCTTACATCATCACATTATATGTATACTTATATATAAACCATGTTTCACTTGTTATTGTCTTTAATACGTGGGAATTTTGGCAACAATCTCATAAAAATATTATATATTATCTCTCTTAAACTGTATATTTTAGTCATTGGTACCTAGTTTTCTATTTTTTATTGCCTTGTTGTAAAACATTCATCCATTCTTCACACTTATTAAAAAAAAAAAAAATTCGCACTAATCTTTGATGTATTCTAAAAATACCATTATAGAGAGAGAGAAAGAGAGAGAGCGAGATTTTTAGTGCATCTGGTGAAACCACAATTTAAGTACGAAGTTCTCAAAACGATAATTTGCATAGAAACAACAATATGATTTTAACAATGGCATTGTGACAAACGACGACATATTTAAAACATACACATTGTTCTAACATGGTACACACAAAATATATATAATAACTTTCAGCTGATTTTTTTAATTAAAAAAAACAAAAATAAAAACAAAACAAAAGTTCTCTTCTACCTGGCCAAAGAGGTTTTGCAAAAGAGTAGAGAAACTTACGGGGAGTGATCGAGTCGCCTGAGACAATGCGGCTATTATCAGAACAGGGAGGGGAGCTTGAGGTTTTTTTTTTTTTTTTTTTTGGCTGGTAGATTTTTTTTGGGGGGGGGGGGTGTTGAGGGAGATGAATGAGGTTGGGATGGTTGAGGGGAAAACCAGGTTAGGGTTTTGAGTTTTTTTTGGCTGGTAGATATTTGGGGGGGGAAGATCAATGGGTTGGGGTTGAGGTGGTTGGGTTAGGGACGGACAGGGAAAGACCAGGGAGAGCAGACCCGTGGGAGGGAGTGTGCTTCAGTTTTTAGTTTTTTTTTTTTTTTTGTGGTAGATTTTTTGGGGGAAGATCAATGGACTTTTAAGTTTCAGAGCAAGGGTTTTTTTTTTTTTTTGAAAGGTGGGACTCTTTTAGTCTTTTTACTTAATAATTAAATAAAAAAATAAAAAAGAAAATAAATTTTAAAACAAGGTTATATCTGTAGTCTGCTTTTGTATTGGAGGTTATCTATGTAATTGTAAGGCTGCTTTACTCTATTGATAGAGCAAAAATTCTTGATCATCAAAAGACTTTGTGATGGTTAAGATCAAATCGAGTTACTAAACAATCATAAATAATATCACAACTGATTATTATTTTACAAAACATTTCCCAACAAAAAAAAACAAAACAAAACAAAACAAAACAAAAACTTTCTTGTTTGTGTTCATCCGATGTCGACGGCGACCCAACCTCACCCGCGACGGTGACCAGACCCAATGACGGTGACAGAGCATCTCGCCGATGAAGACTCCACACCACCATGAGAATCGTGCAAAGCCAAGCATGAGGAATTGCGATGGAAACAGCAAGCGATTCCAGCGGCGAGAGCCCTAACCCACCCCATGGCACCATCCTTACAGAGTATTTTCAAAGGAGAATCAAAAACCATATTGAGAATTCAACACCACCATGAAGTAGAAAAAAAAACCCAATTCAGAATTGATCCCAAATTTTGAGATATTTCATTGAAATCTCTCTATTTTGAGGAACAAAAACATACCCAGTTTTGGGCTAAGGAGGCTGCGAGCCCGCGACTTCTTCGTCGACAGTTCCAGCGGATCCATCGGAATCCGTCGCGGCCTCCATCCTTCGCGAGCCACCCACTGCCCACATCGGAAGCTTGTCGGCATCGCGAGCCACCCACTGCGAGCTCGCCGTGGGTCACAAAAATACAAATCTGTCCCACTCCCTCGCGCCTCAGTCAGAATTCCTAGTGGCCTCCATCACGACTCTATCAACGAGTTTGGGAGGGCAAGATGGTGTTGGTGCTGGCAGATTCCTTTTTCTTCTTCGATGGGAGTTTTTTTTTTCCAATGTTTTTGAAATATTTTATAAATTATTAAAATTCAGAATGATAATTAATCAAGTGTAATAGTTCTTATCATTATTTAATACATCTTTTCAATCTAAACCATCAAAAATCAATATGTCGTTTCAATCTAAACCATCCTCACTTAATCCGATGATCTAAAATTTTTACGTTATTGATGGGGTAAAATATGTTGTGCTGAATCACAAAATTCACTTTTATTTTTTATTCTTTGTTCTTCCTCTTTGTTTGAGAACGAAAATTCTTCAGGAGACCCATAACAAAACAAAACAAAACAAAACAAGGGTTTCATTTCATTTTCACAGCGAGCGAGAATCCAAAAATCGTTGCAACCGAGATCGGGAAAAGAAAGAAAGAAAGAAAAACATCAATGGCCGTGATAAAGACTCAGGAGGTATCATTGAGACCCATCGAGAAGGTGATAGTCCACTCGTTGGTGTTGCTGAGCATCACTGGTTGGAATTTTTTAACCCACTCGAATAAGTTCGATTGGGTTGAAAAAGTTTTAAGGTGAAAGTACATGTATATCACAAATTTAGAGATCATTGTATCAATCAACATGACATAAAAAATTAATATTAAACTAATATGGCACAAAATTAAACTAAAGTTAACTAAAATTTGTATTATATTGGTTAAAAGTAGGGAATTTGTCCTATATTGGTTAATAGATGAAGAAAATATGGTTATTTAGATTTTTTTTTTTTCTTTTTTTTTAATCCACTTAGTCAACCCAAAAGTATAAAATCAATTCACTCAATTAAAGTCAGGTCGGGTTGGATTGAGTGGATTAATCTGATTGAGTATATAATAAAAAGTAAAACTATGGGTAAAAAAATATAAAATTCATAATACATTTTTTTTATATCAGGTTGACGAAATCAAAGATAGTATATAAAAATTATAATAAAGAAAATACAAAAATAGAAAACCAACAATGTAAGCTTGAATATGTACTGTCATATTATATTATACTATAATACTAAAGCAAAGGAACCTTTCCACTGTTCTTTCTACAGTGTTCCATAGTGAAAATTCCCCCCCCCCCCCCCCCCGTTTCTGATGCTACAGTGTAGTACAGTAATGCACAGTGTTTGTGTGTGAAATGACCTTTTTGCCCCTGATTTTCTTCAACCGGTTGAGTGCCCACAATAGATGGACAATTTTAGCCTCCACATCCCTAATTCTCTCTTCTCTTTATTTCTTTCGCTGCCCCCTTTCCCAATTGATTCTCTCTCTATTTTTGCTCTTTCGACTCTCTCTCTTTACAGCTCTGCCTCTCTCTACCCTAATTTTCTCTTCTCCTTCTTTCTTTTGCTGCCCCCTTTCCCAATTGATTTTCTCTCTCTATTTTTACTCTTTTGACTCTCTCTCTCTCTCTACAGCTCTGCCTCTCTCTCTTCCTCTTCTTCAGATTTTTGGGTTCTAAACGTTAGATTTTTGGGTTTTTTTTTTTTATTCCTTTACTTACTCATTTTTTTTTTATGGTTTCGGTTTTAGTGGTGATGATTTTTTTGCTGCTGTGGTTGTTCTCTCTCTACAGCTCTGCCTCTCTTTCTTCTTCTTCTTCAGATTTTTGGGTTCTAAACGTTCGATTTTTGGGTTTTTTTTGTTCCTTTGCCCACTCATTCTTTTTTTTTTTGTTTCAGTTTTTAGTGGTGATGAGTTTTTTGCTGCTATGGTTGTTTTCTCCAGTTGTAAAAGCTTAGTTTTTGTTCTTCATTTTCGGAAATTTTTTTTGCCCTTTGTTATTTTGTTCTTCATTACTATTTTTGGGAGGTTTTTTTTTTCCTTTTTTTGTTTCTCCCCTTCCTCTCTCTCTCTCTCCGGTTGTTTTGTTATTTTTTAACTCATTTATATGTATTGGTCTAATGGATCTTCTCTTTTTTTTTTTTTACCCGCCGAATGTTGAGTTCTGATATTTAGAATTTTTTTTTATAAAAATTTTTATTTTTTCTTCTTTTTTTTTTGTGGTTGTTTTCAAATGCTATAATTTGTATTTTTTTTCTGTGGTTTTTTTCTTTTTTTTTCATTATTGTTTCCATTTGTTTTTTTTTTTGGGCCTTTTTATGAATTTTTAAATTACTGTTTAGTGAGATACATTCGGACTTAAAACCCTAGATATTGATATTTTTTATGCTCTCAATCATTCGTTCTTTTTTTTAATTATTATTTTTGATTTATAATGTTGAGGTTTTCCTTATTGTGTGTTTGTTTTCTCCGAATGTTTAAATCTGGGTTTTTTTTAATGCTCTAAGGGTTTTTTGTTCAAGCTTTTCATGTGTTTCTCTGTTAAAAGTTTGAATTTTGATTTTTAGTTTTTTTTAACTACATTTTTCGGGTTCCAATTTTTCCTGTCCTATCATTTGTTATTTTTTAAGTTACTACTAAGTTTGTTTACTGCATTTTCTCCTATTTATTTTTTGTGAATGGTGAGTTTTGATTTTGGTTTTTTTTTAATGTCCTGATTCTAAATCCATATTTTTTTTGACATTTTTTTTCCTTTTCTCAGTATGTTTTTTGCGTTAGAAATTTACATTTTAATGTTTAGTATGTAACTTTTTTTCATTGTTGTATTTGTTTTTCCCTTTTTCAACCTTTCGGATTTTGTTTTCTATTTTTGTCTACTGTTCATGTGCTTCTTCTTTTTTTTGTTATGAGTATTTTTTTTTATTTGTTTTCCAAGTTTTTGAAAACAAATTCATAGTACTAAACAATGTGAACAAAAATTATGGTATGTTGCATTTTTTTCTTCTTTTTAATTTTTACTCTGTTTGTGCTGCCGGTTTTTTTTTTTTTTCTTTTTTTCTTTTTGATATATGATTGTTGCTAATTTCTTTTTGCAAATTGGGATAACAATTGTGATAAGATGAGTTGATACAAGTATCAAGTGGAACATTGAAGATTTTTCAATTGTTAGTTTGTATGTTTGTAATTTTTAGTATTTTTTGTCCCCAGGTAATATTTTCTTCATTTTGTTTCCAATTTTGATCCTTGCATTTTGAATGTTGATGATTTTCTATTATATCTAGGATTTGTAGTTTTAGATGTTTTTATTAGAAGTTATTTATTTTTTCTGTTAAATTTTTTTTTTACAATTTGCTTTTATTATAGATAGGGTGTTTTTATTTATAATAGTTAATTATGATTAGGTTAGTATGTGTGATGTTTTGTTATCACCAATCTTTCGATTGAATTCCTGCAGAATTATAATTCTCTTTTGTCTAATAACCGTATTGCATGATTTAGATAGATTTCAGTGATTTGTTAAAGGTGTTTTAACTATATAGTTTGCTAGTTGTAATTATAGGATTTGCTCCCTTTAAGTTACCTGGTTTTTTTTTTTTTAGCTTTTTTGTTGTAATTATATTGTATGCTAGAAGTTTCTCATTTATTGTCCATGATTACTTTCAGTCAGATTTTTTACATACTTAACTTTATCATTAATGCAGCTGATTTTATTAAATTTTGTCATCTTTTCTTTATTCTGTGTGAAAAATTTTTCTCTCTCTCTTGCATCGACCCTTCTGATTTAGCTGGTTCTCTCTTTTAAATAAATCTCCTCCTCATTAATTGCTTCATCTCTTTCCTTCACTATTAATGCCTCTGTAAACTTCTTTCAACTGTTTCCTCTTAAATCTTCGTTGCTAGATATTCAAACCTGTTTTTTTATCTAAGTATTGTTCTTATTTAAACATTTTTATTAATCTTCATTATTGTCTTATTATTTTAGCATATTTATTATTATGATCATCATATTGTGAAAAGATTCATTTTTTTAACTCTGTTTTTTTCTTTTCTCTGTTTGTGGTTATTTAATGTTTTTTTTTTTCTCTGCTTCCTCTTCTCTCCATCCATCTCCCTGGTCGACAGTATACACAGCCTTTTTTTCTTATTTGTGAATGTTTTGTTATTATTATTTATATTATAAGGGGTTATTTATCCCCTTTTTTTCTGCCCTCTTCCTGTCCAACAGTATACATACTATTTTTTTCTTATTTCTGAATGTTTTGTGATTATTATTTATATTATAAGTGATTATTTTACTGCCTTTTTTTTCTGCCCTCCCTCCCCCCGTCCCTCTCTCTGGTCGACAATATAGACAACTTTTTTTGTTATATGTGAATGTTTTGTGATTATTATTTATATTATAAGTGGTTATTTACCCTTTTTTTTTTTTGTCTCCCCTCTTCCTGTCTCTGTCCTTGGCTGAGAATACATAGAACCCTTTTTTTTTTTTTTTTTTCTCATTTGTCAATGTTTTGTGATTATTATTTATATTATAAATGGTTAGTTACCCTTCTTTTTTTTCCTGCCTCCCTCCCTCTCCCTAGCTGATAATATACACAACTTTTTTTTTTTCTTATTTGTGAATGTTTTATGAGTATTATTTATATTATAAGTTACATGATAATGATAATGTGATAAGTTTACTGTTTTGTTTTGTTGGTTTTTTTTTTTTCTTGTTTTCTCCTATTATTATTTCTGTGTTGCGTTGTTGTAAATGTTTTTAACAAGAACTTTTGGATTAAAATTTTTATATGCTATGATGATCTCTAATCAGATGTGTAAGAATGCATATACTAGATTCATTGTTTAATTTGGTATATGATACTGAATAAGGTATTATTGATAACATATGTTACATAACTATTATATACTATTTGACCATCTTTCTTGTTGCTATGAATGTTTGGGATTTGTGTCAATTTTGTTTTTCTGACATTATAATGGTACTGATATATTACTGTCTTTATATTATTGTAATATTGTAAATTTTTTTTAACTTTCTCCACTTTCTTCCTATTTTCTCCCTTCTTCGCTTTCTTTCTGTATTATGTAAACCTTCTCTCTGTGTTTTGTTTTGTTTTGTTTTGTTTTTTTTTTCTTGGACACATTCCCAGATATTACACCTTGTAGCTATCGAAGATGATATTGAATTGTATTACAGTTATTGTTAAGACATATTACTAATGAGATCTGAGCATACTAAAAAATAGTTAATTAAAACCTTTATACTGTTTTTTATAGTGTGTATATTTTTGTATGTGTATATATTAAATTCGTTGGTATTATTTCTGCTTTATTTTTTTTTTCTGTCCTTAGATTTTTTCTTTTTTTAATTACCCAGGGAATTTTTTTTATTATATTGTTGTAATATTTAAATTTAATAGAAGAGTATCTGTATTGAAATCTTTTTTAATTACAATTTGTTGTAATCTTAATTGTATAATTTAAGTTCTTTCATTATGTAATTTTATTTTCTCTCTTTTTTATTTTATTTTTTTCAGTTTTCCAGTTTTTATGTAATATTTATTTATGAATTTACATACTTTAATTTATTTATTATTTGATCTAATAAATCCAAGTCTTTATGGAAGGCAAAAAATACGTTCACATAAGGAAAAGGAAGGAAAAAGAGTGTACATGTTAATGAATTAGGTTTTTTAAATTCATTAATGTTAGATTTTTTGTTGCATATAAATTTTTAGTTTGTTTAATAACATAACTGATCATAATAAATAATAATAAGCTATATATTATTTGATTCAAGAAATGTAGGTTCTCATAAAAATATAATAAAAAAACTTAAACAGTAATATTTTCATCGGTTGTTGCATATTAGGAACATATAAAATTTGACAGAAATAATTTCTTCCTTTGTACAAAATGCAACAAACAGAATAGAGAGGGTGAGAAAAGATAAAAATTATTCGTTATAATCATATATATTAACAAAGTCAAAGTAATATTTTCTCCAATTAACTTTAATTATGTAAATTAAATTTAAATCAATAAAACAATATATACAGATTAAAAAATGGAAAATTAAAAAAATTAAATAGAAAACAAAACGATTTTAATATACAAAAAAATTTACTTCAACAAATAAATATAATTTTTTAATCAATTAATATAAAAAAAATAAATAAACTAAATTACAAATTGAAGAATAATATTTTCTTTAATCATTTTTCACTATGTAAAATAAAATTACATCAGTTAAATAATATATAAGAATTGTAAAATCTTAAATTTTATAAAAATTTACAACGGATAGAAAAAATTTTAATTTAAAATTAAAATAACCCAATTAAATTATAATATTAAAAAATAAAAGAAAAGTCAATATTTTAGATTAAAAAAAATAATTTAGCAGAATTTGTAAAAATAAATTATCATTATAGATTTACAACAAAATGAAAAAATGTAGTCTTTTTTTTCTCTGCCCCTTTTTTCTTTGTAGGTTTTTTGTTATAGGAACCGTATATTTACAAATTATGATTAATGTTGTATGTGAATATTATTATTTAAAATTTACATTTTTAATTGTATAACATATTTTCTCATTTTTTTTATTAATTTAATTAGTTTCTTCTTTACTTTTTAACCATACTTATTTAGGTTAGTTAATTTTTCTTACTATTAAATTTTTAAAGTTTTGATATTATTTATTATTTACAGTATTTTATTCAAAATGCATTACTCCATTTTGTTTTGATTAAAAAAACTGTTACATTGAATATTCTCTTTTAATTTTAATGTTTAATATTATTATGTTATTGCTGGTTCATCCTTTTTTTGTTAACTAAATAAATTGCATAATTCTTTTTTTTTCTCTCTTTTATGTCCATTATATTTATTTTTAATAATATTTTATATTGTTCTTTTTATAATTTATATTAAATAAAATGAAGTTGAGAAGAATGAAAAGAAAAGGTCATACTAATAGCAACAATTCAAAATGTTCAAAGTGTTATAGAAGACAAATTTGTACAAATGATAATGAAGCATCCATGTCTACAAATATACATTGGCCAAATAATCAGTTTGAAGAATTAAATACAGAAATTATTACTGGTTATCGAAGTGGATTTATTCAATTATCTTTAACTCATGAGACCAGTGAAGGTACATCAAATGCATCATTGGAGGATTACGATTTATTGTCAATCCAAAGAAGTAATTTTTTCTCCCTCAAATCTTTTTTTTTAATTAAAAAATTGGAAAAAAATTTTTTACTAACATTTTTTTTCCCAAAAAATTTTTATCCAGATTTAAATGATGAATATATTGATATTGGAGACTGTAATTGTGAATGTCAATACTGTAGAGCATTATTTTGGAAAAATGAACAAACACAAAATACATATCCACCAAAATTTTTTTATGTTATCAAAATAGAAAAATTATGATACCTTTAAAGAAAAAATAACCAACAATTTTAGATGAGCTATTGGATTAATTGTGGAGGATCCTTAAGTACAAATTTTAGAAAAAAAAATACTAGAATTTATAATTCTATGTTTGCTTTTACTTCATTCGGAGTAAATATTCAGTTTAGATATCAATAAATCATCAGGCCCATATATTTTAAAATTTGTGGACAAATTCATCATCTAATTGGATTCTTTACTTTCAATAAATAATAATCCTCTAAAATTCATCCAATTTTATATTTATGATATAGAAAATGAAATTCAAAAGAGAATAGCAACACTTTTCAAATAATAATGATTCAAATAATATAAATGAGATTATTGTTTCAAAAATTAATTATAATGTTAGATGAAAACAAATAAATTAGTTCAACTTTTTAGAAATGTCAGGATATTTATAAAAATCATGAAATATCATCAATGAAATTAAGATTAATTGAAAGACGACAAAGAGATGGTACACAATATGATTTTCTAACTTCGTCGGATGTAGGAGGTTTAATTGTTGGAGATTTTGGTTTATATGAAAAAGGCAGAGATATTATTATTCATAGTCAAATTGGAGAATTTCAACGAATTAATAAACTTCATCCATCTTATACGGCATTACAATATCCATTGTTATTCCTTATGGAGAAGATGTGTATAGAATTGATATAAAATGGAATCCAAATTTTACTGGTAAACAACAACGTAGAAATAG
>CM046372.1:20227939-20498062 GCA_025413025.1 Ficus hispida
TCTACTGGGATGACCCGTACCTTTACAAATACTGCCCCGACCAGATCATAAGGCGATGATTCTTGACGATGAAATTCATAGTGTTTTACACTTTTGCCATAATGATGCATGTGGTAGTCACTCTCGTGAAGAAGACTACTGCAAAATCTTACAGTGTGGTCTTTATTGGCCCACTTTGTTTAAAGACACTAATGAATTTTGTCGTTTGTCTAAGGTGCCAAAAGTTAGGTGCTTTGTCCCGTCGCCATATAATCCTTTGAACCCAATTATTGTAATAGAGATATTTGATTGTTGGGAATAGATTTTATAGGACCCTTTCCAACTTCCTTTGGTTACCTATACATTCTCCTCTGTGGATATGTTTCTAAATGGTAGAAGCTGTGCCATGCCGAACCAATGATAATGCAACAGTTGTGAAGTTCTTGAAAGAGAATGTGTTATCTAGGTTTGGTACACCCCGCGCTATCATCAGTGATCAAGGCACACATTTCTGCAATCGTTCTTTCGAGGCCCTGATGCGCAAATACGGTGTGATCCACAAAGTTTCAACCGCTTATCACCCCAAACGAACGGTCAAGCTGAGCTGGCAAATCGAGAGATCAAACAAATCTTGGAGAAGACGGTAAACCCCGACCGCAAAGATTGGTCCATGCCCTTTCCGACGCACTTTGGGCATATCGCACTGCTTACAAAACCACCCTTGGGATGTCCCTTACAGGCTTGTCTTTGGAAAAGCCTGTCATTTACCTGTAGAGCTTGAGCATAAGGCTTATTGGGCTGTCAAAGCCCTTAACTTTGATCTCAGTGCTGCAGGTATACATCGCAAGCTCCAGCTGTCGGAAATTGAGAGTTAAGAAATGATGCATATAATAACTCCAAGATCTACAAGGCTAGAATGAAGGTGGCTCATGACAAGCAAATTTTGAGGAAAAACTTCGAGCCAAATCAGAGGGTGCACCTTTATGACTCTCGTCTGCATCTCCACCCAGGTAAGTTAAGGTCGCGGTGGACTGGTCCATTTGTGGTGAAACAAGTCTTTCCCAATGGTGCTGTTGAAGTCGAGGACCCAAGCGATGGGAGAATTTTAGAGTCAATGGTCAGAGACTGAAGAACTACATTGAACGAGTAAGCCAGGCTGAAGAAATCATTCTTGAGCGGCCCCAGTTTATAAGTAGTTTGCTTCCAACTCTTTTTGTATCATATTTTTGTTTTGTTCTTTTTGTGTGTTTTGTGTGCTTTTATTTTCGGTTTATTTTTAAGTGCTTTTATATTTGTCTGTGTGTTTTAAAGAATCAGATCAGGTGCTCATCTCTGTTCCTATCGTCATCCACCAGGTGTTCTTTTCCCTGTCTTCTTCACATTTGTACATCTTTTTAGACATTGAGGACACTGTCTGATTTTTTGAGGGGGGTGTGAGCATATTCATGCGTGAGTTTAATTTCGGTCATTTTAGAATTTGGATCAAAATTTTTACAAAGTTACCTAAGTGTGATTTCAAAATGTTCGGTTTGAGTCAGTTTTTGTTATCTCAACTATTAAGAAATGATTTCCAGAGTTCTTTTTGTGCACATGCTAAACCTTTGGTAAGATGGTTTAACATATTTAGTTGAGAAAAAAATTCTCGAGTCTAAGTGTTTTATTGGTAGTTATGAGAGTTGAGAAAATAGCTTTTAACTTTATTGATCTTTCGAATTGGTACAATCACTATTTGGAACACCACTACTTAACTTGTACTTTTGCTAGAAGATGATTTTTGGTTTAGATAGAATTGATCTTTTGTAAATAGAGCCTTACATCATTCATGTAGTTTGATCTCATATGGTGCTGCATAGCAGTCAAAAGAATTCCTTACTATATTTGTTCTATTAAGCATGATGTCTCTTGCTAAAAAAAAATAAAAAATAAAATAAATAAATATAAATAAAAAAGTTGTTTGTATTTGATGGCTCTTTGTTTATGTAATTTTCTATTTTATCCAAATGAAATCCCAAAAGCTAGGTTTATGGTTGTAATAGTATAATGTTCCGGATATTGAGCGCCTATCATTGATCAATATTGTTTATTAGCTTGTCCTTAAAATGCCTCTCTCATTTGAGTGTTGACTGATTTCTTTCCAACTCCATGAGTGAAAACCTCTCACTAAAACATTTCCAACACCCGTGAGGTAATGGAGTTTAGACTTTTTCTTGATAAATTTTCGATGCTATCTATGTTATGGATTGTGGTAAGAAGGATACGTTTGGTGCACACACACACAACTCTGGAGTAATAACTGAAGTAGTTTTGATAGCACTTTCTGATTCTTGCTGATGTTCTGGTTAAGTACTTGGATGATTTTGCAGGTTTTGATTTGAATTTTCAGGTTGACTTGATTTTTTTTCTTACGCTTGAAATTGCTAAGGACTAGCAATAAGCTGGTTGGGGTTGTGATAAATGCACAAAAATATTTTTATTTATATAATTTATTAAATAAATCACATTTTAAATAAGGATTTTCGTAATATTAATTCATAATATTTTACTTTAGAAATATTTATTATTTTAATTATTTTGATTCTTTCCTATTTATTTTTCCTTTCTTTTTCCTTTTTCCTTCTTTTCTCCACGCGTGCAGCAGCCCACCAAATGCTCCTCCCTCCACGCGAAGTCAACTCCAGCCCGAGAAACCAGGCCCAGTGCGAGCTACGGGCCGAAATTCCAGCTCAGCCCTTCAGCTGCTCCCTCCAGCTGCAATCCCAGCCCAAGCGCAGCTGCTTCCTCCACGCCCAGTCAACAGCAAACCAAGCCCGCGATTCCAGCCCGCGAGAATCTCGCCCAAGCCCACGTGCGCGTCCCATCTGCTCCTCCACTTGCACGCAAATTCGGGCCAAATTCTCAGCCAAGCCCGTGGCACAAAATCAAGGCCAGATCCTTGCATCCAGCTGGTTTCCACGAGTAACCGGCTGATCTACCAATCTGGTTAGCGGATTTGTTGGCCAAAAATCCCCCTAGCTTGTTGGACTCGAGCCTATATAATGAGGGCTCCTCAAGAGGACGAAAATAAGTTTTCCATTGATTTTTAGCTGAGTTTTTAGTATTGTTTTATTTTTCATCTCATATTTTCTTGTTAGAACTTTGTGAGATGAATTGCAAACTAGGCTAGAATTCTTTGGTGAGGCTAGAGATGATCCTAGATGTGTAGTGAATTTATTTGGGTTTTGATTCTCCAATGGTTTCTAAAGTTGATACATTAGAGTGAATAATTTCTCTTTTATCCTATTTCTTTCTCATTTCAATATATTTTATTGTCAGCTCTTATATAAATCTAGTCAAGCTCTTTTTATGTGAATTGTTGCATGATAAAATATATTGATAGCATTATTTATAAGTAGTCTTTTACTGCAATATTGCTTATGGTATATTGTCGCTTTTGGATTTCTTATAAGATAATTTTTATTAGTTCTTCACATAAGAATTTTATTCACTTAAATAAATTTTTAATCCACAAGTTTTTCAAATCTTTATTTTCCGATTGATTTTTTGGGATGTGAAACTTTCAATTGAGTTATTTTATGAATCAAAATCCAATAGGTACATGAAACATATAGGGGATTCTCGATGCTTTATCGCTTTTGATTATTGAGTTTTCTTCATTTTTAAATTACGTTGTCATTAAATTTGTTTAAAAATCATAAAAATATTTCCTTTCCTTCTTTCTTTGATTACTTATTCCTCTAACGCTTTTGTTCCGCTAATATTTTCTTGTTTGTTTTTATCACCTCCTCGTGGGATCGACCGTCCTAATTGTACTACAATCGACCGCTTGTTTTTGTACACGTTTGGGCGTAATCAAATTTTGGCGCCGTTGCCGGGAAGGTGTCAAGAAGCAAGATTGATCATAGATATTTTGCCAAGAGGTAAGTAATTTTATTTTCTTTATTTATTATTATTATTATTATTTTACATTCAAAATATATATATATATTCTTTAAGCCGAAAAAAAAAAAATTTGTTTAAGTTTGGTTATTAGATTGGTTACGTTTTTCTTGTGTATATATATATATATTTTTATTTTTTTTAGTTAAAAAAAAAAACCATTACTGTTAGTATTTCACGAGTTCCATTTTTATTCTTTTTACGTATAAAATAAATAAATAAATAAATAAAATAAAACGTAAAAAAAATTAAAAAAATTAAAAAGGGTGATCTATATTAGTTAACTTTTATTAACCGTGCAAATTTTTGATTTTGTCATTTTGTCATTTTAGGTAAGTAACTTATATAAATTATTGTTTTCGTATTTTGTTACTTTCCATAACTTAATATTTTGTTTTATTAGTCATTTACTTTTTGTTAATTTACCTTTTTATTGTTACGTTGTAATTTTCTTTAAAAAAAAAAAAAAAAAACTTTCATAATTTGTATAACCTTAGGTTTTAGTTTAGTATTAACTTAGGATATTAATATCTAACATCTAACATTTCATAAAATACACCATAAAATTTAATAAATTTTGCAAGCAATTGTGTGGAAACGTTTGAAAGTACGAACTAAGGAAGTTCTGTCTAGGAGGTTGGTTTTTAAGGAGGCCTCGCCCCACCAATCTTTCCTGGGAGCATTCTTAGGGATTGCGATTCACGGTTTTACACTATTGTTGTTTTTATAAAAGCTCTTTTTAAAAAAAAAAATTTAAAAAAATAAAAAAATTTAAAAAAATAAAAAAAATATAACCACAAAAATTTAAACGCTCAAGGTGAATGAATCGTTATAGAAACGAACTAGGGAGATTCGCAAGAAGACCTGAAAACCCTAGCGAAGTTTCTTCTTCTACGTCTAGCCTTCCTCCATCTCCAAACGCTTTAGCAATTCCAAATCCATTTGCGATGGCTCAAAACGAGGAGGTCCAGCAAAAGACGTTGAACGACTACCTTCACCCTACGCGTACGGCCACACCATCGTGCATAATATTTCCACCTCATTTGCCGAATTTGGATTTCAAGCCGGGTATGATTCAACTTTTGCCGACATTTCACGGGTTAGAAAGCGAAAATCCGTACGTGCATGTTCGGGAGTTTGATGAGGTGGTGGCCACTTTCCACAACCGAGCCGAAGCTGCAGATTCTGTGCGATTAAAATTTTTTCCATTCTCTCTGAAAGACAAAGCCAAAAGCTGGTTGTATTCTTTGCGACCTAGGTCTATTGGAACATGGGAAGAGATGACAACTGTATTCTTCAACAAGTATTTCCCACACCATAAGACTAATGGTCTTAAACGACAGATCTCGACCTTTACTCAGAAGGACAATGAAACTCTCTATCAAGTCTGGGAGCGGTTTAAAGATTTGTTGAATCAATGTCCCCACCATGGTTACGAGAGTTGGCGCCTCGTCAGCTATTTCTACGAAGGACTCACAATCCGAGAGCGTCAATTTGTGGAGATGATGTGCAATGGTGAGTTTCTCCAGAAGGATCCCGAAGAGGCTTTCGAGTATCTCAACGAGCTAGCCGAGAAAGCCCACACATGGACTGGACCAAGTGCTACTGACAGCACTAGTCGTTCTCGACCTGCTGGAGTCTACCAACTAAGGGAAGAGGATAACCTCAAGGCCCAAATTGAGTCTTTGACACGACAGATTGAGACCCTCAAAACCAAGGAAAGTAGAGGAATCCACATGGTCGCAAGGGCAGAATCGCAAGAACCTGCTTCGTTTGTGGAGGGTTGGAACATTTAGCTAAGGATTGCCTTGTTTATAGTGAAATGAGAGGGAGTTACGAAGAGCAATGTAATGCCTTAGGGGCATACAACAAGCCTTTCTCTAACACGTAAATCCTGGCTGGAGGAACCATCCAAACTTCAGCTGGAGAGATTCCAATCAAACACAACCACCAAAGGCGAATTCTGCACCTCAATATCCTGCACAACCGCCGAGGAGTTCTCTCGAGAATACCTTGCAATCTTTCATGGAGGCACAGCTAGGATGAACCAAAAGTTCGAATCATTTTTCACGCAAATGGTGGAAGAAAGTAAAGAGATGAAGAGCCAAATCACAAAGCTGACTGGTGCCCTGACTGTTCAAGAACGAGGCAAGTTTCCTTCGCAAGCTCAATCCAACCTCACGGGGCAACACATGGCACAAACCTCCAACTCTGCAGGTCAAAACATCGAGGAGGTCAATGCCATCACCACTCGTAGTGGCAAGATTTCAAATGAACCATCAAGAACTACTGTCATTTCAAGTAGTCAAGAAGTCATCCCCAAGATAGCTGAGTCAATTGAACTTCCAGTAAAAGTGCCTTTCCCCCAAGCTCTGCGATCTGCTAAGAAAGTTCTGGATAGTCAAAGTGAGATCCTAGAGCATTTGACTCAAGTGAAGATTAATCTTCCTTTGCTTCATGTGATCAAGCAAGTGCCGGCTTATGACAAAGTCATTAAGGATCTATGCACCGCCAAAAGGAAGCACCACGTTAAGAAGACCGCCTTCTTGACGGAACAAGTGAGTGCGGTGATCGAGCAGAAGGCGCCGCCTAAGTACAAAGATCCTGGTTGTCCCACCATCTCATGCCAAATTGGAACTCAGGAATTCGGCCAAGCTTTGCTCGACCTTGGAGGAGCGTCAATCTCATGCCTTACTCCATCTACTCGCAACTTGGTCTTGGAGAGATTAAGCCCACATCTGTGGTTTTGCAACTGGCCGATCGTTCGATCAAGAAGCCTCGGGGTATAGTCGAGGATGTTCTGGTTCAAGTTGAGAAGTTTTATTACCCCGTTGATTTCCTTGTCCTAGATACTCAATCTGTGGTAAGCATGGAATCCAAAATTCCCATCATCCTCGGTAGACCATTCCTTGCTACTGCCAATGCTTTGATTAACTGTAGGAATGGTCTCATGAAGATATCTTTCGGGAACATGACCTTGGAAGTAAATGTTTTCCACATTGCGAAGCAGCCACATGATGATGACGAGTGTCACCAAACATTTCTGATCGACACACTCGTCTCGGAGGAGGTTCAACTGTACAGTGATTCCGATAATCTTGATGAACTCCTCCACAATTCTGACTCTGAAAGTTCCGATCCTTGTGAGTTGACCAACAACGCTACCATCTATAAAGACGCACAAGGCATAGGAACCAAGTTTTGGCAACCGCGTTTTGAAGAGCTTCCTCGAGAAAAAGAAAAGCCAAAACCATCCACTGAAGAGATCCCAACACTTAAGCTCGCTCAATTGCCTGAGAATCTGAAACATGTCTTCCTGGGAGCTGGTGATACCTTTCCTGTTATCGTTTCATCTAAACTTGACGCATCACAAGAACAGCGATTAGTCGACATGCTGCGAAAGCACAAAGCTGCGTTAGGTTGGACGATTGCTGACATTAAGGGTATTAGCCCCTTAATTTGCTCCCATCACATCAATTTGGAAGACGGGGCTGTTCCACGAAGGGATCCCCAAAGGAGACTAAACCCAACGATGAAAGAAGTTGTGAAGAATGAGGTCTTGAAGCTTCTGGATGTAGGTATCATCTATCCGGTTGCCGATAGCAAGTGGGTTAGTCCAACTCAGGTAGTGCCCAAGAAATCAGGGGTGACAGTGGTAGAGAACGAGAAAGGGGCTCTTGTCCCCACAAGGACAGTTACGGGTTGGCGCATGTGTATTGACTACCGAAAGCTGAACGCTTCTACCCGCAAGGATCATTTTCCGCTTCCGTTCATCGACCAAATCCTAGAACGTGTGGCTGGTCATCCTTTCTACTGCTTTCTTGATGGCTACTCCGGATATTATCAGATCGAGATTGCATTGGAGGACCAAGACAAGACTACTTTTACCTGTCCTTTTGGTACTTATGCCTTCCGGCGTATGCCATTCGGACTGTGTAACGCACCAGCCACCTTTCAGAGGTGCATGACGAGCATTTTCAGCGACATGGTCGAGAAATGTATGGAAGTGTTCATGGATGACTTGACCATTTTCGGCAACTCCTTTGACTTGTGCCTTCTCAACTTAGAAGCTGTTCTGACAAGATGTGAAGAAAAGGACTCGTGCTTAACTGGAGAAATCATTCATGGTACATCAGGCATAGTCTTGGGGCATGTTGTTTCTGAGAAAGGGATTGAGGTCGATCAGTCTAAGATTGAACTTATCTCTAAATTGCCCACTCCCAAGTCAGTTAAAGAAGTTCGTCATTTCTCGGCATGCTGTTTCTATAGGAGGTTCATACAGAATTTTTCTGCGATTTCTCGTCCATTATGTAATCTCCTAGCCAAAGATGCCATTTTTGAGTGACACAAGAGTGTGAGGATGCCTTCGAACGCTTGTGGTAAAGTTGACTACTGCCCCCATTATTCAGTCACCGGATTGGAGCTTACCATTTGAGATTATGTGTGACGCAAGTAACCATGCTGTTGGGGCAGTCCTTGGTCAAAGAAGAGAGGGAAGTCCTTTGTAGTGTATTACGCAAGCCGCACTCTGAATAGTGCTCAATTGAACTACTCAACCACTGAGAAAGAGTTGCTCGCTGTTGTGTTTGCACTTGACAAGTTCCGCGCATATCTGATTGGTTCACCCATCACCGTCTTCACAGATCATGCAGCTCTTAAGTATCTCCTTTCCAAAAAGGATGCCAAGGCGCGATTGATTAGGTGGATCCTCTTGCTGCAGGAATTTGACATCAAAATCAAGGACAAGAAAGGAGTCGAAAACGTTGTGGCGGACCATCTTTCTCGACTCGAATTTAATGACCCCGCCGACGGTCCTGCCATCTGAGATGATTTTCCCGACGAACATCTATTCGCTGTCACCAAGCTACCCTGGTACGCTCACATCGTCAATTACTTGGTGACTGGGGAACTTCCTGCTGATTGGAGTGCTCAAGATAAGCGTAAATTCTTGGTCGAGGTACGTAATTTCTACTGGGATGACCCGTACCTTTACAAATACTGCCCCGACCAGATCATAAGGCGATGCATTCTGACGATGAAATTCATAGTGTTTTACACTTTTGCCATAATGATGCATGTGGTAGTCACTTCTCCGTGAAGAAGACTACTGCAAAAATCTTACAGTGTGGTCTTTATTGGCCCACTTTGTTTAAAGACACTAATGAATTTTGTCGTTCTTGTCTAAGGTGCCAAAAGTTAGGTGATTTGTCCCGTCGCCATATGATGTTTTGAACCCAATTATTGTAATAGAGATATTTGATTGTTGGGGAATAGATTTTATAGGACCCTTTCCAACTTCCTTTGGTTACCTATACATTCTCCTCGCTGTGGATTATGTTTCTAAATGGGTAGAAGCTGTGCCATGCCGAACCAATGATAATGCAACAGTTGTGAAGTTCTTGAAAGAGAATGTGTTATCTAGGTTTGGTACACCCCGCGCTATGATCAGTGATCAAGGCACACATTTCTGCAATCGTTCTTTCGAGGCCCTGATGCGCAAATACGGTGTGATCCACAAAGTTTCAACCGCTTATCACCCCCAAACGAACGGTCAAGCTGAGCTGGCAAATCGAGAGATCAAACAAATCTTGGAGAAGACGGTAAACCCCGACCGCAAAGATTGGTCCATGCGCCTTTCCGACCACTTTGGGCATATCGCACTGCTTACAAAACCACCCTTGGGATGTCTCCTTACAGGCTTGTCTTTGGAAAAGCCTGTCATTTACCTGTAGAGCTTGAGCATAAGGCTTATTGGGCTGTCAAAGCCCTTAACTTTGATCTCAGTGCTGCAGGTATACATCGCAAGCTCCAGCTGTCGGAAATTGAGGAGTTAAGAAATGATGCATATAATAACTCCAAGATCTACAAGGCTAGAATGAAGGTGGCTCATGACAAGCAAATTTGAGGAAAACTTCGAGCCAAATCAGAGGGTGCACCTTTATGACTCTCGTCTGCATCTCCACCCAAGTAAGTTAAGGTCGCAGTGGACTGGTCCATTTGTGGTGAAACAAGTCTTTCCCAATGGTGCTGTTGAAGTCGAGGACCCAAGCGATGGGAGAATTTTTAGAGTCAATGGTCAGAGACTGAAGAACTACATTGAACGAGTAAGCCAGGCTGAAGAAATCATTCTTGAGGCCCAGTTTATAAGTAGTTGCTTCACTCTTTTGTACATATTTTTGTTTTGTTTTTTTGTGTTTTGTTGCTTTTATTTCGTTTTTTTAAGTGCTTTTATATTTGTCTGTGTGTTTTAAAGAATCAGATCAGGTTGCTCATCTCTGTTCCTATCGTCATCCACCAGGTGTTCTCTTTCCCTGTCTTCTTCACATTTGTACATCTTTTTAGACATTGAGGATACTGTCTGATTTTTGGGAGGGGTGTGAGCATATTCATGCGTGAGTTTAATTTCGGTCATTTTAGAATTTGGATCAAAATTTTTACAAAGTTACCTAAGTGTGATTTCAAAATGTTCGGTTTGAGTCAGTTTTTGTTATCTCAACTATTAAGAAATGATTTCAGAGTTCTTTTTGTGCACATGCTAAACCTTGTGGTAAGATGGTTGTTAACATATTTAGTTGAGAAAAAAATTCTCGAGTCTAAGTGTTTTATTGGTGAGTTATGAGAGTTGAGAAAATAGCTTTTTGAACTTTTATTGATCTTTCGAATTGGTACAATCACTATTTGGAACACCACTACTTAACTTGTACTTTTGCTAGAAGGATGATTTTTGGTTAGATAGAATTGATCTTTTGTAAATAGAGCCTTACATCATTCATGTAGTTTGATCTCATATGGTGCTGCATAGCAGTCAAAAGAATTCCTTACTATATTTGTTCTATTAAGCATGATGTCTCTTGCTAAAAAAAAATAAATAAATAAATAAATAAAATAAAAAAGTTGTTTGTATTTGATGGCTCTTTGTTTATGTAATTTTCTATTTTATCCAAATGAAATCCCAAAAGCTAGTTTATGGTGTAAGTAGTATAATGTTCCGAGTATTTGAGTCGCCTATCATTTGATCAATATTTGTTTATTAGCTTGTCCTTAAAATGCCTTCTCTCATTTGAGTGTTGACTGATTTCTTTCCAACTCCATGAGTGAAAACCTCTGCACTAAAACATTTCCAACACCCGTGAGGTAATGGAGTTGAGACTTTTTCTTGATAAAATTTTCGATGCTATCTATGTTATGGATTGTGATAAGAAGGATACGGTTTGGTGCACACACACACAACTCTGGAGTAATAACTGAAGTAGTTTGATAGCACTTTCTGATTTCTTGCTGATGTTCTGGTTAAGTACTTGGATGATTTTGCAGGTTTTGATTTGAATTTTCAGGTTGACTTGATTTTTTTTCTTACGCTTGAATTGCTAGGGACTAGCAATAAGCTGGTTGGGGGTTGTGATAAATGCACAAAAATATATTTTTATTTATATAATTTATTAAATAAATCACATTTTAAATAAGGATTTTCGTAATATTAATTCATAATATTTTACTTTAGAAATATTTATTATTTTAATTATTTTGATTCTTTCCTATTTATTTTCCTTTCTTTTTCCTTTTTCCTTCTTTTCTCCACGCGTGCAGCAGCCCACCAAATGCTCCTCCCTCCACGCGAAGTCAACTCCAGCCGAGAAACCAGGCCCAGTGTGAGCTACGGGCCGAAATTCCAGCTCAACCCTTCAGCTGCTCCCTCCAGCTGCAATCCCAGCCCAAGCGCAGCTGCTTCCTCCACGCCCAGTCAACAGCAAACCAAGCCCGCGATTCCAGCCCGTGAGAATCTCGCCCAAGCCACGTGCGCGTCCCATCTGCTCCTCCACTTGCACGTAAATTCGGGCCAAATTCTCAGCCAAGCCCGTGGCACAAAATCAAGGCCAGATCCTTGCATCCAGCTGGTGTTCCACGAGTAACCGGCTGATCTACCAATCTGGTTAGCGGATTTGTTGGCCAAAAATCCTCCCTAGCTTGTTGGACTCGAGCCTATATAATGAGGGCTCCTCAAGAGGACGAAAATATAGTTTTTCCATTGATTTTTAGCTGAGTTTTTAGTATTGTTTTATTTTTCATCTCATATTTTCTTGTTAGAACTTTGTGAGATGAATTGCAAACTAGGCTAGAATTCTTTGGTGAGGCTAGAGATGATCCTAGATGTGTAGTGAATTTATTTGGGTTTTGATTCTCCAATGGTTTCTAAAGTTGATACATTAGAGTGAATAATTTCTCTTTTATCCTATTTCTTTCTCATTTCAATACATTTTATTGTCAGCTCTTATATAAATCTAGTCAAGCTCTTTTTATGTGAATTGTTGCATGATAAAATATATTGATAGCATTATTTTATAAGTAGTCTTTTACTGCAATATTGCTTATGGTATATTGTCGCTTTTGGATTTCTTATAAGATAATTTTTATTAGTTCTTCACATAAGAATTTTATTCACTTAAATAAATTTTTAATCCACAAGTTTTTCAAATCTTTATTTTCCGATTGATTGTTTGGGATGTGAAACTTTCAATTGAGTTATTTTATGAATCAAAATCCAAATAGGTACATGAAACATATAGGGGATTCTCGATGCTTTATCGCTTTTGATTATTGAGTTTTCTTCATTTTTAAATTACGTTGTCATTAAATTTGTTTAAAAATCATAAAAATATTTCCTTTCCTTCTTTCTTTGATTACTTATTCCTCTAACGCTTTTGTTCCGCTAATATTTTCTTGTTTGTTTTTATCACCTCCTCGTGGGATCGACCGTCTTAATTGTACTACAATCGACCGCTTGTTTTTGTACACGTTTGGGCGTAATCAATCCTCTAAGTAGGAAATCATCCGGCATGTTAATGTCAATCGGAACGTTGCCCAAGCCATTCCAAAAGGAAATTTCTAATTTCAATATGGAGATGATAACAAGGAATTGTCTGTTCTAACTCTCCAGTCCAATCTCCTAGAATCTATCAAGCTCCATCAAGGGAAGGATCCTTGTTTGCTCAAGGCTCAACTTTTTCTTGGGGAAAAAAATAAGGAATTCAAGGTCTCTACAGATGGGACATTTCAATTTAAGGGAAGGATTTGTGTCCCTAATTTTAAGTTTCTTGAGAAACACATGAGACACCATACTCGGTACACCTTGGAGCTTCTAAGATGTACAGGGACCTCAAAGAGAATTATTAGTGGCCAAACATAAAGAATGAAATTGCAGATTTTGTGTCAAAAAGCCTAACTCGTCAGAAAGTTAAGGCTAAACACCGATAACCTGACGGAGATCTTCAAAAAATTGAGCTTTCCGAATGGAAATGGGAACAAACTACTATGGATTTTGTAGTGGGATTACCCAGGACTGCAAGTGGGAATGACATGATTTAGGTTATTGTTGATAGATTTATCAAATCAGCCCATTTTATTACTATTAAGGCTACTTTTTCAGTGGACGAACTTGTTGAAATCTACATATCTCAAATCGTTAGGCTACATGGAGTACCGAAATCCATTATTTCAAATCGTGATTGTAATAACCGACTTTGTTACAAATTATGATTTCTTGTTTCTCAAGAAATCAAAATTTGTATTATGTATAAGTATATGAATTGCCTGATCTGAGTCATCAGAATTAGGACTTATGTATGATTGTATTCTGGTCAAAGTATTGGCCAGAATGATTTGAGCTATGATAGGAATTCATGATTTTATGTTGGTCAAAGTTTGACCAGAATAGTCAAAGTTTGACCAAGAAAGTCAAGGTATGATGGTACTGTTGTTTAATAGGCAGTATAGAGATTATACTACGAAAAACCATCATTACGGATAGATAAGCAAGTTTAAGGTACGGGATTATGTTAGAAAAATCAAGCACAATATTTAGGACAATAAGGACTAATGAGCTTTAAGTTCTAAGAAAAACCTAAACGCAGTCTAGTTTTATGCAAATAAATTTTGGACTGCAGTTTAGTATGACAGTATTATTTTTATTGAAAACAGTAATTGTTATATTTGTATTAGTATGAAAATAGACTGTTTTTAAAAGTTAAAGCCAAACGGAGCCCTTGGTGTTGGACACCTCATCAAGGATAATTATCTTATTATTTGAATTTTTGAAAAATTTGGAAAGTATTCAAGAACTTTCTTGAACAATTTCCAGCACTAATGGCCGGCCACCTCATGGGGAATTTTCAGCAAATAAATTTTTTGTAGGGTTTGGAAATTAATTTGGAGAATAAAAATAATTCAAGAAATAAAATTATATTTCACCTATAAATAGGTGTGTTGGAGGAGATTTTTTTTAGTCATTTTATTTGAAAAATCTCCCAAAACTCTTGCCATTTTCTTTCTCATTTTCTCTGCCATAGCCGAACCTTTAAAGCAGCAAAACCCTTGAGTGGTGATCGGAAATTTTAGTGAGGAATAGCTAGAAAACCATTTTCGGAAATCAAGCTAGAAAGTCTCTCTTCGGTTTAGAGGTAAACCCTCAATTTCCTAAGCCTCTAAATTTTGTTTTTGTAAGCCATTTACAGTGTATTTTCCAGCTTGTTTGTAAGAGCTTAAGCTCATTCATTTATGTCCTTATATTGCTTGATTTGCTTAGAATGTGCTTGATTTAGGTTTAGTATGTTTATGCTTCAATTTGGTGCATGTTTGGTGATATATGTTCTAGAAATTAGGTAGATGATGTGTGTGACCATTAGGTGCTTGATATATGTCCCCATGTGCTTAATCTATTGATGAATGGCTGATTATGAATTGGTATGCTTGTGTGATGAACTAGGGTTCAAGAAAATCCTAGAGAACCTTAGAAAAACCAAGTTTGGTGAAAATCACCAAACGGGTTTCAATCAAATAATTGTATGTATGAGATTGAATGAACGGATATGAGGATGTTAGATTACGCGCTGCATGCTTGACATAGGCTCACGGTTGTGACCATTTGAGGTAGGGTGTGCGTAATTTTACATGAGAGCGAACCGAATCTAAAAACTGCCAGTTCGGGTGAAAACTGGGCAGTGAATTGGAAACGGTCTTTTGAGGCCTTTAGAGGCCGAATTTGAGAAAACTCAAAACAGAAAATTTGTAGAAAACTGAAAATTCTAGGTGGAAACAAGGAAACGTTTTGAAAATAAGGCTCCAAAGGCCTTCGCTTTTATGAAAACCCATGCCTGGACCACCCAGACATATGTGCACGGCCAGGCAGGTTTAAGAAGGAAAAAGTATAAGTTAAATTCAGAATTGAGTTTTTGTCAAAACATGAAAGTTGTAGAGTTTTTCAGTATCTAAAACTTTTATGAAGAAAAGTTTTTCAAAATCCAAACAGATTTCAAAGTAAAACTGAATCAGTATCGCAAACTCTGATTCAGAATTTTAAAACAATGCATGCACAGGAAATTCCTGCACATGCACTGATGATTTAACTGTTTTTATCAAATTTCTACAAAACCAAGACAATTTTATTTAAAAACAGTTTTAAATGGTTAATTAAACCCAGTTTAGTAAGAAATAAATTAATTAAGTAAATTAAGCAAGGTAAGTAAATTGGTAACCTATTATAATCATATAGGTTACCTAATTTTAATTGGGCCTAGTTAATTAAGAACAAATGTTGTATGTTGGGCCTTGAGTCCAAGATTTATGTAAGGTAACCTTAAAGGATACCACCTTAATTGTTGGGCCTTAGTAACCCAACATGCTTTTTAAATTTTCACCCAAGATGGGCCTATATCTAAGGTTACTCATAGTAACCTAATAGTACGCCCATATCAAGATCATTGGGCCTTAATCCCAAAGTTCATTAAGTAGTCAAACAGGATACTGTTTGATTACCATTAGGGCTTATGCCCTAGGGTTACACTTAGTAACCAATAAGGATATTATTAAGCATATGAGGGGTACATATATCTAGGGTCACAGATAAATGTTGGTTAGGGTACCAACATTTAATGAAATAAGTTAAGGTAAGATAGGATGATTCTTATCTTATTTCCTTTTTGGAAATAGGAAGGTAACCTTGTCGGAACGACAAACCCCAGGACCTAGCGTTACCTATAAGTACAACTCCGCCTACAGCATAGGTAAATGGTTTTATGACTTGGCATGTTTTTAAAGATCATGCATTGATGTGACAAGTATGATGTATGTTTATTATTATTGTGACATCGTGAAGCATGTTCACTAATAATAATTTCTATGGTAAGAAGAAGATTATGTTTTAAGCAAGAACTATTTTAAGAAAACGTTTTTAAGTATGATGTGTCGTACCGACCTGCTCTAGGTCAGGTTTGGTTCATGGTTTGAGTTGGATTGGGCTGGCCGCCCCAACCACTCCATGACTGCGTGCCACGGTACGTACACTTATAAGGGACCCAAAACTATGAAAGCATAATGAAAGCATAATTGGTTCATACATTGCTTTATTAAGTTTGTTTTGCGGGTTCAAGGTTGTACTTGCTGGGCGAAAGCTCACAACTTACATTTATGCTGTAGGTAAGCTTCCTAGTGGCAATTCTTGATGCAAGACGGTGAGGCTTGGCAGGGCTATCTGTGAAACATGGGAATGGAGACTGCTACGTGTTTTGAAATATATATGTGTATGGTTTGTTTAGTACAAAGTTATTTTATGTTACGATACTTTTGAATATTAGTTAAGTACAAGTTATTTTACGTTACGACAGTTTTGAAAAGTAATTACTAAATAAGTATGTTTTTATATTGTAAATATGTAAGTAGTAAAGTTTTTACTCAAGTGGTTTTAAAAAGAAAAGAAAAAGAAAAAAATATGTATGATATTTTCCGTCATTGTAAGTAAGTATGTTAAGATAGCATGTAAGATAAGTAACTGTAACGGCCAACGTAAGGGTGGGTTGTTACAGTGATGGACATTTTACCTCTTGATTCTGGTCAAGTATTAACATTGCTATGGGGTCAAAATTGAAGTTTAGTACAACCTTTCATCCCCAAACTGATGGCCAATCGGAATGAACTATCCATACATTAGAAGACATGTTGAGATCTTGTGTTTTGGATTTCGAAGGAAGTTGGGATCAGAAGCTGCCCCTTGATTGAATTTTCTTATAACAACAATTATCACACCTCAATTGGAATGGCTCCATTTGAAGTGTTATACGGAAGAAAAAGCCGATCCCCCATTAATTGGCAAGAAGTTGGACAAAAGCAGCTTCAAACTACGGATTTCATCAAAAAAACCTCGGAGGATATCATGATGATCAAACGCAGACTCGACATAGCTTTTTGTCGACAGAAAAGTTAAGCCGATAAACGTCGAAGGCCCTTGGAATTCTCAGCTGGATACTCTATTTTTATTAAGACCGCTCCTATTAAGAAAGCAATGAGGTTTGGTAAGAAAAGAAAACTCAGTCCAAGAGATGTAGGACCATTTGAAATCCTTAAAAGGATTAGAAGAGTAGCCTACAAGCTTGCCTTACTGCTAGAATTAGCTTCTATGCATGATGTCTTTCATGTCTCGATGCTGAAAAAGTATGTACCTGATTCTTCCCATGTTCTTAATCAAGAACCCGTTAAAGTCCAAAATTGACTTGACGTATGAAGAGAAGCTAGTCCGAATTTTGGATCAAGAAGAAAAGTCTTGAAGAGCAAGACAATCCCTTTGGTTAAGGTGCTATGGCGGAATCATAACATTGAAGAAGTAACTTGGAAACTAGAAAAAGATATGAGAAAAAGTTATCCCAATAATTTTCAGGGACGAAAATTTTAAGGGGGAAAGATTGTAATAGCCACCCTTTTTACTAATTCATGATTTCCTCTTTAAGGAATATGAATGCTTATGTGAATTACTGATCTGATGTTATCAGAATATATCTGAGTCCTTAAGACTCCACAATAGTTTGCTAAGCTAAGCATGAGGCCTTTTGATGAAAAAGACAGAACAAGGATTTATGATTTTATTATGGTCAAAGTTTAACCAGGATGATTTAGGATATAGATGAGACTGTAGTATAATAAACAATATAGAAACTATACTGCGACAAACCATTATTGTGAATGAAAAAGTGAGAATAGGGTATGGGACCACTTGAGAAAAATCAAGCACAATATTTAGAGCAATATGGACTAAGTAGCTTCAAGTCCTAAGAAAAACCTTCATGTAGTCCAGTTAAGTACAGATAAATTCTGTATTGCAGTCTAGTACAACTATACTG
Organism: Ficus hispida; assembly: GCA_025413025.1. Lineage (NCBI taxonomy): Eukaryota > Viridiplantae > Streptophyta > Magnoliopsida > Rosales > Moraceae > Ficus > Ficus hispida. The sequence goes on from CM046372.1 coordinate 20,246,017, forward strand.
TTATTAATTGGAAACAATATTAGCCCTATTTGAGTTATTAAGAAAATGGACTGCATATTAAGGAAAGTGCCAAACATGGTCTTACTTGGTGAAACCTCGTTAAAGATAAATAAGCAATTTTTTGGAATTACAAATTAAATGGTTAATTATGTATTAATTGAGGGTAAAATGGCACTACCATGGCTAGCCATCTCAAAGGAGTTCTTAGCAAATATTGTGTTTTTAAGGATAGATGTGCAATTTTTGGAATAAAAATAATTCTAGAAATTTAATTATTTTTCACCTATAAATAGGTGGTGATGGAGTAGTGGTGAACCATTTAGTTGCACCCCAAAATTTTAGTTCATTCCCAACTCTCTCTCTCTCTCCCACCCTTAGGAGCCGAACACTAAAAAAAAAAAAAAAATTAGAGAAAAGAGTGGTTAGATTTGTGTGAGTGAAGTGAGCAAGAAATTTTCTCAATCTAAGGTGTAGATCCAGTTTTCAAGACCTAGAGGTAATCCTCTTAATCCCCTAAGCCTCCTATTAAGTTTTGATTATGGATCTAAATATATTTCAAACATGGGTTTGTAAGAGCATAAGCTCACCCTTTCTATTTTTACGCAATAGTTTTATATGCTTAGTATGTGCTTGATTTAGGTTTAGAGGGTCTTGATTTATGAGTTTAAGTATGCATGTGATTTTATGCTTTAGAATGAATGTGGAATATTTGTATGCCTATCTTGTGTTTGTAGTATGTTCCTACATGTTTAAGAAAAAGCATTCTTAAACATGTATGATGAATGAAAGGTTAGAAACAAAACCTAAAACCCTAATTTGGTAAGACAAGTAAGATTACCTGCTTGGGTTTTGTAAGTAAGATAAACAAGTGTATGAATGATAAGAATGCAGATAACGCGCTGTATATTTGTCGTAGGCTTACGGTTTCAACTATTTGAGGTAGGGTGTGTAAATGTTTACATAAAAACTAATTAAAAACAAAACTGCCAATTCTTGGATCCAGTGGGACAGTAATCTAGAAATGCGATTTTGAGGTCTTTTGAAGCTGAATTTGAGAAAAGTTAAAACTATAAAGTTGTAGAGAATTGAACATTCTAGGGATAATGTAGACAATTTTAAAAATAAGACTCCAAACACCTGTGCTTTTAGCAAAATCTGATACTAGCTTGAACAAACATTGTGCACGGCTAGGAGGTTTCAAAAAGGAAACGGATAGGTTAAATACCGAACTAAGTTTCGAGAAAAGAACAAAAGTTTTAGAACTCTTTGAGATCTATGATTTTTATGTAGAAAACTTTTTTAAATTAAAAACAAATTTTAAGAAAAAACTGGACTTTTAAAACTGTGTAGGGTACAGGAAATTCCTGCGCAAAATTTTGAAAATAGTACATGAACAGGCAATTTCTGTACATGCACTGACAACCAAATTTATGGGACCATTTTCAAAGATGGTTTTCAGAATTTTATAGTTTTACTATCCTTGTCCAAAATTAATTACAGTTTTATAAAAAATAGTTTAAAAAAGGGTTAAAATTTTTAAGAAAAGGTAAGACAAAATCAAACAAGGTTTTGTAAAAATAAATAAATAAATAAATAAATAAATAAATAAATATATAAATAAAAATAAATAAATGATAAGCCAAGTTATTTGGTAACAATGGTAAGTCATGTAGTAATCGGAAAGGATATCAAAATTTTATTGGGCCTTGTACCCATGGTTACTTATAGTAACCCAAGAGGATACCACTATGTTATGTTGGGCTTATATCTAGGGTTACTTATAGATGTTGGTTTAGATGCCAATATTAAATGTTATGGTTTATAGTAAGATGGAATAATTCTTATCTTACGTTCTTTTTGGAAATAGGAAGCTAACATGTTGTTGTGACCTGTCGGAATAACAAACCCTGAATATAGCATAACCTGTAAATGCAACTCTGCCTACAGCATAGGCAAAATTGTTTTACTGCTTTGCATGTTTTAAAAGCTCATGCATTCATATATGTGACACATATGATTTATATTTTACTATTATGATATCATGAAGCATGCTCACTATTGATAAATCACATGGTAATAATAAGATCAAGTTTCAAGTAAGAAACTGTTTTACAAGTATGAAATAGTTTTTCAACTATGTTTCAAAACAAGAACAATTTTTTAAGGATTTGAAAGAAGTTTTAAAGTATGATGGCAAGCAAGTTGCCTTGTGCTATACCGACCCACTCTAGTTCGGGTCTGGTAGATGGTTTGAGTTGGATTTGACTGGTCGCCCCAAGCACTCCATGGCTGCATGTCACGGTATGTACACTTATGTTACGTAAGGGGCCCAAAAACGTGCTAACCTAAGAAAGCATAAGAAAACATAATTGGTTCATGCATTATTGTATTAGAAAAATATTTTTGCGGAATGAAAGCTGTACTTGCTGAGTGAAAGCTCATGTCTTACGTTTATGATATAAGTAAGCTACCTATTAGTAATGCTTGATACAAGACGGTGGGGTATGGTATGGCTATCTGTGAAACTTTAGGATGGAGACCGCTACGCAGTTTTATGATATATTTGTATATGTTATTTAGTATACTTTGCTATATGTTAAAATAAGTTTGATATTTCAATACTCAATGAATAAAGTATATTGTTCGCGAATATTTCGTGTATATAAATCTACGCAAGTGTACGTAATCGCACAAGTAATATAGAATGCGAGTTGAGTATCGTCTCCACAGGGATTGAATCACTAAAATAAATTGCAAAAGAAATAAAGCACAAATCAATTTGAATTCGGGAATTAAAATTATAAAAATGCAATAAACTAATGAAATAAAATGGGTATAATGAAAAGACACTAAAATAGACAAAAAGAACAATATCCAATTAAGAGTCTGTAATTCAAGAATGAGAATTAAGCTAGGATTGCCAATTTCCCCTCAATTACAAGTCTAACCCGAATGCTGTAGGAAATGCTGCAGCAAAAACCGTCCTGTTAACTGAAATTCAATTTTATCACAAAATTCTGCCGAATTAATTATGACTAACAATTCTTTAAACCTTTTTCAACATATTCCTATTGAATTTAGTTCTTAGAATACAAATTCATGCACCAATTTCAATGGGTTATACAAGGCAAATAAAATATTCCTATACCATTCACAAATCAATATAAACTTTAAAAAGCATATTGAACTTGCATCATCCAAGTTATATCCAGCTCCAATTAACCTTTCCAGAATTAAGTAAAGCCTCGTTTCCTATAAATTGATGGCCAATCAATAATAGAAATTTAACATTCAAAACACTCGGATAAACAGGAACGAGATTTGCTCACCATTTCAACAAAACATTCAAATCATCCTCCCAATTTCGGGTCCATCAACAATCCTAGCTAAAGAAATTTAGCTCATGTTCAAGATTACAAAAACAAGCATGAATATAAATCCCATGTTCAACAGAGAATGAAAATCCAGAAATAATTCAAGGAAAGAGTAGAAAAAGGAAAAACTCCAAATGGCTAGTGATGGTCCTTCTTGTCCTATCTTCTTCTCCTCCTGAACTCACTCTCCAAAATCGGCGTGAAAATGGCAGCTCTGCAGCTCTCCCTTTCTCTCAACTCTTCCTCTCTATTTTTCCTCTTTCAGCTCTCTGCTTCACTTTTTTGGCGGCTACCTCTTCTTTTTCAAATAAATGTATTAACCCTTTAGGGTAACCATCCCAGTTCACGTGACCCCCAGCTGAGGTAGAAAAAATTGGTCCCCACAAATATGAGCTGTACTCTCCTTTTTTTGCTTTTTTCAGAAATATGCCAGCTGGACAAATTTGCTGCAAGAAATGCTGCAGCATTGCTGTAGCATTTTCAGCCAGCTTCCTCCACTTTTTTAATTCTGCATTTCATTCAGAAATTAAAGCACAAATTAGCCCTCATTTGACCAGAATTTGCTTCACAATTACCAAATATCAACCAAACACTAAACCCAAGATAAAAAGTTCACACAAACATAAAACATAGGAAAATATACTAAAAATAACACAAATACTCTCTAAACGAATTGCATCCAAGTCTAAAAGTGCCTAAGATAACTCTAATTTCTAGAGTTATCATATATGTATATAAGTACATGGTCAAATTAGATTATGTATGTTAAAAAAAATTATTTCATATTTCCATCCTATTATATAAGCAGATGCTAACCTAGTCTATCCTTACCATTTATTATAAAAAAAAAAAAAACATAGTATAATTCGTATTTTTTTACTTATTATTTGATTTATTAGAATTTGAAACAAATAAAAAAATCAAAAGTAAAAAAATACGGGTATAAAATTTGAAAACATTTTCATTTTGTATCAAGTTTACATAGATGTTTATGTGTGAGGATTTATGACAAAACTAAGAATTTAAGCTGTGATTATTATAACTATAAATTATAGGAAGAATTTTGAAGCTTTATTCAGTGACAAGCTAATATTCAAGCTACAACATAAAATAAAAAGAAAACAAAAAGGAGACACAAATCAAATTGTAAAAAAACAAAATGAAAATTAGAAGATAAAATAAATGAAAATAGGTAACATAATTATTCCTACACAATTAGAACACGTTATTATATATTTACTCACAATCCACTACTACAGAATACGGATTCCACGATGAAGCTTCCACGACCATTTTTAAAAATGATTGTGGAAAGTTCGGAACACGTTTTTCGAAAAAGATCGTAAAAGCCGAAGCTTTCATGATTGTTTTTAAAAAAATCGTCGTGCAAACTTCGTGATAAATTTAGACAAAACCAAGTGTTGCTCTCATTTTTCCACATCAATACAGCAGCTGCAATAACCTAAATCATATTATATCGCTTCAAAAACAATCAGTACACTGCTGTTGGACGTCACTACCACCATCTACCATCCATCATCAATCTCTCTTGTAAGTCATGATTACTAACTTAGCTTTTTGTTGTTTTCCTCTGTATTTTTTATTTATGATTTTAGATTAATTATGTCAGTTTTGGGATCACTTTTGATACGTTAAATAGTGCAAAGGGTGTTAATTTAAGTGATCACTAAATGTTATTTGTCCCCTGGTTTTTCGTATTTTCAGTAATTTGTTATGCTTTTTTTCGATTTTTTAGTTAATTATTCAATTAATTAATGGGTTGGTGTTAACTAATGAAAATGATATGCATGCATGGACAATTATGCACAACTTGACTCCTAAAACTTAATTTGATTTCTTGATTTAGGATTTGCAAATCATAGATAGGAAATGGATGTGGTTTGATAGATTGTGTAAAACATATGAAGATGGTGTTCAAGAATTTTTGTCATTTGTCAAAGCTCACATACGAGATGATAAGATTCCGTATCCATGTCAAATTTGTGGTAATCATAGATCTCATTCCATTGATGATGTTAGAGGGTATTTGTATGCTTATAGGATTATTTGTTCTTATCAAACATGATATTTACATCATAAAGATTTTTTTGATATTAAATAAACATCGACGAGTACTAAAAATTAATAGTCTATTGTTAAGGAAGACGTTGGTGATAATATGTTCAATATTATAAATGATTTAAAAGAAACTTTTGTGCACCTTCTGGAGTTATTTGAGGTAATGATTAATGATGTCGAAACGCCCTTGTATGTCTGGCGTACAAAATATATAAAATTAGGGGCATTAGTTAAATTATGGAATATTAAAGCGTCAAGAAGGTGGATGAATTCTAATTTCATGACTCTTTTAGAATTTCTAAAAGATGTTCTACCAGAGGATAACAAAGTGTCACTTAGTATCTATGAGGCGTTGAAGACATTGAGTAATTCGGGAATGGAATATGAAAAGATACATGCTTTTCCAAATGCTTGCATACTTTACCAGAAAGAATATGAATATTTGGATGAATGTCCGGTTTGTAACGAGTCAAGATGGAAGAAGGGCAAGATGTCATCTAATGATAGCAAAGGAGTACCGGTGAAGGTGTTATGGTACATTCTACCAGCTCCAAGTTTGCATCATTTATTCCGTAATGTCGAGCATGTTAAGAATTTGACATGGCATTATAATAAACATGTTGACGCTGGCAAGCTTAGGTATCCAGCTAGCACACAACAATGGAAGACCTTTGATGACAATCATGTAGATTTTAGTGCAGAACCAAGGAATTTATGCCTCGCTTTGTCGACGGATGAAATGAGCTCACATAATAACATGAGTAGTAGGCATAATACCTGGCCAGTCATACTTGTCATCTACAATCTCCTTCCAGAATTGTGCATGAAGCGGAAGTTCTTGATATTGACATTATTGATCTCAGGCCCTCAGCATCTGGGGAATGACATTGACGTGTACTTGGCGCCATTAATCGATGACCTAAAAAGCTTGTGGGAAGATGGTTTACAAGTTAGAGATTCTTACCATGAAGATACGTTTAATCTTCATGCAATGTTGCTTTGATCAATTAATGACTTTCCTGCAATTGGCAACTTATCTGGTTATCCTGTAAAGAGTTCTATAGGTTGTCCCATTTGTATAAAGGAAACATCTTTTATCCGTTTGAAAAATGGTAGTAAAATCGTTTACCTTATTCATAGGAGATTCTTGGCCAAAAATCATCGATATTGCAAACAGAAGAAGGCTTTTGATGGTAATATCGAAAAAAGAATCACTCCTCAGATTTTGATTAGAAAAGATGTATTTGAGATAGTCAAAGATGTGAATGTAGTTTTGGGAAAGAGAAAACGTAAGGATCCAATTGTCGATGGACCTTGGAAAAAGAAGTCAATCTTCTATGAACTTCCATATTGAAAGTCACTTTACGTTCGTTATTGCTTAGATGTTATGCATATTGAGAAAAACGTCTATGAATCAATAGTGGGTACGTTGCTTGACATTCCGAATAAAACAAAAGATGGTGAAAAGGCACGGTTGGATCTTAAAGAGATGAAGATTATAGCAAATTTTCTCCCCAAGAAAAGATCGAATGACACTTACTTACCTCCGGTAAAGCACACATTATCGAGACAAGAAAAGAGAAAGTTTTGTGAATGACATGCTTCCGTGAAAGTGCCAAGTGGGTACTCTTCTAACTTCAAAAGATTAGTGTCAATGAAGGATTTGAGGCTTGTTGGAATGAAAACACATGATTTTCATATCTTAGTGTAATAATTATTACCTCTTGCATTACGGGGAGTTATTAACGAAAAATGTGAGATTTTCAATTACGAAGTTATGCTCATTTTTCAATTCAATATGCTTCAAGATAATTGATCTACTAATGCTAGATTCACTACAATCGGAATTGGTGATGACATTGTGGATGCTTGAGAAGTATTTCCCACCAACCGTTTTTGATATAATGATCCGTCTAATGGTGCTTTTAGTTCGAGAAATTAAGTTATGTGGACCAGTGCATTTGAGGTGGATATATCCTTTCGAAAGGTACATGAAGGTTTTGAATGGTTATATAAAGTACTGAAATAGGCCAGAATAATGTCTTGTGGAAAACTACATAGTAGAAAAATCAGTTGAATTTTGATTTGAATATTTGTCCTATACGAAACCAATAGGGTTGCCAAAGAGTGGGCTATTGACGTCGAAAGGACTATCCGTGGGCGTTCCTTCACCAGTAAATCAAGATGAATGGGAAAAAACTTCTCTATATTTTTTGAACAATGCTAAGGAAGTGGAGGCTTTCGTTGAGGTTCATATGACGAAATTAGGAGCTGTGAATCCAAGAAAAGGAAGAAGTGAGAAGTGGATTCAAGATTAGCATAGCCGGACATTTTAGGAGTGGATAAGAAAAGATTTGCATCTAAGGGCTAGAGTTTCATAAGACTTAATGAAGCTATCTAGAGGTTTGTCATTGATCGTCACAAGATATGCATCGTATTTTATCAATGACTACTACTTCAACACTCACAAAAGAGATGAGAAGCATCCCAACTTAAATAGTAGTGTGACCATTCGTGTCGAGTCTATGTATATTTCCTCCGCAAAGGGCAAAAATTCGGTATACAGTTCCATGAACAACGTTGGGTTCATTGAAGAATTTGGGAACTTGATTATTACGGATTGTGCATAGTACTCCTTAAATGCAAGTGAGATGATGATAATTATGTTAAGATTGATAGTGACAGCATGACAGTTGTGGACTTTAGGCGATTGGGATACAAAAATGATCATTTCATTATGACATCGTAAGCGGTACAAGTATTTTATATAACGGATCCCAACAATTTAGAGTTATTTTTAATTGTGCTAATGAACCCAAGAATAATCTGGGATGGTCAAGAAGATGTTAAAGAGTAAACCGATATTCCATCTTCCACAAAGGTGTCATCGGTGGAGGAGATTGATGATTTTGAAGATAATATTTCACACTTGCTTCTTTTGGATGTCAAGTGGACACGTATTGAGAAGCCAAAAAAAAAAAAAAAACTTGACTGTGATTTAAATTTTTTACATTGTATATATTTTATACTTTTTGTTAATTATGCACATTATATTGGAAATATATGGATATTATTTATATATGATTTTATGTGATTGGAACTAGGAACATGAGTAAATGACGGGCTGCTGCATGCATAACACACAGGTTTGGCCATCAGTGGGATTATAGTTATAATCTTCAAACTGACAGAATTTATTTAAAAATATATAATGACCGTTTTTTTTAGAAAACTATCGTAGTTTGTTTTAGTAATGGACATACTATGACCGTTTTTGAGAAAAAACGATCGAGGTTAACAGTTTTCAAAAATTTTAAAATTTCCCGTCAACATACCACAATGGTTTTTAGACAATTAATAAAATACCATCAAAGTCTAAATGCACTACGACAGTTTTTGGGAAAAACTATCGTGGTAGGACAATCTACCATGATGGTTTTCCCCAAAAATCATCATGGTCGATTGCCTACCAAATCATCTTGGTAGGTAGAAATGTGCGAATTTTGATAATTTTTTAAATTGTTTAAATTTTTGGAATGTATATTAAAACCCAGAACCATTCCCACCCCATTACATTCCGAGCCTTTTTCACTCTCGAATATAAACTCTCAGTCCATACCCCAAGCCATATCCTTCGTCCATTTCTTTATCTCCCCTCCCTCTCTACATCTTCTCCAAACACTCTCTCAACCTCTCCCTCTCTACCTAGCCACCTCTCTCTATCACACCTCTCCATTTTTTTTCTCGGCTCCAATCTTCGTCAGCCTCCTCCACCACTCGTTCTCTCACACGACTTTCCTTCTCTCTCACCGCGACTCCTCCGCCACCTACATTCTCTATCGAACCATCTATACCCACGCTAGACAATCCTGTAAGTTAAAATCTATCTTGCACCACATAGGGTTATGGGTTTTCGTTTGTTGATTGTAAACCTGATTTTCAATGATTGTTGATTGTGGTTGTGATTTTAATTGATTTAAAATTACTTAGGTAAGGCACGGATTTGGGAATTTTTTAGAAAAAGTATTGATTTTGTGAGTTAAATTTTTGCATATTACATGTTCGATAAAATATCTCTTTGAGTGAGAATTAGTTTTAGATTGAATTAAATTTCTTGGGTAAGGATGGATGTGGGAATTTTCCGGAAAAAGTGTTGATTTTGTGAGTTAAATTTATGCATAATACATGTTCGCTGAAATTCCTCTTTGAGTGAGAATTAGTTTTATATTGAATTAAATTGCTTGGGCAAGGCACGGTTTTAGGAATTTTCCAAAAAAAGTGTTGATTTTGTGACTTAAATTTTTGCATATTACATGTTTGATAAAATGACTCTTTGATTCTTGATTTACAATGATTTAAAGTATGATTTTGTGTGTTTTTTATGTGTTTGAGTGACATGATTTTATAATGATTTTTTTTGCTTTTTACATATTTCGGTGTGGAGTTGTTTTCGATTGATTTAAAATATCATGAGATCACAAGGAGGAATTGTCAACTTCATCTCAAATTAGAAAACCATGTTGAACCAACTCACCTAGATTCAATCCCGATGAAGATGGTAAACGAAGAGCAACTCTTATGAGAAGAGTCCACCTTGTTAGGACAAAGGGAGAACGAATTAAAGTTTCATTCGATGCGAAAGGGTAACCATTAGGGAAGGAAGGAAATAAATTACAGAGTTGGATTGGAATACTTGCTCGAGAGTACATTCCCATTTGGATATCTAACTTTAGAAGTTCTGATTTAGCCCTAAGAAACTAAAGAGTGTGGGTGGAAGTCGTAACTTCTTTCACTGTGGAACCTTCGTTTAACAAACAAGATTTAAAGTCATGTGCAGAGTCAGCAAAAAAATTATAGATATGATCTTTACCAAGCTTTTGTCAAGGATCATATTGAAGAAGAAATTGTGTGGCAATGATCATCAAAAGTGGTTCACAATTACCTCACCATCAGCCAGGATGATTGGAAAAGATTCATTGTGTATCGACATACTCCCGAATTCAAAAGACTATCCGAAAAAGAAAGTGAGATAAGAAAGACGATCAAATACGGATCAACAGGGGGCCGAGACAGATTTAGGAAATGTTATCAAAAATTTGTACGTGAATTACTTAGACAAAATGTGTAAATGGAATGTTGTACTTCTAATTTTTTCCTTTATGTTTACTAACAGTAATTATTATACTGCAGTTCGAGAATACGGGATAATGGGCAGCTCAGCATACAGCGTGGCTAGACATGCGTGTCAAACCTGATGAAGAGTTCAAGAATCAATAGTAAGTATTTGAATCTATAGTCTAATATATTCTAATTTACACTTCTTTATGTTTACGAGTTCATAATATATTCTCTAAGTTTTACAGGAGGACTTCAGTGAATAAGAGACACAGGGAAGTTTCAAATCTATGGGGATAAATGGCATATTGACCAAGTCATTAGGCAATGTCGAGCGTTTGGGTCGGATCTGGGGTCAATCTAAGTTTGTTAAGCAGTCACAATAATTTAACTTTGTGCAAAGTTCAAGGGAAAATGTTGAAGTCTCGAATAAGAAACGGCAGCTTGCCGCAGGAACTTTGTGCGAAGCACAGTATCAACCGAGATTCTATAGCCGAGGAGATGACCGAACCGACTGTTGATCAACACAACAGCTTCAAGGTTAGTTGCACCCTGAATGAAAAAAAAGCCGAGGCGTCGGATCAGCAGCCCATGATGAATGCAAGAAAGGAATACTAGCTTTTTCTTATTGATTTAGTTAATGGAGGAGATGTGCGTGTTGCAATCGGCAGGATATACCTGGACTGTGTTCCAACTGACACAGTCCATGGGATTCCTTTAGATGAGAAGAATGTACGAGTGACAATTACAGTCTCAAAACTAAAACACGTACTCCTACCTATTCCGATGAACAAAGGTACATGTATTGAAGAAGCTGTCGATGGGTTTGTTTCTTGGCTAAAAAGATTAGTTATCGTTCAAACAAGTTTGAGTCAGGTGAGTCGAGGTCCCAGTCATGCTCCTGACTGAGAGGCTGAGGGAAGCAAATGAACCAAAAATAGAGTAGGAAAGAAGAAAATATAGTCACAACCGAAGGTATAACAACAACCAGTGTAACAAGAACTACCTTCGTTCGACTTTAGTGAAATTCCCTTCAAATTGAGACCTTTGGCATATTACGCACAAAGTTCCTTGCATGATAATACCCAAATAACGTGCCCAATACAACACTCTGTCATTGGCGATGACATACACATATATATTGGGTTTAAAGATGTATACCATTTCTTAATATTTAAAGAAATTAGTGCAAACAACACAATGGTTTACATCAGGTAATAGATTTATTCTTAAGAAATTAAATTATTTTTCCTTGTTAATCTTATATAAGTTGTTTTTCATGACAAGTTTGACTAATTATTTTGTGTATTCTTAGTGGATTGTCATGCAAGAACAGGTGTTGATCAACGTTTCGAGTTTATTTCTTCGGTCCTAGTCTCACCGATTCAATAGAATGTAGATCGCGAAATCTACATTCGAGAGAGAGCCAACAATATTCTACGGATCTTAATAAACGTACCAAGGGAAAAGCCGTTTCTCATGCCATATAACAACAGCTAACATTGGATCTTGGCAGTTATTGATTCGTGGGATGACTTGGTCCTGTAATTTAATCCTCTAGGAAATGAACTGGGTGATGATTTTAAAAACTTAATTATGTTGTACGTATTCTTTGATGTTCATATTTCTGATTTTTCAATAAATTATTCTTGTTGTCATTGTTTTGAAATTTGTTAATTTGTTATGATACTTAATGACTGGAAGATCACGATGGGAAGAGGAGTAAGAAAGCGACGCAACTACGAGACGTTGATTGACACTATTCGCTGTCCTATACAGGAAGGTTATGTAGAATGCGGTTATTTTGTGTTAGCTTTCATGCGAGAAATAGCCTTGACTGTTGATGGACTAGCCTTATTTCAAACTAAGGATTTTATACCGATGCTGACATGAGTTTGGTAAGGCAAGAATGGGCTACTTTTGTCATGCGATTAATACAATATTGAATCAAAATAATATATAAATTTTGTAATGTTGTTATATTAATTGTTGTACATTGTGATCAAGCTAATTACAGATTAGTTATTATTTTATTATTGGCTATGTAATAATAGATAACACAAATGGGATTTGTTATCCGTGGGAAATGGAAAGAATAGACAATTTTATTTTTTCCACGTTATTACGTACCACGACGGTTTTGAGTGAAAATTGTCGTGGTAGGTGGATCTACCACGACAGTTTTGGGTGAAAACTGTCGTGGTAGGTCCTTACGACTGTAATTTACTACGACGGTTTTCACCCAAAATCGTCACTGTAGGTGCATTTATCACAACAGTTTTGAACCAAAACCGTCGTGGTATAGTCCTAAATATCCTCTTTTAGGTCGAATTTTTGTCCATTTCATGACGGGTAAAAAACCGTTGTGGAATCTGAATAGATTCCACGATCCTGAATGTCATAACGGTTAGAAAACTGTCGTGAAAATTTTACCACGATAGTAAAAAATCATCATGAAATCCGTATACTGTAGTAGTGATCGTAATTAGTAATAACAATTATTAAAACTATTATACGAGTCATAAAAATAATTAGTACAGATAATTATCATCATGAATAGAAATAGGTTTTAAGTTGAATACTCTGATATTTTTTATAATTTAACAACGCGGAACTCACTAAATCTGACGTGTTTTACAAAAGAAAGTATTAAAAACTGATGCTAAATTTAAAATATTATTTTTGAAAGTGCTATTATTGAAATTAAATAGAAGGAAAATTGATGTATCTTTGATAATGTACATGTGTGAGACTCAATAAATTTGATGAGGTAATGCTAAAAGATAATGTACATGTGTGAGACTCAATAAATTTGATGAGATAATACTAAAAATGAAAGTGTTGAAAAGTATTGCTAAGTTTGACATAAAAATTTTCAAAAGTGCTATTACTAAAATTGATCCTAACTAAAAAACTATTGCCAAATATGCCATTATAACGTAAGTATATTGATATAATAAAATTAATTAGTAACATTGGTCAGCAACCGATATGTAACCAATTGACGGAGATGTTATTAATCGGCAACTAATTAGTGAAGGACAATTTCTAGTCGGTAACCAATCGTCACTAACAATTAAGATAGACAACCATCCGGTGATTATCGATTGATCGGTATCACGATGGTTATTAGTGGATAAGTTAAAAGACGCATTTAGGATTCTAAAATAAGTAAATACATATTATGATGACATGGTGGCGCTGTCAGCAATACATATGTACATATAATGTACCTAATGCATTTATGAAAAGAGCCCAATACATAGCTATTTCGAAAAAGGGGTAATTAGGCTGCATGCCATAGGAATACAGTGCGAATTGAATTTTTTCACAGTTAAAAAAACTATGGGAATGCATGCCATATGATGTAAGCAGTAATGTAATAATTTAAGCTGAATAAACTAAACTACCACTATTTACCTGAAGTTCCCCCCCCCCCCCCCCTCTCTTTCCTTTCTCTCTCCCCCGTTGGCACTTTCCCCACTGTAGAGGCCGCCTTCCCTCTCTCCCTATTGCCACTCTCGCGGCGCCCCCTCTCTCTCTCCCCATTGTCGTCGCCGATCTTAGTTGCAGGCCGGAATCGTCGTCATCGATCTCTTCCGTCGTGGCCACCGGAGAACTGAAATCATCGACCTCCATTGCAGCTCCGGAATTGCGACCTGATTCGCCGTCGATCGCTCGCGATTGGTCTCTCCCCCACGCCACAGCCACCGGAGCAACGAAGTCATGACAGCAAGATCCGACTTTCTACCCCCGCCGTGGCCACTGGAGCATCGGAATCATCGACCACCGACACAGCTCCAGAAACGCGACCTCCAGATCTTATTTGCCGTAAATCGCTTGCGACCGATTTCCTCCTCTATCTGATCGGATTTTTTTTTTTTTTCGGTCCCCTTCATTTTTGATATAAGTGTTTCTAATGATTTGCTAGCTTTTATGTTTTCAATGAGTATTTGTGATATTTTATCACTAATCCGGTGACAAAATACAGATCATCCGATGGGTTGGTAAGCAGTTAGTATACTGCAGGGGGAGGTAACCAGTTGACATCCTGCCACAGTGGTGGCTACCAATTTGGTATCGGGGTTTGTGATTGATTGGTATCACAATGGATACCGGATGGTACCCAATCGGTGACCACCAGTTGATTGGTGTTATTGTCAATACTGGCTGGTATCATCATACACAGACAAATAATTTAAAGATATAATTAGTATTTCGAAATAAATAAATATATTATAAGACAAAACTGTGGTAGAGATTCATTGAGAGTCTCTACCAATACAAACGTTTTTTAAACCATTGATATTGAATCGGATAGTCTATGTAGTCTATGTATTGAGGGTGCACATAATAAAATGTAGGCATACTCATATTATAACAAAGTAAGTGAAAACAAAAAAAAAAAGCTAACACAAAGAGAGAGAAAGGAGGGAGAGGGGGGGTGTGGGGGTTCTTGTCAAGGGGAAGGGGGCGCCGAGGGAGGGGGATGGGGTGGGGGGCCTCGGGCGAGCTGGGGCAGGGGACAGGCTGGGAAGAGAGAGGAAAGGGAGAGAGAGGGGTGTGGGGTTCCCATCGGGGGGTGGGGGGGGGGCATCGGGCGAGTTGGGGGCAGGGGGCCCATCGAGAAGAGAGAGAGAGGGGAAAAGAGAGAGGAGAGAGAGGGGGTGGGGGTGCGCCGAGAGGGCTGGGGCAAGGGGTCGGCCAGGAAGGGGGGGGGGCAGGGGGGCTGGATGGGAAGAGAGAGAGAAAGGGGAAGAGAGAGAGGAGAGAGAGAGGGGGTGGGGGGGCTGGGGTGGGGGGAGGGGCGGGCGGGCTGGGGGCAGAAAGGCCGGCCGGGAAGAGAGAGAGGGGGTGGGGGCTAGCCGGGGGTGTGGTTGCCACCGTCGGGTGATTGCGGGCGTCGGTGGGAAGGTCGCCGGTGACGGAAAAGATAAGGATAGGAAAGTTTATATGAGATAAGGTGTATGGTAACTATGATACATCAATAATATATCAACTGTTCGATTAAAACTAACGGTTCAAAAAAGAGATCTACTAGTAGTTATTATGGGAGAGACTCTACCACAGCCTCTCTCTATATTATATGATATCATATTATGATATTTTTCCTAGCAATTTTTTCCTGAGACAAAAACCAATTCAAGCCATCAATTTTGGCACTTCTCTGGAGTCCCCCTTGAGAAACAACGAGACCAAGCCCAGTATACTATTCAATAGGCTGGATGCAATCTTTCCTTTATTTGCAAGAATTACAAAGAGGGATTCTGGTGAGGAAAAAATCATGTTTTAAAAAGGGAAAGTATGTTAATGACATAAATTTAGAGATTATTATATTAATATGACACAAAAAAATCAACACTAGACCAATATAGTACAAAATTAAACTAAAATTAATTAAAATTTGTATCATGTGGGTCAAGAATGAAGAATTTATGTCATGTTGATCAATAAATGAAAAAATATAATTATTTAGGTAATTTTCTCATTTTCAAAAAAGATAAATACTTAAATAAACATATTTTTTTCTATTTATTAATCAGTATGATATAAATTCATCATTTTTAATCAACATAATACAAATTTTAGTTAATTTTAGTTTAATTTTATGTCATATTAGTCTAATATTATATTTTTATATCATGTTGGTGTAATGGTCTCTAAATTTGTGTCATTCAGGTATTTTTTCCTTTTAAAAAAATGGTATTTCTACTGACACCCCTCTTGAGTCTTCATACTCCCTTCTAAACATACCCCCTCTTAAATTCAAAATGACTAAATTTACATAATGCACACTCCTTTCATTTCCAAAATTACCCTTAATTACTATAAAATAAAAAGTACTCTACCACTTCAAATTTCTTTTCACACCCACTTTTTTATGTTTGTTTTGATGCTCTATTGTAGGTTTACAAGAAAAAAGTTAAACAAGACAAACAACATAACATATTCGTACTTCTATAATAAGATTAAAATAATAATTCTGCAAGAAAAAATAAAATAAAAACACAACATATAACACATTTATTTATATACAAAGACGACATATGGAACCAAAAAATTAAAATAGAGTCGATGAACAGCAATATTGAGCCGAAAAAATAAAAAATAACGCAACGAACAATACATAAAAAGAAATATACAGACAAAGAGAAATAAAAATCAACCGCAACATGAAAAATATACAATGAAAAAAAACCAACAACTGCAACATTTAACATACCTCAAAACTTTTTAGACTACTCATTGAAGAATAAAACTTTGGGTCAAAATTAGGATATTTGTTATAGATTTCAAAGTAACAATATTTATAATTTATTTATTTAGGAATTTGATATATATACATATAGATCCGTGTGAAAAGAATATTATTAGGTTCCTTTTCGATGATATGTTTTTGTTTATGTAAATATGTGTATTATCGTTGTCCTTTTATGCTATTTTGCTTGAGGATTTTTTTTTAATTAAAGAATTTAATCAGTAGGGGGTGTGGAAAATCAAGAGGGATGTATCAATAAAACCATCTTTTAAAAAATTGCAGAAGTAACATATATGCATTTAAATCATTTTGATTAGCAAATGGATTTTTAAAAATGTGTACTTAATTAGAAAATTATTATTTTGGCCCTGTATATATATTTAAATTATTTTGATTAGCAAATGGAATTTTAAAAATGTGTACTTAATTAGAAAATTATTATTTTGGCCCTTTGAAATTTAGAGCTCTTGTAACTTTGCCGTCCTACCTTCGAAAATCTGGAAATTGATGCTTATATATCTGAAACTTTGAAATATTAACAAGAAGGCCTATCGAACTTTAAGCCATTAGCAAGAATGGCAAAATGATGTTTTAACTAACAGTTTAAAGTTCAAGGGGCAAAATTGTTTACAGTTCAAAGTTTGAGAGGGTATAAATATCAATTTTCAAAGGAATAAGAATAGTAAAATTCACAGGTAATTAAAATTTATATGTACCTTTGTTGTTATATATTTTTTATTTATTGTGCATTTTTTGCTTCAAAAGTGCTCCCTTTTTTTTTTTTTTTAACATAACACAAATTTCCCTTAAATCATGTTTCTCCATTTTGTTGCTTAATGATTATATTATTATGATAATGGTTAATTAGGCCTGATTTATAATAATGTACAATATACATAACAATGTCCTTGTAATTTATATCATACTGATCGTATTATTGGGTACAACGGTATCTTTGTGATTGTAGGCTTACAGTGTTGGAGGGAAGAAAATCTGTTCAAACATGAAACTTAGAATGCAGAGTATTATAACTTTATGTTATACAATGTATACACACACACACATATATATATATATATATATATTAACCAAGGTAGCTCTCTCATGAAGAGAAATATGGAGCTAAAATTTAAGAAGAAAAGTTACCAAAGGAAAAACCTGAAAAAGGAGATAAGAAGTTTTTCTTGGATAACAAATCATATGGCAATTGAGTGTTTACCATTAAATGGACTTGTGTAAAACTTATCATTCAAAGTTAGTTCAAGTAAAAAGAGAAAAGCACTTGTATTATACAAATTTAGAAATCATTACACCGACACGATACAAAAATCTAATACTATACTAAAATAGTACAAAATTAAATTGAAATTCATTAAAATTGGGTCATGCTGATCAATAATGAAAATTTTTTATCATATTAGTCAATAGATGAAAAATATACTTGATAACGTTGGACAAATTCATAATCTATCATTAATCACTAAATCGAAAGGCCATTAATAAACTTGCATGAAATGATAGCCATGTATCACACTTCAATTCCGTAGAACTCTATATGTCATGATATTTGGGAATCATGCAATTGAAGCATGCATTCAAAAGGGAAATACAGTAAGATCAAACCAACAATAGAAATATGAGTTCAAACAAAAGAATAAGAGCACAAGATATGAATTGTGAAGTTCCTCAAAAGACGATTCTTAGTCAACAATAGATCAGCCAATAACAATAAATATAAACTTCTTATCAACACCAGCACTTCCGACGGCCAAATATGGGCTTTCTGGTGCAACCCAACCCAATGCTTCGGGCTTCATAATAGCCCGTTCCCATAAAAATGCCAAAATAATTTCATTGGTCTTTAATTTTAAGTTGTAGGACCCAACCAAGCAGGCCCCTGTTGAAAAAAAAAAAAAAAAAAAAAAAAAAAAAAAAAAAAAAAAAAACTTCTGACTCGACTAGTTGACAAGGCTTTTAAAATGCGTGATTCGGACAAATAGAAGACTATGGCAGCAAACTGCTTACTTTTTGCATAGCTTTACATTTTCATTGTTAGATTGCATTACTAGTGTATATACATGTTGTAGCTTTTCAGCTCGTTAAACATGTGATCTGGGGAGTGTCCACTGCTGTTTGTTATAATTTTTAGCAGGTGCTTTAGCCAATAGAATCTCTCGTTTAAGGTATTACTTTAATTTTTTGTTGTTTTTATAATTTTTTCAGTGCAATAGATTTGAGTTGCCAAGGCATATTGACACTATCACTCTCCATCCAGTATTGAAACGACATTGTGCTCGACTTTTATCAGAACAATAGTTATTTTTTTTCCCCCTTATATGGATCCATTTATAAAGAACTATGTTCGGGATTCATCGGTGGAAGGAGATGAATCTGGTTACATTCCTAGTATTCTGCTATTTACTTAATATTGTGCTTGTGCACCTTTTGTCTTTACTATATTTTCGTCCTCAATTTAACAGTTTACTCACGTTTCCTCGTTTTTTTTTTTTTTTTTTTTTCATTGGAAGATCAAGGAAGAGTTATGGAATTTCTGAAGACCAAAATTGGTGTTTTCGGATACACATAGTTAGTTTCTCTTCCAATTTATGTTTCCAATTCGTCTATCATTGGTCTGGATGCTACAGCATTAAAGTCTTAATTATGGATCGGATGATGCTTATAGCTTGAACATCAAGGAAGAAGTGAGTACTATTATCACGTAAAGCTTTTTAGATGTAAGTTACTATTCAAATCATGGTAGTTGGTGCCGTAAAATCATTTTTAGCCTGTTGTACAGAATAATCCAGTAAAAATTAGCAAGTAATTAAAAAAAAAAAAAAAAGGAAACATTTTGCCAGAGAATCCATTACTGAAACTGTACTCATAGAATACATGAACTTGCAATAATGCTTTCTACTTTTTCTTTGCAGTTGTGGGATGACAGATATGTTCATCTCTGTGTTGGTTTGAATGTGGTAATTATTCGCCGACTGTCATATTATTTTACAACCTTTTATTTGATATCCTTCTTTTCTTTTTTTCTTTTTATCTTTTTATCTTTTTTTTTTTCTTTTCTTTTCTTGAACTTCTTTTTTGTTTAGGATCAAATTAAGACAGGAGTTTATTGTATCATTGGAGCTTGTATTATACGTGACTGGGTTGGTTCCTATTTATTGAACTCTCTTTTGCCGAAATTAGTCGAATATTTAGATCTTTTTTTCCCTCAAATCCTTTTTTTTTTTTTTTGAAAAGGAGCAAAATGGATGAATAATTATCCAAATAAATGCACAAAGTAACCGGCATATTGGATTATGTCATAATTTTTTCTTCCACATAAATTTTTTATGTAAATGGAGAAGAAGAGCTAACGCATCCCCTCGATTAATTTTATTAAAATGAAAGGTAAAAAAAATGAAAATAAAGAAGTTTAGAATCCAGCCTCAACGGCAAACCAAACAAAAAAGTAAAACAATGTAAAATAGCATCTTAGAAAGGCAAATGGACCCAACCAAAAGGTGATTTCATTTATACATTTTAAAACCTTTTCCCTTTTTCAGTATGAAGTTAATTTATAGGCACTTTTCTTTTCAGAATCGACAATTTTATCTCTTTGTAAATTATTGAGTTCCGTCAATTTTTCTCAAGCTCAATCACAATCACCTCTTCCTCCACGTAAATTTAGATTGGCCTTGATATGTATGGGCAGTTTAATGCCATCCATAGCAGATCACCGGTACGATTTTCGGCGCTCGAGGAAACTAGAGGAAGTTGGTGACGATGATGTCAGGGAGGTAGTTTAGAAGTTTCAGAAGGGTGAGATGACAAAATAAATTCATATAAAAATAGGTTTTTTATTAGATAGAGGATCTTGGGGACAGATATATTGTAATACTTAGCTCTTGTTTGGCACCGAGTTCAAAAATACTCATTTCAAACAGATTCTAATTCAAAATGTCAATTTTTTGGATTGGTGTGAATAGAGAAAAAATAGTAGGTTACGGATTTCAAAATAGAGGAAATTTTGGATCGGAATCTTTTTAGAATCTTTGTAAAAAGTTAGATTCAAAACTATACATCAAATAAAGGGAACATTTTCTGGATTAACATTCGTACATTGCAAACTTTTAAAGTCGGTGCATGTTACTTGTTACACCAACTTTAAAGAGAGGGCCGATGCTGTTCTAGCGTAGAATGCTTAAGAAATAACCACTTATTTTGATATTTCTTGTGTTTATAATTAAACAGTAGCTTCAAATATTACTCGGTTCTGTAAGAAGGAAGTTTTTCAACTTGAAAGAGCTCAGTTTTCAAATATTGGTTGCTACACCGGACAATTTAACTTATTTTTCAATTGTGTTTCCTATTGGTGTCGAAAATATATCCGGTAACAACACCCAAAGTAGTCGGATAGTCAGGTTAGGACCGGCCAGTTGCTCCGCCGTTAATCACCTACAAAATGGAAGCACCTCGGAATGATGGGGACACCGGTGTGGTGTCTGCCGCGGGCACTCCGATGCTTAAGTCAGCAAGGATACTGATGAGCAAAAGGAGAGGCAGAGCTTTGGCAAGGCAAGAATGACCATACCTGAATTTGTGAATTCTCCTTCTATTTATAGGTGCCTCCCCCGGGTCTGGGCGCTCGGGGTGACCCAGCAGGGTCGGCTACCTAGGACTCCTAGTGACCGGTCAGGCTGTAGGCTTGCAGGTACGGGAGGTCCAATAGGCCGGCGCCATGTGTCTCTAACTCGGCACAGGAACCAGTAAGGTGGCTGTCCCGTCGCCAGCAAAGGGACTGTACCTGTCAGAGTGGGTGGCGGCAGGTGACAATGTGACTTGTGTCAGTAGTAGGTGGGCGGCGTCTGCAGCTGGGGGGTACTGATGTGACTCGTGTCAGACTGGATATTGGGTGGAGCATGGTCCCGAAGGACTGAAGTTAGCCCAGGACATGATTAGCCTATCACAATACTCGGAGCACTGTGTGGCCCAGGGTGTTCAACCTTCTCGGATAGATGTTTGCTCCGAGAACATGGGTGTGGTCAGCCAATAGGGATCTCGGCCGACCAACAGCCTTCGACGGATTCTTCTCGGTAGGAGTAGACAGGCAGATTTACCGTTGTCGTCGGCACTTGGCAAGAAGCAGTGTTTTCTGGTCGGAGCGGATCGGGCCATCAACATTTCAATTTTCCCTTCCTTTTACGAAAAGGAATAACAGAAATTGCACTAAATTGAAGTTTTCAATAAATAATTAAAGTAAATAAAATAAATAGTAGGTTTTTTAAAATATTTAAGGGAAATAACAAATTTATTAGATAAATACTTAATTTATTAGGTAATTAATATATAAATTGCTTTTTACCTAGTAAATTTATTGTTTATTGCTTACTCTAAATGTTTTAAAAACCTGCTATTTACTTTCTCCAAAATAATAATATGTTCAGGGAAGCCAGCCCAAACACTATCTCCGATTCTAGCACTTCATGTGTCAAGCTCAGGAAAAGCATGTTAGTTTGGCTCACTAGGTGAAGGCGAAGCATGTGTATGTTTTAAAGTTACAATTCATGATGTTTTTATTTTCATTTTTTTTTTCCAATTGTATATATGTGATTTAAAAATATATTTCCAAATTGGTTGGGAAAAAAATTCTTAACGGTATAGCATAACTTATTGAGAAAAGAACTAGCTATTAACACAAAATCAAGAAGCAAAACTAAAACAGTTATAGCAGTGATATATATATGGTTGGTCTCACATCCAGTACCACATGATATTTAGCAAATGTGAATTTTAGTTATTAGAAATGTGAATTTCAGTTACATTAAATGTAAATTCATGCATAAGTAAATGTTAAATGAGAGAAATTCATATTTACTTTAGCTCTATTTTCTTCTGCATAAATTCACAATTCTAGTAATTGAAATTCGTATTCACAGCAATTGAAGTTTACTTATCAGATATCATACGGTACTGGACATGAGACTTTGTGTATATTGTGTGTGTATGCGTGTGTCTATATATATATATATATATATATATTTTTTTTTTTTTTTTTCTTTTGCTCAACATCATGATTTAACCAAATTAAAAAAAAAATGATAAACCGCTCTCAGTTATAGTAAATCCATGTACATACAGGCATTATGAAGAGAATTCAAGTTTTACAGAAGCCTTTAAAAATCTGTACCTTACGTCATTTAAAAATCTGTTTCTTACGTCATTTATGAAAGAATAATATTGTACGTAAGTGTGTGTGTGTGTGTGTTCAATATTTCAATGATATCCCTTGCCGACAGACGTTAGCCTACGATATGGCTCCATCTCTTAAATTCCCCCATCTTCCGTTACAACTTGCATTCTTTGCTGTTTGTCAAGAGTTAACCTAACAATCTCATATCTGTTTCAATTTGATCAATAAATTTCCATTGGTAGAAAATCTTTTTTTTTTTTCTCTCTCTCTTGGAATTTCGATTTGTTTTTTTAATTAATTCACTAATTTTTTTCTTTTTGGCTAAGTATAGTTTGGAAATGTCTAAGCATACATTCAAGTTTATCTAATATCAATTAAGTTAGGTAGTGCACTATAAGAGATATAGCATGCAATCTATCTCCCCATATCATCGTCGTCGTCGTCATCATCTAACAAAGGTCATCTCAAAGTATTGTCCAGACAAAACAACATGATTATACTGTACGTAATTAAAATTTACGTAAAGTAAATAATTATAAAGAATGTAATATGGTTATTTAACGAGAACAAAGAAAAAAAAAAAAAAAAACTACAGGTAGTAAACATACCAACTCACATATGAGAACTTTATTAACAACAAATTATCGTTACAAAATATTAGAATTATAAGTTTGCTCAAAATTGCACCAATGTAAAACCCACACTGTCTTTTCTTTAAATGACTTGCCTTGGAACTCGCAACCCAACTCCAAGTCGGCAACTTGCCATTGGTCCAAGTATCCTATTCCAAGCTTGGTTGCTCACCATCAGTCCTCGAAATATTTAGAACTTTGATCTGCCGTCAACACCTCCTCAACCTTACATCTGATCGCTAAGTTGCACGACAACAGGTTCATAGCAATGAAACTAAAGCCTTAAAAAATGCTCTGATTTTCTGTCACAGTGAAGCTCTAAAATGAATTTGAACCTCGACATAGATGTTGCACCAGTTCTCCGTGTTGTGTGAACAACATGAGATTATATGCATTCAAAAATCCATGTTGCAGAAACAAATCTTGTCTGTTGACCAATTTAAACCAGATTAGACGTTCCATCTCAAACCAAATCTCCTTTCCTTCAAACCTTTTAATTCATAAGCATGAAAATCATTCAAATAAAGTTAGAGTTAATCGCAAATGAATCTAGCAAACAATATTAACTCAAGAATTTAAAATTAGATCAAGATCCTTCTATATAAACTTGCAGGATTATTCGAATAAAAACACTGAAATCAAACATCTCATTTCGAATTTGATTAGAGATCATATTTGTTCGATATTCAATCATCCTACACATTTTAAATCTCAAACCATATAAATAAAAATATTGACTTTAAATTCTAACTTGTGACATAGTGTAGTGTATATTTATCACTAAGCCATGGTTGCAGCCATATATGTTGTCATATATAGCTACATATATATCTACTACAAATTGGCCATTGAAGCAAGCTCTTCAGCCATATATGTACCTTTGTATGTAGAGTAGTTGCAAAATATAATAATTTTTGCACAAATTCAAAGTCAAGTGGTGAATCTTTTACAAAAATAGCATCATATCTACACTAGATGTTGGTGATTTTAGCATATAACTCTTGAAGAATATTACTTCCTTCTTTTTTTTTCCATCATTAGGAAACTTGATATAAAATATTAGATTTAAGCAAAGAAGTGCTTTGAATTGCCTATAATAACAAAGCAGAAAAGGATTTTTAATTCATTGAAGCAAGAGATGGAGGACATGACAAGGAACTGCACCCCTTAACATTGCAATTGCAATATGCAAACGAAACACAGCTCATAAAAATATCACTTTTTTTTTTTTTTTTTTTTTGTATTGCTATTTCCCAACAACAAAATTGTCAATAGAAAATATATAATTTGTTAATGCAAAAGGCCAGTGCTTCAAAATAAGAATATAGAAATACCACTTTCTTTACCAAACTTGCATTTAAACATGTTTCATTTGTTCGGATACAAAATTTGCAGAAGCTATTTATTTTTAATCTTTGTAGGATTGTTAAGGTATTAAAATACATTTCCCACTTTCTTTGTTCTTTCAAATTCTGTTTTTTTTTTTAATTTTATTATTATTTTTTTTTTAATCAAAAAGCCCCCACAAGGGATTATTCCCAAACTTGAATTACCTATAATAATAATAATAATAATAATTATTATTATTATTATTATTATTATTATAAGAGAGGAAGAATCAGAATATTTTCAGAAACATTGAAGGAAACAAAGAAAGCCAAAAATTGTGGGGTTGTGAGACTAGTTATGTGGTCTTAAATCAGCCTAAATGTTCTCATCAAAATTAGAATAAGAATCAACAAAGTGCTTTCCTATGCAACTTGCAGAAAAAGTTGCTTCCTTTACGAAAAAGGAAGTGGCAAATTTGTCATTTACTGAATGTGACCACATTTTTTTTATTTTTGGGGCATTGCTAAATATGTTGGCCTGGCCCTGGGGGGTGTGTTGGTGTTGCCCCTCAAAGTGTTTTTGTCTGGTGGGTGGGGCCTAAAATCATTTGTGCAACAAATTTGGTGGGCACTGTGTATTTATTTGCTTTTCTTTTCTTTTCTTTTCATGAATTGAAATGCTACAAAAAAGCAACAAAGTTAGTGCCAACAATTAAGAACACCAGAAACCAGACAAAGGGATCCAAAATGGTTATGCAAGTAGGTAAATGGAAACCAAACCAGTCCTTTCTAATATTTCATTTCCACTCATTCTAGTCCAAACTTCCCTTCATGAAATCTGATTTCATGATATATATATATATATATATATATACACACACACTCATATATACCAGAAAAAAATAACACTCCAGTGTTGCAGTAATTCTGTGGTCCTTAATTCTATGGAAAAATGGTACCAACCAACCATCCCTATTCCAATTTGGATCCCATATGTGTATCTGCTGTACCAATATGTAAATGATTAACAAATTATTCCCTAAAAGATTATTGCAATGTTTTAAACTTACATTTTGGTAGTTACCAATCCACCCCTTGAACGCTGAGTTTCGGTTAAAAACCGCACACGAGGGCTGCCTTCAAATAAAGTTAGGAATAGTTTTGAAGAAAATTATTGAAAGCTCTCAAGGTGTGATCAAGAGTTGGAGGGATTGTAAAGGGATCATTTTAATCCTATATTTTGTAACAATTGTGCTTGACTAAGAAGAAGATTCTTTGGTCACTCCAAGAAGAAGAAGAAGAAGATTCTTATGAAAATGGTTATGCCAATGAATGGCTGAAAATGAACAGGGTGTACACTTATTTGCACCTCATTTCATGCCACGAAGGGGACATAGGAGTCGAACCGCAGTGTGGAATTTTATTTATTTATTTATTTTTTTTTTTTTTTTTTGTTTTTTGTGGGACTCTGTGGAAATATGAATAATAAAGCACCTATACCATTGCTTTGATAAGTTGTCTATTTAAGGTCATTTCGGTCCACAACTGTGCTTGACTAAAGGGGAAGATTCTTTGGTATATATGACACTGCCCTTCATAGTAAAGCAAAATAAGATAATAATTTCCCCACTCAATGACAGAATCTTAAAGCCCATCCTGAGCTTTTAAATAAGGAATATTATTAAATCTACCTTTACATGTCGGGAAAAAATGGTAAAAAGAAAAAGAGGTTAATTAATATAAACAGACCCTAACTATATAGCTTAGATATACACCCTACTTGTAATGCGTGCAGTCCTCAGGTGAGGATAAGGGATTTGAAACAGGATTGGCCTTTTCCCAAATTTTTTTTTTTTTTTAGTAATAACTAGTTGACAAGCACGCACGTGTAGAATATATAAATAAAGACAACACGTTCATATGGCAGGTAATTAGACCGCCGACTAGGCTGCCACGTGACAGCTCAGGAACAAAGACGAAATCATGAAAGCACTGTTTATAGTGCATTTGTCTTTTTAAACGACAGTATAGAAGTATAGATGATTCTGTTTTAAGCAATTTGCCAAGTCGAACCAGATTGGTTCTTTCTTTTATAAAAGTGGACACAATGAAACAAGCAAAAGTTGATTGTTTTCGGTTTCATTAAACTCACCAACACACCTAAGAGCCTAGAGAGGATCTTCTTTCACCTCAGCATAAAAATCAATCTCAATGAAGAGGAACAAGAGAATTGCCCCTCATCCTCGTGGAAGACACAAAAGGAAAAAGAAGCAGACAGAATAAAGCATGAGATGCTTGAACAAGTGGGCTTTTGGTCTCTACGTCTCAGCATCAGGTCAAGATTAGGTTGTCGATGCCCGGAACGATTCATCACAGTCACCATTAGATGCGTAGATCCTATTAGGAAACCGGATTAAAAACCGCGTCGAATTTAAAGAAATGCATTGTGACTCAGCATTTGATGACTGGGCTAGCAAAAATCATGCATTACACTGTGCTTTAGACTATACCACGGAACTTAGGTCGCCACTCGCCACTCACCACTCAGGAAATCGCAGTTCGATTGGTGGAGCGCATAGTAGATACCTAACTCTTTTTAAGTATATGAGACGCTTGATAGATAGGGAAGAACAAAAGTGAATTTTTATTGCAGGGACTGTGCTTTGGACACAAACAAAAAGTTCAAAGGAAATATGTTCCAGATGCTTCATGACCAATCATATGGGGAAGTTGTGTCCATACAAAAGTGTCTCTTCATACAACACTTTTAAACCAGTAAAATTAACCCTTTCTTTTTATTTATCTTATTAATTTTTTTTAGCAACTCAAATTATTTTTAGACAAACTTTTTTTTTCAGAATAGAACTGGTTGTTCTACACTAGCAAACTCCAAATGCAGCAGAAGCAGAAAACATCAAAGAGTAATAAAACAAAAGGCTCAATCTTCACTTTAAATAAGCTTTTCACTTTTATGGATTAATGGTTCACAATTTGAATACGAAATCGGAATATGAACTAACAGATGTCTTCATAGAGGCCTAATTGCTAGAAGGACTAATTCAAGGTCCTCATTAAATATATTCACAGAAACCACATGTATGGCATGGATGGTAAGAGTCCAACCTCCAGAGAACAAGGTTCCGGGACCTAAAATATATTCGGAACTCGGAAAAACCTCCTCGGCTGCACGAATTCGTTTTCACTGATGATGCATAGATTGCATCTGATAAAGTGTACTACTGTAAGGACCGAACTGCGATCCACGGAGATTGCCACTCAGAAAATTCTGCTCCTGCAGCTTAGATCCGTAGGAAGAAATCCCGCAAAAGGGTCCAATGAGAGCATTCCCGTTCGTCGGATTGAAAACCACCGGCAAACCTTCGTTCGATGGTTTCCAGCAGTCATACGGCTGCTTCACCATGGCATTAATTTTCGGCTGCTGCATAGGCTGCATAATTGCTGCGGACTGATCCGGTGAAGACGATCTCTTAATGTCCGGTGAGGGAGATTTAGAGTCCGGAACATTGACGGTCGTGATGTCATGAATGCTTGATCTCCTCTTATCTTTACCTCCTGTAAGCTGTCTGATGAAGTACTTCTGAGCATGACTCGCCACCTGCGTCGGAGTCCTCGTCGTCACGAAATTCCGAGATATATTTCTCCAGTCACCTTTACCATACTTCTTAAGCCCCAACAGAAATTGTCTGCAGTTACATATCATACTAAATTTGGTCACTAAGATCTATCAAAAAGCTTTTAAACAGAAAAAAAAAAAAAAAAAAAAAAAAAGCCCAAGTAAAAGAAAAGTATACCTGTGTTCTTCTTCGGTCCAAGGGATGCCTTTCTTCCGCTCCTGCTCGGAAGGTCTTGTGGAAGTGCCTCTTTTGCCACCAACACAGTAGAACTGTCTCAACCCATCAAAACCCAGACTGTTGTTGTTGCTGCCATCAACCCATTCCAATGTGAAGGAGTTTGAGGAATAGCCAGGAATTGGGATCAAACCGGCCTCGATATCGCTGACGTCTTCTTCCAATTCCCTGTACTGTTTGATCACATCTCCGACTGTCTTACCGGGAATCATGGCTGCAACTTTCGCCCACCGATCTGGGGTGTCCTTGTCGTAGAGAGCAAGCGCATTTTCAAACTGTTTGTTCTCTTCAGCTGTCCATTTGGTCTCACTGCTTTCCTGAAACAGCCAATTTGAGTTCTGGAGATAATTTGCTGGAGAGAGAATCTGAATTCCTCTGTACATGGTTATCTTATGGGTTTTTTTTTTTTTTTTTTTTGCTTTTTTTTTTTATCGTTTTTCTTTCTGTTTTCTCTCTCTCTCTCTGAACTGAAACTTTCAAAGAGAGAGAAAACCCAGAAGAGAAATGCAGAGCAGAGGATTTTCTTTGTTTTATTACGAGCAAAGAGTCATGGATTGAGAAGGCATTTTGAATGGAATCTAACTGCCTTTTTCACAAAAGGGAATCAAGAAAAAGTTTCAACTTTCCAAAACCCAAGAAAAATTCAAGGAAAAAACGAAAAGAAAAAAGAAAAAAAAAAGTAGATCTTGGTTTGTTCTTAAAAAGATAAACCCTCCTCCATAGTCAGATCCAATAAAGCTCACAAAACCCAGGAGGAGTAGAACAAAAGAAGCGAAACCCAGATCAAGTTCTGTGAATTCATAGCTTCCTTATACAGAAAAGGAAAAGATTCTGAAAACCCATTATAAAGGGAAAGAAAAACCCCCAAAAAAAAAAAAGGTGGCTTTATTGAAGTAAGAGGCTATTTTAGTAGTTCTTTTTCAGTTTCAAACTTTTTTTTTTTTCTTTGAGAGAGAGAGAGAGTGAAAAACTCAAACGAAAATGTTTGTGAGCCCGGGGAGGTTTGTACTTGTAAAGACAGGGATCTCTCTATGAAACAGGAACAAAAGCAACAGCAAAGCAGAAGACGGGTTTAAAGAGAGAGAGAGATTGAATGAAAGAGAGTGGTCAAAAGATGTTGAGTTGTGATTGGTGGACATGGTGTTTGTGGGCGCACTGGATTGAGATAGAGAGAAAAAGAGAAAGCTAGAGAGAGAAATAGAGAAGAGAGAGAGAGAGATGCTATCCCAACAAAAAAAATCATATTGACATTGACAGCCTGTGATTGGCCAGTTTGTTTCTGTGTGAGAACATGTGTGAGGGCATTTTAGTCATTTCGAACAAGATGGTCCCAAAAGAACCTTGGCAGAAAAATAGGAGAAATGGTGTCTACGGTGGTGGTGGATGGTATTGGTGGTTGTTTAGCTGCACTGTGTTGAGAAGTCTTTTATATTAATTTCATTAATTTAATTAATTAATCCTTTTAATTTCTTCTTAA
This sequence comes from Ficus hispida, assembly GCA_025413025.1. Lineage (NCBI taxonomy): Eukaryota > Viridiplantae > Streptophyta > Magnoliopsida > Rosales > Moraceae > Ficus > Ficus hispida. The sequence continues at coordinate 20,276,334 of CM046372.1, forward strand.
TGACACAAAACAACATTATTCTTATTGAGACAAACATCTTCAGCAAAATGAATTTATATTAGTGTCTTGTTAGATATACTTACTAATTTAAACATAGTTAGTTTTTCTTTAAGCTTTAGATTTGGTTTGTCATATTTATTTGTACATAATATTTTTTTTATAAAAGAAAACAGGAAGAGAGGTTGTGTCCTCATATAATCTCGAAATGTTGACAAGTTCGCATGATATATATTATATATTTTTCTTGCTATATATGAACACAGTAAGAGTGATTTAAACCCAAACCATATATATGGAGGACGAGTGCTCTTCTGATGCATACGAGAGAAACTCAAATAGTTTTGAAACTCTTGAAATATCTCAAAGATTTGAGAACAATTTCCAGTGTAAACAAGAAATAGTGTTGAATGGAGAGAGAGAGAGAGAGAGAGAGAGAGAGAGAATGGAGTGTAGCATTTTGTTTTTATTGTTCATAAAGCTGAGTGAAAAAAAACACCTACAAAAAGTTGCCGATAATAATTGGAGGTGCTTTAATTATTGAGGGGGGAGAAAATGCTAAAGTAGACGATAAAGAACGTTCTTTTTTCTTTTTTTTTTTTTTTTTTTTTTTGGGCCATGCAAAACTGTTGGGTGCTGTTGTTTTCCAGTATATTATCTTCTTACTAATAACATGGCCATGAAGAATCTTTTATAATCGAGAATAAATAAATAAATAAATGAAGATAATAATCTCTTTGGAAATAGAAGTTCTACTTCGGATTTGGGAATGGGAATGCATATATTGCAGCTTTTATAGCAATGGCAAGGAATTCAATTTTCTTGAAGGAAAATTAGATGCAAATCATTACTGAAATCAATCAATTTCACATCTTTTATGCTATCAAAATTCCTTCTTTTTTTTTTTTTTTTTTGTCATTAGTAAATTCCCAGCACTTCATTAAATTAATCTAGTCTACACATTTTTTTACATTTGTCGATGATTAAACCTCGGACTTATCGAACCAAACTCTTAACCCTCTTTTTCCTCACCAACTGAACTAGTTCCGATGGCTTATCAGACTTTCATTTTTTATTCTTTAAAAAATCTATTTTTTAATAACCTTTCCAGTTTTAGTTTGTAAATTAAGTCCCAACTTAAACAAACGTGCCTTTCTGATTATTATCTTAAAAAAATTTTGGACCGTGCTGTCGTGCAAATAATTTGCAACTTATGAAGGCGACTCCATTTGATAAAATGGTTTAACCCTAAGCAAAATTTTTAAAAGAACAAAATTTGTGAGTGGGGAAGGCCCACTAGTTATAGGACTTGTTTCTCAAAGGTTTTAAAAGTTGTATTCTGCATCCAACAGCGAAAAGAAATTTGTGTTTGAAGAGATTTTAATTTCGAGTTTGAAACCATAAAATGTGATTTCTTTTAAAAAAAAAAACTCTCATAATTAGACTTTAAAATTTATATTAAAAATTTAATACAACATTAAAAATTGCATTGTAGCAAATTTTTTTTCCATTACAAAATTTAAAACTATTTTGACTTAATAAGCTATTTCAAAAATTATAATTTCAAGCACTTATTAAAAAATCATATCTTTTTTTTCCCCTTTTATTGACCAAAAGCAAAAACAAAAAAAATTCTACCAAACGATCTTAAAATATGTCTTCGTCCATGGAGTGCAACATTATTCTCAACTAAGTTCTAAAACAAATCCAAAACTAGCATGTTGTCATTTAATCTGATATCTTTTTTGGCAAAAAAAGAAAAATAAGAAAAGATCACTTTGAAGGTCCAATTTCACAATCACAAAGTTCTTGATTTCCCTGCTAAAAAAACAAAACAAAACAAAAAAAAAAAAAAAACAACAACCATGATTTTCCCTTGGTACACAATATTGAACTGTGCAACATATAAGTTAAAGTTCTTAATAAAGTCCCAAGAAAAAAGTTGTGATTAGACCTTTCATGTCCCAAGAGACCCACTCATGTTTTCAGCCTATAATTGTTGGAAAAGCATATTTGGCAGGGAAGGGGATCAAAAGTGTATTACTACCAAGGTTTTGAATAAAATCTCTGAAAGAGGTAATAATGTGTGATTTTTTTTAATAACAAATGAAAACATAAAGAAATTAGGATATGACTTACAATATAATATACGACATGACAACACAACTCAAAAACGAAACAAATTCTATGAATTAATGTTAGGAAAAAGAAGTGTGGGGTCAATTTTGTGTTCATCTGAAATAGACACAAAATAAACGAGTAAATTTTGTGTTGTACATGACTAACCGAATATAATATGTAATTCTTTTCAGGTGTTAATTGGATATGACTTTCTTATGAACTTGTAATCTTATTATTATTATTTTTCCTCATAATCTTGTATTTACTTAATTTTAATGGATATTATCATATTTTAGTAAGTTGTAAATTTAAAAAAAAAAAGTGTAAAGAAAAACTTAAGAAACATACATTAATTTTGTATTAATCATAAGTTCATGGGTCAGTTTCATGTCACGGGTCATTTTTGAATCGTGTCATGTCAACTCGTCAAGTGGTCGTGTTGTGTACGTGTTAAAGATTGTAATCGAATTGAGTCAAAACTAAAACACACGATATGAATTGTCACCCTAAGTTAGGATATGATTCTATTATTTGTTCCAACATATAGATGTGGTAGATGTGTCACTAACAATTTGTTAAGCAAAATTCACCAATCAAATGCCCAAATAAATTCTATTAAAAAAAAATTTTTTTGCCCATGTATCTTTTTTGCCCAAATATCTTTGCTACGATAAAAGCACACTTTGGGATCTCAATCTCCAAGGTATATGGATGCAATTTAAAAGTGGGAGAGAAAGGGGGAGAATGGGGTATAATATCTGTTGATTACTTTAAACAAAAAGGAGATTTAACATTGTACTTAAAGTTAAATGATTGAGTTTAAGGTATATTAATTAAGTATTAGGGATGTCATTATGCTTTGCTCAAAATATAAAACATGTATTATGGGTTAGGTAGAGTTAAAACATTGTGGACACTAATATATTATTATAAGAAAATACTTCACAAATGTCATTCCCCAGTTCAAAGGAAGGCTTCTACACAAACTGGCTTTTGAATAAGCTATGATTTTCTGGCCGGTTGGGGCTGGCAAAACGAAGGAGAGAAAAAAATTTTCTGGAAATTCAAATAAAGTCTCCAATGATTCCCAACCAGCTGCTTCTTGATCTGTTCCTTTTGTTTGTTTCTTATGACTCTTTTTCCCACTCACTAAAGAATGAAAGAAAATTGGCCCCCACAAAAACGAAAAAGTTAAAAATAAAATAATAAAAAAAAGAAGAAGAAGAAGAGAAAAGAAAAATCTTCGTCCATCTACATTAGTTAAGTACATATTCTGTTTTTAAATAATTAATTAAATAAAGAAAAATAATGGGCTGTTTTTTTTTTTTTTTTTTTTCTGTATAACAATTACTTACAGTATTATTGATTATTCCTTTTTTCTAGTGTCAGTTTTTTTTTTCCTTTTTTGTATTAAAAATTCTGTACCAAAATGATAATGACCATTTCATAGAAAATTAGGACTTTACAAAAATGGAAAGATTCTCTAAATCCCACTTTGGATTGTTATTTGATTAATGAAATGGGAAGCCCATTAGCTTGATTTTTCTGCATTTTCTTCTTCTTCCGTCCACTTTAATTTTTTTATTTTTGTTTTGGCACTTTATATATATATATATATAATAATAATAAAATAATAACTAATAGTTTGGACTTTGTAGGCTAAGGATGTGCAATAACCACAATATTTTTTAGTGCTGTGTACAACTTGCAAAGCATATAGAATAATACTCTTTTTCAAAGGGGTAGAGAAAAAAATTAAAAAAAAAAAAAAAAAAAAAAAAAAAAAAAAGATCCTCTACCAAATGCCGACAGAAGGAGGCATATGCCTAGTCCTGGCATGCCTTGGCTCGAGCAGGCAGTGTGGGCTGGGCACTACTCTCGCCTTACGCGTGTGAGGATCCTTGTCTAAGATTTGACCCCAATTAAACTAGAATTTGAATAGCAACAAATGAATATTATTGTTATTGTTATTTGTACCAAATTTTAGAACTTTTTATAGTTTAAGAGGTATTTTATTTTATTTTGGTTGAAAAAAAAAAAAGAGAAATTGGTGGTCCGTTTGAATGTCAAACAACTTAATCTTTGATGTTCACAGTTAACAGATTCTAGACTTTTGATAAAAACAAATACTCTAAATATGGTTTTTTTTTTTTTTTTACCACTAAACCATCACCACAAGTGGTGATCTTTAGAGGAATTTTATTGTATTAAAGCACAACACCCTATTCTAGAATCATTAATCTCAACCATATTATTTAAATTGGATACATTCATAAAATGAATCTAATAACATAATTTAGAAAATCCTTTCTTGTATCAAGCTCCTTATCTTTTGATTTGTTATTTGAGTATCACAGAGAGTTGCGGAACCACATATAAGTGAGCGGATTTTGAGAAATTGATTTTTAATCTTAAATTTTACAAAAATTCTTGTTGTGCTTCTGTTTTATTAAAAATATATATATATATACAATTATGTCCCACTAAAATTTTGATTTTCATTTTTACTCCTATATTTTAATAGAATTTATTTATGCATCCATTTTAGAAGAAAATCTCATTACGTCCACACTTAATAATTAAAACACAAAATTATGTCTAAAAAAAAAAAAAAAAAAACCTCTACTTTCTTTACAGCGCCCATTGAAAATATTTCCTGATTCTGCTGCTATTAAATGACTCCTATGAGGCCCTACAATGAGGACACCCTCTAGCAGAATCTCCTACATTCTTAGGGATACAACATTTTGAAAGTGAGGATATGGCCTAAAAGATGTGATGCTTCTATATATCAAAAAGGCTGTAAAAATAAATTTGATAGTACTTTACAAATTTATGTTTGAGATTCATATAACAATACGGGATGATCATTCGTGCCATATAATCATTGTGGTTCTTTAAACCCAAAATATATACACACACACACACACGAGGTTGGAATTTTGCGATAGGATTCGGGCCATATCATGGTTTATAGCACATGGGCCTTTTTTCCAACATTGAATTTATGCAATAGAGATAAAACTATAGGCTGTCACTGCAATGATGAGCTTCGTACATTTGTAGAAGAAGAACCAATCAAAGAGAGCCATGCATTTGTTGAGAGTGGGGTTCATGCTGTAAACCCACAATATTTGTACTTTGGCCATGGATTTTCTTCACCGAAATTAAAAAATAAAAATAAAAAACAAAAACAAAACACTTTTAGGCCACCATAGCTAGGTAGTACTTGGAGATGTCTGAAAACTGGCAGAGAAGTTCAGTGAAACAAATCTAGTGGAATTATTAATTTGTTTCCAGCATGGACCTATGACACCGTGGGTTTTTTTTTTTTTTTTTTCACACATAGTTTTGATCGAATAAAGTGTGAGAAAGTGACGACTGGTCTTGGTATTGTCCTTGGGACGTGATTTATAGGGGCTATGGGGGGTTCACTGGAATATCAACATTAAGCTTATGTTCGGTGAGAAGGAAAGCAAACAAGAGGGAATTGAAAAAAAAAATGTAGTGAAAGAAAATAAGAGAAAGATGAAAGATTTTATTTTTCTTTTATGTTGTTTGCTATCATGAAAGAAAATAAAATAAAAAAACTGTATAATTACTATTTATTTATCTACATATGTTATTTTATTTTAAAAATAAGGACAAAAAGTAATTTTTAGTAATTGTTTGGTGGATTTTGATTTCTTTTCCCCACTTTTAGAGGTATTAAAATTAGTAGGTCCAACTATAATTTTTTTCTAGCCAATTTTCCTTTCCCTCACTTCTTCCTTCCTACCAAATAAACAAGTTTAGCATTTTCCATCCAATGATCCCTCTCCTCAATTCCTTCAGTTTTCTTTTCTATTGTACCAAATAGAGCAAAAATCATAACTACTTACATGGGAGAGAAAACAACCAGCATCTCTCCACTCTATCTAAATAATATTACGACTATTAAAAAAAATCAAAAAATCAAAAACCTCTTAATATATATGGATAAGACTGGAAAAGGGTCTCTACTGGTAAAGTTTTTTTATAGACTTTGAGATATAATGAACGTTGAAATGTTATTGGTGTGCCATACTTATCATATATCTTATCTCATATTACCCTTCCTACTCAAAGTCTTCTCCATCGCCGGTGACCTTCTCACCACCGACGACAGACGCCAGTGACCCACCCCCAGCCCCCCCACCACCGGTTGCCCCCCACCCAGCCCCGGCCCCCCAGCACCTGCTGGCCCCCACCCAGCCCCGGCCCCTGACTCCCAAGCCCCCGGCAACCCCCACCAGCCCTCCCCACTTCCCCCCCCACCCTAGGTCCCCTCCCTAGACCTCCCCCAATCCACCCCCTCCCCCCTCCCCCCCCCCCCGGCGCCCCCCACGACGGGGACCCCCCCACCATCTCTCTCTCTTCCCCTCTCTCTTCCCCTTTCTCTATCTTCCCAGCCCGTGGCCCCTCACCCCACCCCTACCCCCGACGGGGACCCCCATCCCCCCCTCTCTTTCCGTGTCGCGGGGGGAGGGGGGGGGTGCGACGCCGGCCTAGAAGAGCGAAAGGGAAAGAGATAAAGAGAGAATAGAAAGAAAGGGGAAGAGAGAGAGAGAGAGAGGTAGGGGGTCCCCGTCGGGGGGATGTCGAGAGGCATTGGGGGTGAGGGGAGGTCAGGGGAAGGGGACCTGGGGTGAGGGGCCATCGGGGGTGCTGGGGGGGAGGGGGGCCATCGAGGGTGCTGGGGTGGAGGGGGGTTGTTGCCATGGACCGGAGAGTGGGGGGCTAGGGCTGGGTGGGGGGCCGAGGTGGATCATTGGCGTCGGGGGTGTGTTGCAGATTTTCGGTGCCGGTGGCGGGAAGGTCGCCGACGACAGAGAAGACTTTGAGTGGGAAGGGTAATATGACGTAAGGTGTATGATAAGTATGATACACCAATAACATTTCAACCGTTCGATTAAATTTCAACGGCTAAAAAAAGACTTTACCGGTAGAGACCCTCATCCTACCCAATATATATATATATATATTTATATATATAATTCTCTATAGTGTATATATATTAAAAAGAAAGAAGAAAAACATGGAAAGTAAAAGACAACGTTAAATTGTAGGCTTTAAATTCATTTAATTTAGCAGCTTAGTAGTTTATGTCAGAATCATTTGAAATGTATTTAGAAAAGAATATCAATATGTACTTTGTTTCATTTTTCTTATCATTCTTTAAAAAAAATATCTCATTTCAAACTGAAGTAAGAAAGATATAGAGTGAGTTTGACATACCAGTTTAAACTTGAAAATCTGAGTTTAGTCCAATCTGAAGGAGTTTGGCAAACCAGTTCAGCTTCAATCTCCCTTTGAACCATTATACAGTAAACCCAACTTGGTTTACTATTCATCGAATCTCTCCTGTTCTTCTATCTCACCCATGCCTGGGTCATGTTCCCGAATCTCTTCTTCCTCCACACCGGCACCCATGTGCTGCTGTCAGTGGCTTTGTTGCCTGTGCCCCCATCCCATCGAGCATCTGCTACTTAGCAGGAGCTCCATTTACTGGTCTTCTTTCCTCTCTCCCAATTGCTTATATCGTTGATGTTTTGGCTTCGCCCACTCCCCGTGAAAATGATGCGGCGCCGAGTGAGGTTTGCGAATCGAAGGTGACCCCTTGGGCTGATTACCCACTATTTCCAAGTTCGGAAATTATCTCGCCGACTCGTTAATTCCTGCCCTAATCTGACTTCTTCTACTTTATACTCATCATCCGCCTCCAACTTGGCAAACCTAGTATAATTTCTTCCCCTAATTCTCAAACAATATAGTTTCATTCTCATATGTGTTGCTTGTATATCATACCGACGTAATCGACACGATTTTTTTGTTAACTCGGGGTAGATCCCGAGTGCAGATTTGTGTTGAAGAATTTGTTGAGTTTGGATGATGTTACCGGGTTTACAGAGTTTTTCCTATTTGCATGATCATTGTTGGTATTTCTGTCAAATTTTTTTTTTTAATGTGATGGGCATAACTTGGTTTGTGCATGAAAATTTGTTGAGTTTGGATGATGTTACCGGGTTTATAGAGTTTTTCCTATTTGCATGCTCATTGTTGGTTTTTCTGTCAATTTTTTTTTTAATGTGATGGGCATAACTTGCTTTGTGCATGAAAATTTAGTTTTGTTTCCAGTCTTAAACCAGATTTCATCACTTGTTAGGTCGTTCTCTACCGTACACATGTTTTGGGACCACTTGGATGAAGTTTTGCACTATTAAACCGGATTTATGTCACTTGTTAGTTTGTAAGCTGCGTTAACCATGTTTTGGGATGACTTGGTCCATGTTTTGCACTCTTGATCCATATTTGTGTCATTTGATCGTTCATAAGCTGCCTTTACCATGATTTGGGATCAATTAGATATTGTTTTGCACTCGTAAACCTGATTTGGGTCTCAAGTTAGAGAATTTGCTGCCTTACCCATGTTTTGGGATAAGTTAGTCCATGTTTTGCACTCTTATTTGTGTCTCTTGTTTGGTCATTTGCTACCTTAACCATGTTTTGTGATCACTTAGTCCATGTTTTGCACTCTTGAAGCATATTTGCATCACTTGGTAGGTCCTAAGCTACCTTAAAAATGTTCTTGGATTAGTTGTAGCCTGTTTTGCACTCCTTAAGCATATTTCGGTCACAAGTTTGAACTCTTGCTGTCTTAACCAGGTTTTGGGACCCTGTTTTGCACCCATTAACCATATTTGGGACACATATTAGGTGATTTACTGCCTTAACTAGGTTTTGGGATCACTTGGTCCCTGTTTTGCACCCATTAACCATATTGGTGATACAATTTAGGTCATTTGCTGCCTTAACCATGTTTTATGATTACTTGCTCCAATTTTTGCACCCATTAACCATATGTGGGTCACAAGTTAGGTCATTTGCTGCCTTAGCTAGGTTTTGGGATCACTTGGTCCTTGTTTTACACTCTTGAAGTATATTTGGGATATAATTTAGGTCATTTACTGCCTTAACCAGGTTTTGGGATCACTTGGTCCCTATTTTGCACCCATTTACCATATTGGCAACACAATTTAGGTCATTTGCTGCCTTAACCATGTTTTGTGATCACTTGCTCCATGTTTTGCACCCATTAACCATATTTGGGTCACAAGTTAGGTCATTTGCTGCCTTAACCAGGTTTTGGGATCACTTAGTCCTTGTTTTGCACTCTTGAAGCATACTTGAGACACAATTTAGGTCATTTGCTGCCTTAACCATGTTTTGTGATAACTTGCTCCATGTTTTGCACCCATTAACCATATTTGGTCACAATTAGTAGTGTCACTTGGTAGGTCCGAAGCTTCCTTAACCATGTTCTTGGATCAGTTGTAGCCTGTTTTGCACTCCTTAAGCATATTTCGATCACAAGTTTGGACTCTTGCTGTCTTAACCAGGTTTTGGGATCATTTGGTCCTTTTTGCACCCATAACCATATTTGGGACATTTGGTAGGTCATTTGTTATCTTAACCATGTTTTGGGATCACTTGCCCCTTGTTTTCCACTCTTGAAGCATATTTGGGAACAATTTAGGTCATTTGCTCCTTAACCAAGTTTTGTGATCACTTGGTCCATGTTTTGCACTCTTAAATCATATTTGTATCACTTGGTAGGTCATAAGCTGCCTTAACCATGTTCTTGGATCAGTTGTAGCCTGTTTTCCACTCCTTAAGCATATTTCGGTCACAAGTTTGAACTCTTGCTACCTTAACCAAGTTTTGGGATCACTTGGTCCTTGTTTTGCACCCATTAACCATATTTGGGACACTTGGTAGGTCATTTGCTGCCATAACCAGGTTTTGGGATCACTTGGTCCCTGTTTTGCACCTATTAACCATATTGGCGATACAATTTAGGTCATTTGCTGCCTTAACCATGTTTTGCGATAACTTGCTCCATGTTTTGCACCCATTAACCATATTTAGGTCACAAATTAGGTAGAGTGTCACTTGGTAGGTCCGAAGCTGCCTTAACCATGTTCTTGGATCAGTTGTAGCCTGTTTTGCACTCCTTAAGCATATTTCGATCACAAGTTTGAACTCTTGCTGTCTTAATCAGGTTTTGGGATCATTTGGTCCTTGTTTTGCACCCATTAACCATATTTGGGACATTTTGTAGGTCATTTGTTGTCTTAACCATGTTTTGGGATCACTTGCCCCTTGTTTTCCACTCTTGAAGCATATTTGGGGAACAATTTAGGTCATTTGCTCCCTTAACCAAGTTTTGTGATCACTTGGTCCATGTTTTGCACTCTTAAATCATATTTGTATCACTTGGTAGGTCATAAGCTGCCTTAACCATGTTCTTAGATCAGTTGTAGCATGTTTTCCACTCCTTAAGCATATTTCGGTCACAAGTTTGAACTCTTGCTACCTTAACCAGGTTTTGGGATCACTTGGTCCCTGTTTTGCACCCATTAACCATATTTGGGACACTTGGTAGGTCATTTGCTGCCATAACCAGGTTTTGGGATCACTTGGTCCCTGTTTTGCACCTATTAACCATATTGGCGATACAATTTAGGTCATTTGCTGCCTTAACCATGTTTTGCGATAACTTGCTCCATGTTTTGCACCCATTAACCATATTTGGGTCACAAATTAGGTCATTTGCTGCCTTAACCAGGTTTTGGGATCACTTGGTCCCTGTTTTGCACTCTTGAAGCATATTTGGGACACAATTTAGGTCATTTGCTGCCTTAACCATGTTTTGTGATTACTTGGTCCATGTTTTGCACTCTTGAATTGTGTCACTTGGTAGGTCCGAAGCTGCCTTAACCATGTTCTTGGATCAGTTGTAGCCTGTTTTGCACTCCTTAAGCATATTTCGATCACAAGTTTGAACTCTTGCTGTCTTAACCAGGTTTTGGGATCATTTGGTCCTTGTTTTGCACCCATTAACCATATTTGGGATATTTGATAGGTCATTTGTTGTCTTAGCCATGTTTTGGGATGACTTGCTCCCTGTTTTCCACTTTTGAGGCATATTTGGGGAACAATTTAGGTCATTTGCTCCCTTAACCAAGTTTTGTGATCACTTGGTCCATGTTTTGCACTCTTAAATCATATTTGTATCACTTGGTAGGTCATAAGCTCCTTAACCATGTTCTTGGATCAGTTGTAGCCTGTTTTGCACTCTTAAGCATATTTCGGTCACAAGTTTGAACTCTTGCTACCTTAACCAGGTTTTGGGATCACTTGGTCCCTGTTTTGCACCCATTAACCATATTTGGACACTTGTAGGTCATTTGCTGCCATAACCAGGTTTTGGGATCACTTGGTCCCTGTTTTGCACCTATTAACCATATTGGCGATACAATTTAGGTCATTTGCTGCCTTAACCATGTTTTACGATAACTTGCTCCATGTTTTGCACCCATTAACCATATTTGGGTCACAAATTAGGTCATTTACTGCCTTAACCAGGTTTTGGGATCACTTGGTCCCTGTTTTGCACTCTTGAAGCATATTTGGGACACAATTTAGGTTATTTGCTGCCTTAACCATGTTTTGTGATTACTTGGTCCATGTTTTGCACTCTTGAATTGTGTCACTTGGTAGGTCCGAAGCTGCCTTAACCATGTTCTTGGATCAGTTGTAGCCTGTTTTACACTCCTTAAGCATATTTCGATCACAAGTTTGAACTCTTGCTGTGTTAACCAAGTTTTGGGATCATTTGGTCCTTGTTTTGCACCCATTAACCATATTTGGGACATTTGGTAGGTCATTTGTTGTCTTAACCATGTTTTGGGATGACTTGCTCCCTGTTTTCCACTTTTGAGGCATATTTGGGGAACAATTTAGGTCATTTGCTCCCTTAACCAAGTTTTGTGATCACTTGGTCCATGTTTTGCACTCTTAAATCATATTTGTATCACTTGGTAGGTCATAAGCTGCCTTAACCATGTTCTTGGATCAGTTGTAGCATGTTTTGCACTCCTTAAGCATATTTCGGTCATAAGTTTGAGCTCTTGCTGCCTTAACCAGGTTTTGGGATCACTTGGTCCTTGTTTTGCACCCATTAACCATATTTGGGACACTTGGTAAGTCATTTGCTGTCTTAACCATGTTTTGGGATCACTTGCTCCCTATTTTCCACTCTTGAACCTATTTTGGTTATGTGTGCCTTAAAAATTAATTTTGTTTCATTTTTCTTTACATTTTCTGTCTTGCAACCGATACTTTAGGGGGACTTTTTTCAGGTTGTGGATTTTTTCCTCAAGTTTATGACCTGGTTTACGTTCAACTTTAGACCATATTGGCGATAATGTATACAATATATGAATGTATATTGTATTATAATCTAATTGGTGAATCAGTTACTCGATATATGAATATTAGATACCGGCATATGAGCACATGTTTGGTGTTAAGGGGCTTAATTATAGGTTATGATTATCATAAACATGTTAAACCCCGAACCCATGGTTTCTATGCCATGGTAGCTGAATATGTATCGGGACATTGACATGCTTCAGATAAAATGTGTCAATCAATTTATACTGAGCCAACTCATCTATCTTCGCGCATTTGTTTTTAAGTCTATTTCTATGTTTTGGTTATCGCTTTCTTAAGGATATGCCACGAAAAGCATCGTGTGAGACGTATATTTGGGATCCCGTGAAGGAAAAAAAATTCCTTGAAAAAATTGATGACTACCTCACCAGCAGTGGCAGTAAACATCCCCCCATAGCAATTCTCGATATTTAGGCCGAACAATATGATGCTGAGTATAGAGGAGTACCTGCATACGGATCGACATTATATCAAAAGAAGGAGAGGATGAAGAAAATTTATAGGGGCTGGAAGGCGTTGCAAAGTCGCACAGGCCTAGGATACGATTCGTCAACGGATCGAGTCATATGCTCTGACGATACGTGGCATAGCTTTATTCAAGTAATTGCAATGTCTAATATATGGCACTACGTTATTTTGATTGATCACGGGATGTTTAGAATTGTATCATTATAAAATTTCATTTGCAGGTTTATAATAAGTGCAACCATCTCCGCCACGAGGGGCTTCGCAATAAGGAACTTTATTATAATATTTTCGAGAAAAATCACGCTGCAGGTGCCTCGGGGTGTAGGTCAATTACGATTCCAGATGAAAGTCCTTTGTACGCTGACCCTGAACCTTCAATGGATAACTCAGGAAACCGGCCGGTTTTAGAAGAAGATCTAACGCCAACCACCACTGCACGCCATTGGAACAACATAAGATCGGGGCCGATGCAGGTCCATCGTGGTCTAGGGTCAGTTCTGGTAAGAGGAAGCAAAGAGACGAAACGGATGAGATGACATTCATGACAATGCAGGAAATAGTTAGTTATTTTCAGGGCTGCTCGCAATCGGGCACAAGTAACGAACATTCAAGCTGAACGGATCACATGCTGATGTGTATGACTATTATGTCAGAGACGGGTATTCCACCTAATCAGTGGATGATATTGTGGCACTACTTCGATGTTTATCCACGTCTCTAGCGTACCTTCCACCAGCTGCCCGATGTCAATAGGCGAGAGATTATTGCATCCGTTGTTCAGTCCCAACGACCCCCTACCGATTGATGTTCTCATTCAAACCAACTTTTTTTTAGTTTTTCCTATTTTTAGGGATAGATTTTGGCATTAATGTTGTTATTGGATTATGTTTATTTATTTATTTGATTCATGTTTCTAAACTACGTCGAGCATGTTAGTTACGATATTTTATGTTTTTTTATATATTTGAATTTTTCAATTATGTTAACGCGGTTTCGAACAGGTATGGGAAATGTTTAGTTAATGAGCAATTTGAAATAAATATTCGATTGTAGTATGATGGTATTGGGAAATATTTTATCTATATTGGCTAACAATTATTTTATAGCAGGTCAAGCTCAAATATTAAGTAGATATCAATCTATTCTCAAACTAACGAGTGTAGTTCGCATCTGACCAGGAAGAAGATGCCGTATACTCATAAATCTAGTATAGCGACGATGACATTTATCTTGCACAGGTAGTGGTAGCCGTGACTGCCAGTAGGCGTAACAAGCGAATAGATCCACAACCCATGCATAATTCAAGACTTACTGACAGCATGCGTGTGGAAGAGATATTAAATGGCCATGACAAAATAATTCAAGGATTGATCAGTATGAAATCAGAAACATTCAGATCACTAAGTAACCTATTAGGTAGTCGGGAATTATTGAAGCCAACTCATAACATGAATGTGAATGAGCAGTTGTTTATTTTCTTATCTATTTGCACACAAGGCTCTACCAACCGATACATTTCGTATTTGTTCCATCATTCTAAAGAGACAATATCACGTTGGTTTTTTAAAGTGTTGAAGGTTATTTGTACGTTAAAAGATGAATTCATCAGATCACCCGACTACACATCGGTTCAACATTTGATTATGGAGCATTCACACAAATATCGGCCATGGTTTGAGATACGTTATCCATATAATCGAAGCATATGGTCGTATGAAATAATTATTACAAATTTCTTATTATTAATGATGCTACCCATATATAAGTAGTGTAATTTTTCATGCAGTGTTGTATTGGCACTATAGATCGCACACATATCGTATGTGTCTCACGGTACGAAAATGCTGACGCTTGGATTAATCATAAAGGGTATCATTCATAGAATGTATTAGTGGCATGTTCGTTTGACATGAAATTCACATATATGTTGGCTGGGTACGAGCGATCTTGTCATGATGTCAGAATGTTGGAAGAGACAATAGTATTCCATGGTATCCCAATACCTCCACCAGGTAAGTTGATCTATCAAATTATAGCAGTATTTACATATAATAAATCATTATAAAAAAGTTTGGACTTATCTTAATATTGCGATGTTTAATTTGTAGGCAAATATTACTTAGCAGATTTGAGATACGCCAATAAGGATTGTTTCCTGAGCCCATTTCGACTAGAGACGTATCATTTACTGGAATATCGAAGACGTCGTGTCGAGCTAAGCAACCATAGGGAAGTTTTTAACTACACACATTCATCGCTGCGGAATTGTATTGAGCGAATATTTGGTGTCTGAAAGACAAGATTTAAAATACTTAAAGGCATCAACAACTATCCAATAGAGAAACAAGAAATGATCCCTATGGCATGTGCGGTTGTGCATAATTTCATAAGGATGGTACAGGTTGGGGATCCCTTTCTTGAAGAGTATACAGTAGATTGTGTGCCTGTTGGTGGAATTTTCAATGTTAACGTGGATTACGTGTTTGACGACGGGATCGATGGTACTAGCCCAAGTACAGGAACGCAGCAACATGACTCGAGGAGGGGTGTAATGAATCAGATGAGATATATAATGGCTAATGATATGTGGGAAAGATATCAATCATCTCCATAGTATAAACCCACGTGAAAGTAAGCTCAGTTTTATCCAGTTGCGCTAGATTAGGATTGTAATTATTAATTTGGTTTTATCAATTTTTACTGGCCAACTATGTACTTTTTGTTGGTGTATTTTATGGCTATGTAAGAAATTTTACAAAAGCTTTTGATGTCCCAAGTTGATGTGTGTTATTAATTGAGCTTATTTTAATTTTTCCATTTTTCTTCACTAAAACCTACAAAAAAAAAAAAATGTTTATTGTTTAACTCAAATTTGAACATTCAAACAAGGCCTTTGTTTTTTTTTTTTTTTTTTAACTTTTGAACTCAAACCTTTTACCAAACAATCAACTCAAGTTAAACTTTTTATCTCAAACTTTTTACCAAACACTCAACTTTTAAACTCAACTTAATTTAACTCAAACCAACTCAAAAATCTTAACTCAAACTCATTCACCAAACACCCCCATAGATTTTTAAAATTTAAGTTTTTTACTAGTGAAATTGTTGATGCCAAAAAATATTCGACTCAACACCCGATGTGATTGCCCAATATGGTCGGCCTTGCACAGTCACTTTATATCTGGTTACCTGCGAAAGGGAAACAGCTCGAAGTAATGGGGATACCATAGGGTGTCTGTCACGGGCACTCCGATGCTTGAGTCAGTAATGGCACTGGTGAGCAAACCCAGAGGCAGAGCTTTGGTAAGAAAAAGTTGTCCATACCTGAATAGGTGGCCTGACTCTCTATAAATAGACATTCCCTGCAGGCCCGGGTATTCGGGTGACCCTGATGGGTTGAACTCCGAGTGTTCATGGTGGGTAGACATGCTTTAGTTATACGGGCACTGCACACCCAATGAGCTGATGCCACGTGTTCCTCCGGTCCAATGATAGGGGATACAAAGGCAGGCTAGTACTAGTGGAGGTGATGAGCACTATGTCAGTCTGGTCAAGCAGCGAGAGCCTGGGATAGGACAGGCACAGTAGCAGGTGGTGTTAGGTGTCAGGTGGCGGGTGTGATATGCTGTGCCAGGATATTATTATCAGTCGTGATGGGATGGGATGGCATGACATGGGTAGTGCGAGGTCAATCAGCACAGGAAGGGTTCAGTAGTTACTAGGGAAGTTTTGCCCTGGTCAGCACAAAGGTCTCGATAGTGTCCGCTTGTATTCCACAACGGAGAGTATCGGACCAACTCAATGGTGGTCGTTCAGCACAGTTATCAGGGGAGAAACTTCGGCTTATCAATCTGGCCGATCAGAGGTACACGCCTATCATCTCTTTTGCACAGATCGTGAAAATGGGCCTACACATTCTCGGATAACCTGTTCACTAAAAAGTGGATTTTTTTTGTCAGATGAATTGTACCATCAACAAAATAGAGAGATTTCGAGATGTGGATTTCAAATTGAGTTAATTATGGAGAAAAAGACCCCAAAAAAAAAAAAAAAGGTTTCCAAAACTCCAACTGGAGTTGGATTGCCAACTGTGCACTATATTATTAGTTTATGTTATGTTGTGAATCATCAAATTGATGTCCCAAAAAAAAAACTGAAAAAAAATACAATAAAAAGTTTGAAAAACTGAAAAAACTGTCTGGTTACCCTCTATACTACATGTTGATCCGCTACAGCAAAATAAGCAAACCAACCAAAAAAAATAAAATCTTGAACGGTTAAAAAACCGGCTAAATCTTTCTTGCCTAGCTTGGTCACTAGTTTCGAGTTTTGAAAAGCATCTAAGTACGATTAGAAACCGAAACCGACCAAACCGCACGGTTTTTAACCGACATACACTCCAATATTGAGCCAGTAAGATAGAAATAGTCTCAAGTGTTTCTGATGGGATGTTCAATTGATACCTCTTTAGTTACGAAACCATTTGGTAGAAACTCCAATGCCACTACGCTACTAGCTTGGTGGTTTCCCTACATCTAATTAGTCGTTAGGTAGGTACCTTTTAGCTAATAGATGCGATAAGAAGTAAAAGCAGTTGTTATCCATATTTGTACAATACTTGGGTTACCAAAATTGGGAGATGCTAGCTCTTTTAGCTCTCCTATTTCTAGTGGGAGCTTTACAGTGTTGAGATAGGATGCCTATCCATCGTAAGCCACTGAGGCAAGCCTTGTTAGTGAGGGAAGGGGATTTTAGGTCCGGTAAAAATTCAAGATTCAATTCTTGATTTGTATATAAAAAAAAAAAAAAAAATTGTAGGTTAGGCTAGTAATAAAAAAAGACGAAGTTAGGTTAGTTTAATGGGTGGAAGGCCCTTACTAATTTATAAAATAGAAGAAGAAGAAATAATAAAATAATAATAAAAAAAGAAGTTAAGTTAGTTTAATGGGTGGCAGGTGCTTACCAATTAATAAAATAAAAGAAGAAGAAGAAGAAGAAGGCTTACCAATTAATTAAATAAATAAAGAAGAAGAAGAATGATGAGGACGTCGGTACCACAAGCAAGAGCACATGGGATGAGGCATATTCAGATCCAGTTCAAGTTCGCATTGGTCCGGTTATGAGGCTCGCTCGAAGATATTCAAAGATGCACTTAATGGGCTGATTCGAGCTACTTGGTCTCAAGCTATTGCGTGGAGGCCATCGAGGGAATTACAACCGACTACCAGCCCAACAAATGCATGATTCAAGTGCCAGAAGAGGCCGAGTAATTACGCTTGCAAGATCACTAGCTGTCGTTTTTTCCGTTTTGAGAACTTTCCAGTTTTGAGACAATAATTGACGATAAGAATTAGTATTGATTGCTTTATTATTTAGTTTCCTTTTATTTTAGAATATTGTAAGGCTTTTCAGCCATTTAGGGAACTTACCTTATTTGTTTTATCTTTATTTGCTTCAGAATGGTTATTTCCCTTTTTGAATTGCCGAAATTTGTTGGGCAATTAAGGACTGAAAATCCGCAAAGGGAAAGCCTATATGTACTGTACGAAATTCATTGGGAGGCAGATTAGTTTTGCCAGAAAATTTTGAGTTTCAATTCTCTTTGGTTCTTAAACGAACTTTTTGAACTTATCGGAGAAATCCTTGGCATTCATACGACTTATGAATCAGTCCTTCCATAACTGATTGTGGCGTCCTCGCATATCAAGATTCGTGCTTCTTGTCAGGCATCGATCGCGTTCCATTCAAAGTGTTTAGGATTTCGATCTTGGAGACCAACTTGGTTAGGGTCGTATCAGTTTATTGACGTGGTTCGTATTAAAGAAGAAATAAAAGAAGAAGACGAAGAAAAGAAAACTTACCAATTAATAAAACAAAAGAAGAAGAAGAAGAAGAAGAAGAATCGGTCCTTGGTAGTCGTCTTTGATCATAATTAGTCCAATAAAGAGCACTTCTAGACAACCAACTCTCCTGAGATGGGTTGTTTAGCATTTTTAATAGAAAACAAGTCAGATTCTTAAAGCATTAAGGAGCAATAACGTAACAGCTCATTCTTCTCTTTAGTATGATATAATCTACTTTATACCTCATATTCACACGGTTTTGGTTTTATACTTTACTCTAAAAGGCCTCATACAATTAGGATGTGGTATATTTACTTATAAATCATCATATATATCTATTCTCAAGCAATGTGGGACTACACAGTTTATCCTTTTTTTCTCATACGGACTAAAGACTGTCACAATGTTTGTGTGGCCAACGAGAACGTTAGGCCCCAAAAGGATAGGTGATTGTGATAGTCATCAATTCTTATAAGAAAAATAATAAGTTGTGCAATCTCATATCACTTTAGAATATATCTATATATGTGTGTGTGTGATGGTTAATAAGTAAAAAAATCACCTCCTAACGGTATGAGCCCTTTTGGGGTTGAACCCAAGAATAAAACCATACAGGCATGATATTCAAAACGAATAATATCATATCAAAAAGATGTATGAGTCGTTATAAATAATATACATATCTTTAAGAAAGCGGTAAATAGCATATTTATTATAGATGCAAAAAGAAGTGAATAACATATTTGTGAAATTGTTAAATGAAATAATATATTTACTAGCAAAGACTATTTTTTTTTTTAACTAGGAATTTTTAGTAGCAAATATATTATTTATTTGAATAGTTTTGTAAAGATGTTATTTATTTATTTATTTACTTTGAAAATATAATGGCTGAATGTCATTAATTCGAATCATCGATGACAAAATGAGAAATACAAATCAAGTACTTCTCGCTTTGCTCAAAACTGTGAGCAAAAGAAAAATGTGCCAATGTGTGGGCTACACTAATAACATGACAGCAAAATAGAACAACAAGTACCACCGTGCACATTTAAAGCAGCAGCAATGTCTTCGATAATAACACCTTTAAGCGGCAAAGCTTCAAAAGGCCTTGTTCAGGAGGTAAACACCTCGTTGTATGTCTTTGCACAGGCTGTACATAATCCGATAAAACTGGTTTGAGCCTGCTGGTAACAATCCAACCACAAATCAGCATCCTCTATCACATCCTGGGCTCTCTTTAGTCTACCTCCATGAAATGAATTTATTTCCTTCATGCCAGAGCGACCACAGGATGGTTAGGAAGACCAGAAAGTCCTCCTTTTGAGTGACTTTTGCATAAAGAGAATAAAAAGTAAAGTATTACTTCTGAAATTCGATATCAATCTCCCAAAATTACTTCGCTCCCAAACTGCTTTCTGCATCCAAAAGTAGCTTCTTGAAGTGTTTGGATAATCTGTCAGAAGAGCTTTCCGTCTCCGAAAGTGCTTCCTGTCAAAACTAAAAAATGCGGATTCTAGCAAAAACTCTTCTGAGTAGACTTTAAAACTTGTAACAAAATTTAAATTAGATATCCCAAATATTTTATTGAGAAGTCACAGCTTTTGATCTTTTTGGGTTCGAAGTGCCAAATTCAAACATCGTAATGTCACTAGAGACAACGCCATCGTCTCGTCGATCGTGATTCTATCATCACATCGCTGGAGACTAAGCTCTCACCTAGTCGATTGCGGTGCTATCACAATGTCACCGGAGACGAAGCCGTCGTGTTGTCAATCGCGGTTCTCGGAGAATAAGTCTTAGTGACTTTCACGTGTTTCTCAGCGATCAGGCTCGTTAGTTGGCGTCTGTTGTCATTGTGACTGTCACCATTATTGTAATCGTTCTTCTCCACATAGCTGGTGCTCCCGACGGAACTGGCACTGGCCATGGCTTCCATTTGATTGACTGAGTTGAGTTGTAAAGTGATTTGGAGGTATATATCTAAGGGGTATTTTCGAATTGTTATCTTGCTATTTACTTAATTATGCTATTTTGTAAATATATTTTCCTAACCTACTATAGTTTTAAAACAGTACACTCCAATATGCTATACTGCCCATTCTCTTTTTAAAATTATATATTTATTCTTCATTTATTTCCATATTGCAACCCTATTTGCTTTAAAAAAGAAATTCTCAGTTTTTAATTATTAAAAACTCCCAACTCACCCGACCATGCCACTTTGAAGCTAGCACAACTGGTGTTTAACGGGTATGCAAGTACTTTGTAATGTCTTCGGTCCTTATAGTTCAAGTCAGAGGAGAAGGTGTATATAAATTATATGAATATGAATATGTACAGTTTTATTTTTGCATTTTTTGAACCACCCAACCACCATGGGGCCAATGCTTTGAGGGAAAAAGATGCAATTTTTATTAAGAATCTACATCTGTTGAACATGTACATTTTTTCCCAGAGTTTTTGATTTCATAGATCTCTGTGTTATCTATTTTTTCTTGCACTTTTATTCTGATTATTTCTGTTTTCTACTTGTGTGATTACCTGACAGAGTTTCAGACTACGTAGCTCTTTATAGGCGGATTTACCATCAACAATCTTGAAAGTATAAATTTCAATTTCCAAGTAGATTTAACTTTTTTTTTTTTTTTACATTTTTTTTTTATAATAGCAATTTGCAATTTGCAAGTAGGAAGTTACTTGAATCGTATTACACATGAAACATGCAAAGTTCACAAATACTCTCCAACGAGGAGCCTCAACAATAGTGGAAGAAAACTGGTGCCTGCCTGCCATCCCTAAAGCTAAAGCAGTCCTAGTTAAAGTCTGAATTACCAGTAAAACAAAATTTTCAGCTTCCACTGACCGATTGAACTGTTGCCGATTTTGCATCCTCGGCCTTCTCATGTTCTTTATTTAGAATCTGAAGACCAGCATTTGCAAATTTAGAAAATCGTCCAATGTATTATCCAAATTAAGGTTTAAAAAAAGAAAAAACAAAACAAAACAAAAACAAAAAAATAAAATAAAATAAAACAAAAGATCCTAATGAACCTCCTAATCGCATATTCAAAAGTAGCACATGTAAAACTTTGACAAGCTATATGCAACGATTTTTACTTCCAGCCACAAATTCCCATAGTCCTTTCAAAAGCATTAACAATCATCGTGATGTTCCTTTTCAATTTCAAGTCATGTACACATGCAAGTTGCGATAGGTAACTGAAAAACATGTTAATGGATGCTTCTGATCAACAAACAGGTAGAAAAGTTGGAAGAAATAATGTAGTACCTTGTTATTGATCAAGTTATGGAGTGCAATGACGCTTCGGATGAGAGACGAAAGATATATAACGAGCATCATATCATTTGTTTTTACTGAAAATGACAAGGAGAGGATGTTAATCAAAAAGATCCAGAATAGAATCATATTGGACATAAAGTTAGAAGAAACTGAGCGCATCTATTTCTGTGTGCACAATATACCAGCAAATGCCTTGACTAACTCGGTCACATTGAGATTCGGAAGCAGATTGAACACGTCCTGTAATTTTTAAATACAAAAAACTTTGAAGTATGAATTTACTGAATGTTAACCAATCTTCTAACGACTGAAGTCACAGAGCTAAAAGATTACAAATGCAGAAGTCGCAAAGCAAAGCCTACAAAAGAACACTTCAAAACAGGATAAGAGGCAAGGAGAGAGTCGACAGAATAGTAGCAGAAAGTACCTGCAAATGGTAAAGTATCTCATGATTTAAGGGAAGTTTCTCATCAACAACAAGATCTAGATAACCACGTATTTCTCGTAAGCGTGCATCCAAACCCTTCAAGGCTGTAAGTTTTCCAGTAACCTAAACAGCAGAAAAGGCAAACCCACTTTTTAAATCTGATATTAATACAACTAAAGCAACTGAAACTTACTCCTGCAGTTGATAATAAAACATGACAGCCAAGCATAAAAAAACTGCAGAAAGAAAAAATGAAAATAAAAAGGAGTAAAGATCTGACCTCTGTTGCAAGTGTACTAATGGTTGTGTCCTTTACGTCCCTCAGTAAATGTTCCACTCCTGTTATTGAATGCCATATGGATACGATTAGTTTTTGGATAAACATCACTAGGGAAATGAAAAATAGAAGTATCGAGTTCATCTGTACGATTCCAAATATTGCGAGTGAGCATCGGTACTATTCCTCATCACAAAATCTAGACACATACCTATTTCCTCAACCTCATGAGCAGCAATCTCCGATGGCACATGAACAAAAATCTTTTGGCTTTTTTGAGTAGCATTCTGTTACCACAATCAAGTAGGATAAGCTCGATGGATGTTTAGATGTAGATTGTGGGCAGGGGAAAAAAAAAAAGATAAGCTTGTAAATTTCATTGGTCAGTTAGTGATATTGTCTTTTTAACTAGTAGACACTATAATACTCGTAAATTTCATTTAGCCAGTTCGTGTGGTCCTTTTTACTAGTAGACATGTGACATCGATAATACCTGTCACAAACCGCAAAACAACATAACTGATTAATGTAGAAGCTACGTAAGAATGACGTAAGTTCTACCTCTTTAACCTCTTCAACATCATAGTAGGCCTTGGTTGGTATTCCCAGCTCCTTAGGTTGGACATCAATGATGACCAAAACAGGATTTGGAACATAACTGCCATACCATAAAGACTTGGTTATAAAAATGAGCAATAAATGTATATTTATCGTATGCCATACTTCCTAAACAATCATGAACCTAATTATAAGTTAAGATACTAATCTAGATGAAAAGCCATGCCAGGGAATACAGAACCCAAAATAAACTCAAATTCAATTCGCATATTAAGATAACTATAAAAATAATAGTAATTGCATGCAGACATTAACACCAACTATAAACAGTACAATCTAATTGAATACCCATGATCTTACTTGTGGAACAATCTGTGAATATCTAGATCATTCTCCCGTAGCTTCGGTCCTGTACTATACCAACCTACGACATGCTCTTTGGCTGAACATTAAAAGAAATCCACACAAAGAAATAAGTAATTATCCATGGAAAGTTTAGCAAATGATCATTTAGCTTAAAACTTGACACTGAGATGGTTACCATTTATTCTCTTGAACATCGAAAACATTGACTCGTGGTAGTTGTGATCAAGAAACCAAATACTTGGGTCCTTATCATCCTCTTCAAAGGCACTGGAATTGTAAAAACATTTCAAGTAAACAAAGTTGTCTAATTAGTATACACAGTAAATCATGTAAACAATGAAAAGGGAAAGGCATTTAATTGTCCAACTTAGCTTGGTGGTAATTCCACATCCAAAACTGCATAGAAAAAATTATGAATGACACCTAATGGTATTTTACACTAGCAAATTGTAGGTATCATTCTGAATCATAAATGTTTAAATCTATAGCTTAGTCAGAGAATCACTTATCCGAACCTATTCTTCATGAGTACTTTCCAAAATAGTCTACACAACACCTAAATCGTGGCACAAATGTTCAAATTTGCTTGACAAAAAAGATGAGATTTTCTTCCAATAACACCTAATAAAATTACGAATTACAGATTTTAAATTATAGCAAGTCAACACTAAAGCATAACAAATCAACATCTAACAGCCTCCACACCAATACAAGTCTTGGAGCTTCATGTTGTAACTTGAAATGGAAATTTTCCTTGTGCATTTTGCTAAATTTTAACCAATAAATTACGCATTTTGCAAAAATTTCAACCAATGTAGCACCTATATTTGGCAATAAAATGGCGCCCTAACATTGAAATACAAATAATCACATAGGAACAAACGATCCTGAGGTTGAAACTCAATCATTTCGTCCTAGTTGTCTCTTCCATTTTTTTACTTCAAAATCTAAAGTTCATGGACCACGAACATCCAAACATTTAAAACTACAAAACCTATCTATCCTAACCATGAATGTATGAATGTGGGATCGCAGTTTCAGGGCTTATATTTCCATATTTCTAGGTCTTAAATAACCTGATCCTCTTTGCTCTGAGCTTCATGTTCGTCAAACAAGTATCTTCCTACATTGTTTGCAAGCTAACGTTTGGTTCAGAAAATAACATCAAATTAATAAAGCAACTTAATACAAAGCTCACCACAAAATAACTCCCTAGTCCTAAACAGAGAGATAGAGAGAGATTGTCGACAAGCAAGAGCGATACAAAGAGCCTATTTGGCATTGCTTCTTGGAGGCTACTTTTGGCACCATGAGTCCAAAAGCTGCTTCTCTAAGTGTTTAGATGGTTTTTCACAATAGTTTTTTCGGACAGCCTAAGCTCTTTGATTATTATTATTTTTTGGATTGTTCTCATCAATGCCACCAAACTTTAGAGTCGTTCCCACTTTGTCCCCTCAACGATAAGAACTCTCACTTTGCCCCCTAAATTTCCATCGTTAGTACTTCTATAAAAAAACGTAAGGAAAAAAAGGGCGTTGTGTGCAGTCATGTTGTCTTTTTTCACAGCAATCCAAATAGAAGGGGATTAGAGAGACTAATTCACCTCTTCGTTAGTAGGTTTTGAACCAAAATTCTAATAAAAGAGGTTAAGTGAGTGATACTAATTCAAAATTCAGAAGGTAAGGTGGGAGTTTTAAATTTAAGACGGAAAAGCATGGATGACCCTAGAGTTCAGGGGCATAGAAGAGAATAATTCTTATTTATTTATTTATTTATTTAAACACTTATATAAAAGAAGAGATTGTACTCTTCATAAGAGCCTCAAGGCATAGTCACAAAATGTGACTTCTTGAAAAAATTCATAAGACTTTAAAACTTACACTGGCATTCATAAATTCAATATTTTTAACATTTCTATTTTTTATTACTTATTAGAAGATTAAAATACTATTTTAGTCCCGGTAAGCATCCTATAAAGCATGGTTCCAAATACTAAAAAAAAGGTTTTAATTCCCTTCTTCATCTACCTAAAAAGCATAAGCAAAAACAATACCAAATACCTAATAAAATTGCTTCCAAAATCAAACAATTAAAGTCATGCCTAATCTAAAAACCCTAATCTTCATTCCAGCCACTGAGAGAGCTAAATCAACAAAATAAAATTAATGCAAAAACTGAATTCCAAATTAATCCAACATTAAATAAAAAATAATCTACATCTCCAAGAGTACCCCAAAAAAAAAGGGGCAAAATTCAACATCAGGGAATTATTATTGTTATTATTATTGAGAAATCAAAGGAGGGAAAGTTAAGGAAGAGAACCTGCGTAGCTGTTGGTGACGTCGACGGTGCCTCGGAAGGAGCTTCCGAGGAGAACACCGACGACTCGTTTGCGAGTGTCTTTGGCGACTCGGTTGTAGTTGTCAACGATGCTCAGCAACACCAACGGGTGGACTATCACCTTCTCGACGGGTCTCGACGATATCTGCTGAGTCTTTATCACGTCCATCGTTTTTCTTTTCTTTTTTCTTTTCGTTTTTTTTCCCGATCTCGGTTGCAACGATTTTCGGATTCTCGCTCGCTGTGAAACTGAGACGAACTTTGTTTTGTTTTGGGTCTCTTGAGGAGTTTTCGTGCTCAAACAAAGAGGAAGAACAAATAAAAAATAAATAAATAAAAGTGAACTCTACGGGGTGAAAAATAAAAAAACAAAACAAAAAAAACGTAACCCAATTCGATTTAATTTAATCTTAATTTTAATCCAATTCACCCTTTCATTAGGTGAGCTTGACTTCAAATTTAATAACTCAGTAAATACCTGACCCACAAATCAAGTTTTTCTATACTTTTAAGGTATATTTTAATTGTATATCAAGTAGCTTTTACTTTAATTTAAATGAGTTTAATATCCCTGCGTTGCACAAAAAAAAAAAATAAATAAATTAATTAATTATTATATAATAAAAACAGTTAGTGAAATAAATATTATAATTATAATAAGTATAATTCTTTATAAAATCTCTTCCAATAATGAATAGTACTAACAATAATAAAAAGAAAACAAAAGCAAAAAAATAAAAAAACAATTCTGTAGTCATACTCATTTAAAGAAAAAAATAAAAACAAAAAAAAAAATCTTTATATTCAAAAGAAACGGAAAAAACTAACCCTAACAAAAAAATTATAACAAAATAAAATATATATCTCATTTTGTCCTTTTTTTACTGTTTTTAAAAAAACCAAAAAAAAATTTTTATCAGATTATATACATGCAAAAACATTTTAAAAAAATATTTTTTAAATATAAAACAAAACAAATAAAAAAGACACACAAAAAATACATGCAGAATCTTAAAAAAATATTTTTAAAAAATAGAAAAAAAGGAACAAAAAAGACAAAAAAAACCCTCCAAAAAAATTTGAAATAAAATTAAAAAATTTAAAATAAAAAATAGTTTAAAAATTAAAAAAAGGCATAGTGAGAAAAAAAACATAATATAGCAATAGATCGGAATCTAATATCTAAAATTTAGCATAAAAAATGACAAAAACAATAATAAGAAAAAAAAAACTCTGAATAGGGATAAAACTGACAACACACTGTAGGAAAAAGAAAACAACTAAAAAAAGAGGGGTAAAACAAGGATAACACTGTAGCAAAAAAAAAAGCAACTACAAACGAAGGGTAAAATCATTAATTAATAATTTTAGAATGACAAAGTTGTCCTAAAACTGTATCAAATAGTAAAAGTAACTAAAAGCCAAGGACAAAATTATCAATTGATAAAAAAAAAGGATAAAACCGGCATAATACTGTAGCGGAGGAAAAAAATATTTAGTGATGAAAGGTAAAAAAGTCATTATACTGTAGAAAAAGGTAAAAATACTATGCATTTACTGTTCATTTACTGTAGCAAAAATACTGTTCAGTATTTGTGCAGTACTGTAGCTAATGAAGCAAAATCAGAGAGAAAAAAAAACGAAAATCACAGTTCATCACTGTAGAAGGAACAGTGAAAACTACCTTTCTTTTAGTATATGTACGAGTCTAAGACCCGTGCGTTGCACGGTAATGGGAGAAAAACATTAAAAACAAAATATGAAAATAAATAATATACATTAAATGTAGTTAATTAAGAAACGTAATATATTTACAATAACTTTGAGAATTTAGTTTGGTTTTTTGTATATTTAGATTTACATTATGATGTCTGAATTACATATATTAGTATAGATATGTATTTATATTTACAGAAACAAAAAGTGTTGAAGTAGGGAATTTTTCTTCATAGAATGACTTCGTGTCATTCATGTTTAACCTTCTTCATTTTCTCCTCCGATCTGTTATAATAAAAATATTTCTATATATTAGTAAAATCATATTTATAATTGATATATGAATTGAAAAAAATTTATTAATTTATTGTGTAATTATGTACAAAAAATAATATTATCTGGTTTCTTTTCCTTTTTTTGATGGATCGGTTGGAGATATAATTTCAAGATACGATGGAAGAGGTTGATACCGAGGACTAAAATAATAATATATAAAATTATATATTAATTAATTATATATAAATATATATCTTAAATTAAAAAATCTAAATATTGAAATTAAAATATAAATAATAATATACATTGATTCTACTTCTTCAGTGATATGTTCGGTAAAGGTAAGTTGTTTTTTTACTGTTTTCTGCCTCCTAACTGGGGTGTCTCTGGATCAATGGAGATTGATGATGATCGAATTTCTTCAGATGATGTAATTGTTGGTGCAGGTAATAACATTGGTTGTACATCATCGTCAAATGTCTTTATAATGACTACATCAATGAAAGCACCTCGGAGACGAAATTGGATGACAAATATTTTTGATATGCCTTTTAGTTGGTTCAAAATATGAGGGATAATGGTTGGATCAGTATATCCTTCCTGGATCGTCAGTATGGAGCATGGTTTATTTATTAATGATTGAACCGTTTTCCCAAACATGATGATGTTCATTCCTCCGGTGCTGTCTTCAATCCGCGCATTAATTTTGTACCTGTTGAAAAAATTTAATATTTCATTAATTTTTAATTATTTTGATATTAATATGTGTATTTTTTTTTTTTTATGGAGATAAAGTATATTATCAAGTAATTGGCATTGTGATCAAATGTCCATGACTGTCACACCACCATGATGTCCCTGATTGTTTTAATTGTCTATAACATCTTGGACATGCATTGTAGAACTAACCTTGGCGAATATCAAGTTCAACAATAGTTGCTTTAACAGTGAATTTTGTCTCCTGTTTCATAAAATAATATTAATAATGTTGATTAATTTTTTTTTTCTATTTTATAGATAATATTTTGATATTTACCTGATTTTGATATGGATTCAAAGCATGAAGTTCTGCAATTGTTGTTCGGTTGGCAACCTTTTATTCTTCTATTGATAACGGTTGTTTTATTGATCCAGCAATAAAATCGATTCCTTGAATGGAATGACTGAATCTATAAAAACTCAATATATTAAATGGAGTTAGATTTTTTTTTAACTAATAAATATAAATAATTATAATAATATATGAATCAAAATTTAAATTACCTTTTTTTTATTTTTTTGGTTTCTGCAATGTCTGAATCAAGATAATATGAAGTAACAGTGGTGCTTGCGACATAAAGTCCACCTGTATATGTATAATTATAATAGTTAGTAATTAATAATATAAAATTTTATTTTATTTTTATGTAAAGGAATGGATTTTTTTTATTGGATATATACTTACCCATTTATTGTTTGGCCGTCATTACCGAAAGTGCTATCACAACTGGTTCAGGCATTGTTTTGATTGTATTTTCATCAAAATTTTCTACAAGTTCTCCCCAGAGGGTGACATTCAGTGTTTCTTCTCTGTTGAATAAAATAAATACAAATAAATAATTTTTCAATAATAAATTATGAAATTTTTTAAAATAAATTTTTAATAATATATTATTTGTAATTACGTGATATTTTGAGTAATTACACTTCATCTTTTTACTAGTCTATCATTTATAATGGATTCTTCTATACCTTGGACAGAGATAATGCGACAAATTACATCTAAAACAATAATAAATAAGAAGGTATTAGTTATTAATTTTTATATAATTAATTTATTAATTATTAATTAAACAATAACAAATATATGTAGTAAATATGATTTACCTGATAGAAGATCATTGATGTCGATTTTTGCTGTTAGTTGATCAAATTCCACAAAATTAAATTTGAGTTGTGGTATTTCTGATATGTCATCTTCAACATTTTTGAAAACCGTGGATCTTGCAAATTGTAGCATTGCTACATGAGGAACTATTTTGTATCTCTGTTTGTTGTTCGTGATAAAGAAGTTGTTGATCTCATATATGTTATCAACTTGTATTTTATTTATTATGAATTCAGCATCATTTGCACGAATACAGCCATGTATTGCTTCATCATGTATTTAAGAAAATATATATTTATATATTATCATTATTAGGAACATATTAAATAATGATTAAAGATATTTTTTATTAACATATATAATAATATTAATGAGAAATAAAATAAATTACCTGTTTGTCAACTAATAAGCAATCAAGGCTTATTAGTTTTCCAGTTTTGAAATCTGTATTCCTCCATAGTCGACATATTCGAGTGCATATTGCTTGGTGCGTCTCTCCTGGTTTCAGTATTCGTATTGGACTGAACATTTTCTATAAATAGAAATAATATATATAAATATATGTATTAAATTCTGAAATTATAAATATTGTTGTACTATAGAGCAAATTAAAAAAAACATTAATATTATTTTATTTTTTCAATACACATTTATCATTTTTGATGAATATTATATAATATTTCTTTGTAAACAATGTTTTTAACATGATTTGAATATTTGTTAATCGAATCATGTATTAAAATATGTAATCCTTTTGGTGAAGTTACTCTAGATAAAACAACATATAATTGACCGTGACTAAAAATTTCATCCTCTAAATATAAACCGACTTTACTCAAAGATTGGCCTTGACTTTTATTTATTGTCATCACATAACAAATTTTTAAAAGAAATTGTTGTCTCTTTAAAGTAAATGGCCATTTCAATTCATGAATTGTCATTTATATTCTTGGTATGTATACTTTTTCATTTATATCAGTAGAGTTAATTATGCGGCCTTCAATAATTCTATTTATCAATTGTATAATAATCATTCTAGTACCATTACATAAACCCATTGATTGATTAAGATTTTGCATTAACATAACAGGAATTCCAATTTTAAGTTTTAATTCATGAGGAGATAAATCATTAAAGTTAAGAGTATGTAAAAATTTAGGTGGATATAAAAGATTTAATTCTTCAAGATTTCCAGATGATGAAAGAATAGTATCACAACTGTAATAAATTTTTGTATCCGTAAGTACTAATGATAATATATATTTATTTATTTCATCAATTGATTTATTTTTAGGTGTAATAATCGCACGTTATTTTAAATAATTAATATCTTAGAAATTATTAAGAAAATTATCATATATTGTTGTAGAAATTTGTTCAATAGAATTTATATTATATTGTATTAAATATTTTTCAGGTATTTCAATCCAAGTAGCATTTTCATTTTCTGGATCTTTTATTCCATTTACTGTTCCATCACCAACATTTAAAATCCATTCTGAAAAATTAGTAATTTCTATTTGTT
This sequence comes from Ficus hispida, assembly GCA_025413025.1. Classification (NCBI taxonomy): domain Eukaryota; kingdom Viridiplantae; phylum Streptophyta; class Magnoliopsida; order Rosales; family Moraceae; genus Ficus; species Ficus hispida. The sequence continues at coordinate 20,307,736 of CM046372.1, forward strand.
CTTCAATAGAATAATTATTTCTTTTTAATCGCATGTTTTCTGTTAAATTAAATATACGAAAATATGACCAAAGATAAGAATTATTTATGGTTACATCAATAATATTTTCTTTTGTACCATTTGGGACAACATGCAATATTTGTCTGAAATCACTACCTAAAATAACTGTCATTCCTCCAAAAGGTTGATCAAAATTATTTTTTAAATCTTGCATTGTTTTATCTAATGCTTTAAAACAATATTTATTAGTCATAGATGCTTCATTCTATAAAATTAATGTGGTTTTTTCTATTAATTTCGCTAATTGTATAGATTTTTTAATTCGGCAAGTTGAGAATTCATCGATTGAAAGAGGTATGTGAAATCCCGAATGTGCAGTTCGATCTTTTGGTAACAATAATGATGTTATTTCAGATGATGCAACAGCTAATACTATTTCACCGTTTGATCTAATTTTACTGATAATAGTATTTCATAAATATGTTTTTCCGGTACCTCCATAACTATATATAAAAAATAAATTATTATGTTTATTTTTAATTGCTTTTAAAATTTCATTATAAATAAAATATTGTTCTTGATTTAAATTCTGTAGTAAATGAATATGTTCTTCTTTTAATTTATATATATCATAATTAAGTTTTTCTCTTAAAAGATTATTGTTTAAATATTCAATTAACGATCCAATAGGGAGTGGGAGGTTATAATGTGATTGTTGGGGTTAGACTTCGTCTTCTCTTTAAAATGTTAGCTTTAACAGTTTGTCTAACGAACGACGAACTCCCGATTTCATTTCCGACATCGTTATATTTGGGCCAGACCCAACTTATTGATCCGTTCAATCTTGAACGTTGATCGCTCATACAAATGGGCCGGACCCATGTAACGATTCAATTCATTTCGTTGTGATCTGCGAACGTTTAAAATCGAACATCGAACGTTCAGATCAAACACGATCTTTCAACTGATTGAATCTCAAATAAGCCACGAATGATGGATCACAAGGACAAAGTCTTGTTTTCTACTTACCGTTCATCGCTCGTTTATAATACAAATCATAGGGAACATCTCCTACTACCGTCGAACCTACGATGGATAACGATGTGTCATGCCTATTATGGAAACTGACAAATTCATAACTACCAATGGCTACGCATTAATAACTGCTAAGCCCATTATACGTGGCATGATTTACTTCAGTAACCGCTGTATCTGAAGAATAACTGACACTTCAACACGTGTCTCCGATGCAACGAAAATCGGTTTTTTAAATTTGTGGGTCCTAACCTACAGGTCTCCCTCTATAAATAGAGGGAGACCCCCCCTCAGATGTGGACCGACTTTTTGGAAGATGAATTTCTGACATCTATAGTTTCCCTATCAGATTTCATCCATTCTACAACAATTCCCAGAAATTGTTCTTTGTATGCAAAAGTAGTATAATAAAAAGATCAATTTCTCTCAGAGGACGTAGCAATCATTCGACGAACCTCTTTACATCTTGGTGTTGTTAAATTCTGTTATAATTTTACTTATTTCTTTATTTCCGCACGTTATTGTTTTATGGATTTCATTAACGATTTCTAAGGGCCCAATTCATTATCTGTTTTACTCATTCCGACTAACTTCTGTTAAAAATTTGACCGTAGATAATCGACATCTACAGTGATAAAGAAGTTGAATTTAAATTTAATAATTTTTATAATTCATATAATACAAAATTATATAATTCATTTTTTGGTATTTCAAAATTTGGGTTATTAAATAATTGTCGTATTTTGTATAAAATATCTTCACACATTAATTCCCAATGTTTTTCAAGAAATTTTGTAAGATCAGAAATATTACAAAATAATAGTATAGTAACAAAAAGTTGTCGAAGTTGAACAGATGTTGACCAAAATGATGATTCTTTTATTGATTCGTCCCATTCTTTGTCATCTTCTAATAAGCCTAATGCATAGCAAGCTGTTTGATTTGTTAGATAAATAATATTATTTACTGTTCGAAGTGATTCATAATTTGTTGCACCTTTTTGATGATTTAATAATAATTTTAAATAATATAATTCACCTGAACTTGGGTGAATATAAAATGTTCTTCCTATAGTATGACCATTTTGTCGATAAGTCCAAGCTTTATTTTTATTATTCCATATCCATTTTGTTGGAAATTCTATGTAGGTAAGTTGTTGAGTGTTTGTATTAGTTTTATTAATTTCCATCCACTCTGTTAATGTTGTTTTTTGAATTTTTGGTTGGCGTATTATATTTTGAAGTTGTTGATTTTTATGAAATGTAATGTTTTGCATATTTGGTAAGTGAATAGAAAGTCGTTGAACAGCCGGATTTCTATGATGGATTGGATATTCAAATATTCTCCATATTGCTTCATGAGGTGTGATATATCGACAGTTAAGATAAGCTTTTATTTTATCAACTTCTTTGTAAATTGTTTTATCATTATTTCTCGTAATAACATTATCTTTAATAACAACTCGGATTCTATCTGAACCTTTTGTTAAATATTTAAATTAATATTTTATTAACATGGATTGAGAACATATTTCAACATTAATATGAGCATTGTATTTTAAGCATAATGTTCGATTATAAGGAACAACATATCTATTATCAAGTTTAATTCCTTCTTTTATAATATTAAATTCTGTATCTATACGACAGTAAATAACAAAACTATTTTCTTCTATTGTTGTTTCATTCTTTATTTGTTTTCGGAATTTTTTGGAACATTTAGAGTTTTTCATACATGGTGCATTTGTTTTTGCGTATCCACATGGTTCGTGTATCATATATTCAGTTAAAATTTTATAACCTAATGGATCTTTTATTGGATCTGGTATTTCAGCATAAATAAATTTATCTATTTGTATATCATTATGATGTTTACATTCAGGATGTAATCAAAATAACATGTGACAATGAGGTAAGCCACGTTTTTTAAATTCGACTACATATAAATCTACAAAAAAAAAAAAGGAAAAAAAAAACACAGGTTAGTATTTTTTTAATTGATTATAATAAAGAATAATAATAATAAATAATGATTTATTTTTTTTATTATGTATAATAAATTAACTCACCTGCTATTATAGTTCCAAAAATTTCTCCTGATTTTATTGTATTTAGTAGATGTTCTAATTTTATTTTAAATATTTTATTTATAATATCTGGTTTGTCTTCAGATTTTTGACCATGAATTCTATTTAGATTTCTTTTAATTTCTGGCCATTTGGGATTCCATGTAAAAGTTAAAAATATATCAGGATTTCCATAATGTCTACAAATCGCCATTGCGTCTTGATAATTTTGAATCATATATCTTGGACTTACAGTATAAGATGATAGTAAAATAATTCTTTTTCCTATTGCTTCTGCGTTTGTATCACCTCTAATTATAACATCTTGAATACTTTTGTAAATATCAGATTTATAATTATTTTGATTTTGTCTAACATAATCTAAATGATCTTTTTCAATAGAAGCATAACTATCTACAATATATTATTAAAAAAGTCGTTCATATCTGAATAATGTATTTCTTCATATAATCGTTGTTGAAATTGAAAAGCATAAAATAATCTCATTGATATTCTATTTCTACGTTGTTGTTTACCAGTAAAATTTGGATTCCATTTTATATCAATTCTATACACATCTTCTCCATAAGGGAATAACAATGGATATTGTAATGCCGTATAAGATGGATGAAGTTTATTAATTCGTTGAAATTCTCCAATTTGACTATGAATAATAATATCTCTGCCTTTTTCATATAAACCAAAATCTCCAACAATTAAACCTCCTACATCCGACGAAGTTAGAAAATCATATTGTGTACCATCTCTTTGTCGTCTTTCAATTAATCTTAATTTCATTGATGATATTTCATGATTTTTATAAATATCTCTGACATTTCTAAAAAGTTGAACTAATTTATTTGTTTCATCTAATATTATAATTAATTTTTGAACAATAATCTCATTTATATTATTTGAATCATTATTATTTGAAAGTGTTGCTATTCTCTTTTGAATTTCATTTTCTATATCATAAATATAAAATTGGATGAATTTTAGAGGATTATTATTTATTGAAAGTAAAGATCCAATTAGATGATGAATTTGTCCACAAATTTTAAAAATATATGGGCCTGATGATTTATTGATATCTAACTGAATATTTACTCCGAATGAAGTAAAAGCAAACATAGAATTATAAATTCTAGTATTTTTTTTTCTAAAATTTGTACTTAAGGATCCTCCACAGTAATCCAATAGCTCATCTAAAATTGTTGGTATTTTTTTCTTTAAAGTTATCATAATTTTTCTATTTTGATAACATAAAAAAAATTTTGGTGGATATGTATTTTGTGTTTGTTCATTTTTCCAAAATAATGCTCTATAGTATTGACATTCACAATTACAGTCTCCAATATCAATATATTCATCATTTAAATCTGGATAAAAAAATTTTGGGAAAAAAAATGTTAGTAAAAAATTTTTTTCCAATTTTTTAATTAAAAAAAAAGATTTGAGGGAGAAAAAATTACTTCTTTGGATTGACAATAAATCGTAATCCTCCAATGATGCATTTGATGTACCTTCACTGGTCTCATGAGTTAAAGATAATTGAATAAATCCACTTCGATAACCAGTAATAATTTCTGTATTTAATTCTTCAAACTGATTATTTGGCCAATGTATATTTGTAGACGTGGATGCTTCATTATCATTTGTACAAATTTGTCTTCTATAACACTTTGAACATTTTGAATTGTTGCTATTAGTATGACCTTTTCTTTTCATTCTTCTCAACTTCATTTTATTTAATATAAATTATAAAAAGAACAATATAAAATATTATTAAAAAATAAATATAATGGACATAAAAGAGAGAAAAAAAAAGAATTATGCAATTTATTTAGTTAATAAAAAAAGGATGAACCAGCAATAACATAATAATATTAAACATTAAAATTAAAAGAGAATATTCAATGTAACAGTTTTTTTAATCAAAACAAAATGGAGTAATGCATTTTGAATAAAATACTGTAAATAATAAATAATATCAAAACTTTAAAAATTTAATAGTAAGAAAAATTAACTAACCTAAATAAGTATGGTTAAAAAGTAAAAAAGAAACTAATTAAATTAATAAAAAAATGAGAAAATATGTTATACAATTAAAAATGTAAATTTAAATAATAATATTCACATACAACATTAATCATAATTTGTAAATATACGGTTCCTATAACAAAAAACCTACAAAGAAAAAAGGGGCAGAGAAAAAAAGACTACATTTTTTCATTTTGTTGTAAATCTATAATGATAATTTATTTTTACAAATTCTGCTAAATTATTTTTTTTAATCTAAAATATTGACTTTTCTTTTATTTTTTAATATTATAATTTAATTGGGTTATTTTAATTTTAAATTAAAATTTTTTTCTATCCGTTGTAAATTTTTATAAAATTTAAGATTTTACAATTCTTATATATTATTTAACTGATGTAATTTTATTTTACATAGTGAAAAATGATTAAAGAAAATATTATTCTTCAATTTGTAATTTAGTTTATTTATTTTTTTTATATTAATTGATTAAAAATTATATTTATTTGTTGAAGTAAATTTTTTTGTATATTAAAATCGTTTTGTTTTCTATTTAATTTTTTTAATTTTCCATTTTTTAATCTGTATATATTGTTTTATTGATTTAAATTTAATTTACATAATTAAAGTTAATTGGAGAAAATATTACTTTGACTTTGTTAATATATATGATTATAACGAATAATTTTTATCTTTTCTCACCCTCTCTATTCTGTTTGTTGCATTTTGTACAAAGGAAGAAATTATTTCTGTCAAATTTTATATGTTCCTAATATGCAACAACCGATGAAAATATTACTGTTTAAGTTTTTTTATTATATTTTTATGAGAACCTACATTTCTTGAATCAAATAATATATAGCTTATTATTATTTATTATGATCAGTTATGTTATTAAACAAACTAAAAATTTATATGCAACAAAAAATCTAACATTAATGAATTTAAAAAACCTAATTCATTAACATGTACACTCTTTTTCCTTCCTTTTCCTTATGTGAACGTATTTTTTGCCTTCCATAAAGACTTGGATTTATTAGATCAAATAATAAATAAATTAAAGTATGTAAATTCATAAATAAATATTACATAAAAACTGGAAAACTGAAAAAAATAAAATAAAAAAGAGAGAAAATAAAATTACATAATGAAAGAACTTAAATTATACAATTAAGATTACAACAAATTGTAATTAAAAAAGATTTCAATACAGATACTCTTCTATTAAATTTAAATATTACAACAATATAATAAAAAAAATTCCCTGGGTAATTAAAAAAAGAAAAAATCTAAGGACAGAAAAAAAAAATAAAGCAGAAATAATACCAACGAATTTAATATATACACATACAAAAATATACACACTATAAAAAACAGTATAAAGGTTTTAATTAACTATTTTTTAGTATGCTCAGATCTCATTAGTAATATGTCTTAACAATAACTGTAATACAATTCAATATCATCTTCGATAGCTACCAGGTGTAATATCTGGGAATGTGTCCAAGAAAAAAAAAAAAACAAAACAAAACATAGAGAGAAGGTTTACATAATACAGAAAGAAAGCGAAGAAGGGAGAAAATAGGAAGAAAGTGGAGAAAGTTAAAAAAAATTTACAATATTACAATAATATAAAGACAGTAATATATCAGTACCATTATAATGTCAGAAAAACAAAATTGACACAAATCCCAAACATTCATAGCAACAAGAAAGATGGTCAAATAGTATATAATAGTTATGTAACATATGTTATCAATAATACCTTATTCAGTATCATATATCAAATTAAACAATGAATCTGGTATATGCATTCTTATACATCTGATTAGAGATCATCATAGCATATAAAAATTTTAATCCAAAAGTTCTTGTTAAAAACATTTACAACAACGCAACACAGAAATAATAATAGGAGAAAACAAGAAAAAAAAAAACCAACAAAACAAAACAGTAAACTTATCACATTATCATTATCATGTAACTTATAATATAAATAATACACATAAAACATTCACAAATAAGAAAAAAAAAAGTTGTGTATATTATCAGCTAGGGAGAGGGAGGGGAGGCAGGAAAAAAAAGAAGGGTAACTAACCATTTATAATATAAATAATAATCACAAAACATTGACAAATGAAAAAAAAAAAAAAAAGGGTTCTATGTATTCTCAGCCAAGGACAGAGACAGGAAGAGGGGAGACAGAAAAAAAAAAAAAAAAAAGGGTAAATAACCACTTATAATATAAATAATAATCACAAAACATTCACATATAACAAAAAAAGTTGTCTATATTATCGACCAGAGAGAGGGACGGGGGGAGGGAGGGCAAAAAAAAAAAAGGCAGTAAAATAATCACTTATAATATAAATAATAATCATAAAACATTCAGAAATAAGAAAAAAATGGTATGTATACTGTTGGACAGGAAGAGGGACATGAGGGAGGGGAGGGCGGAAAAAAAGGGGATAAATAACCCCTTATAATATAAATAATAATCACAAAACATTCACATTTAACAAAAAAAGTTGTCTATATTGTCGACCAGAGAGAGGGACTGGGGGAGGGAGGGCAGAAAAAAAAAGGCAGTAAAATAATCACTTATAATATAAATAATAATCACAAAACATTCAGAAATAAGAAAAAAATAGTATGTATACTGTTGGACAGGAAGAGGGACATGAGGGAGGGGAGGGCAGAAAAAAAGGGGATAAATAACCCCTTATAATATAAATAATAATAACAAAACATTCACAAATAAGAAAAAAAGGCTGTGTATATTGTCGACCAGGGAGATGGATGGAGAGAAGAGGAAGCAGTGAAAAAAAAAACAGTAAATAACCACAAACAGAGAAAAGAAAAAAACAGAGTTAAAAAAATGAATCTTTTCACAATATGATGATCATAATAATAAATATGCTAAAATAATAAGACAATAATGAAGATTAATAAAAATGTTTAAATAAGAACAATACTTAGATAAAAAAACAGGTTTGAATATCTAGCAACGAAGATTTAAGAGGAAACAGTTGAAAGAAGTTTACAGAGGCATTAATAGTGAAGGAAAGAGATGAAGCAATAAATGAGGAGGAGATTTATTTAAAAGAGAGAACCAGCTAAATCAGAAGGGTCGATGCAAGAGAGAGAGAAAAATTTTTCACACAGAATAAAGAAAAGATGACAAAATTTAATAAAATCAGCTGCATTAACGATAAAGTTAAGTCTGTAAAAAATCTGACTGAAAGTAATCATGGACAATAAATGAGAAACTTCTAGCATACAATATAATTACAACAAAAAAGCTAAAAAAAAAAAAAAACCAGGTAACTTAAAGGGAGCAAATCCTATAATTACAACTAGCAAACTATATAATTAAAACACCTTTAACAAATCACTGAAATCTATCTAAATCATGCAATACAGTTATTAGACAAAAGAGAATAATAATTCTGCAGGAATTCAATCGAAAGATTGGTGATAACAAAACATCACACATACTAACCTAATCATAATTAACCATTATAAATAAAAACACCCTATCTATAATAAAAGCAAATTGTAAAAAAAAAAAATTTAACAGAAAAAATAAATAACTTCTAATAAAAACATCTAAAACTACAAATCCTAGATATAATAGAAAATCATCAACATTCAAAATGCAAGGATCAAAATTGGAAACAAAATGAAGAAAATATTACTTGGGGACAAAAAATACTAAAAATTACAAACATACAAACTAACAATTGAAAAATCTTCAATGTTCCACTTGATACTTGTATCAACTCATCTTATCACAATTGTTATCCCAATTTGCAAAAAGAAATTAGCAACAATCATATATCAAAAAGAAAAAAAGAAAAAAAAAAAAAAAACCGGCAGCACAAACAGAGTAAAAATTAAAAAGAAGAAAAAAAATGCAACATACCATAATTTTTGTTCACATTTTTTAGTACTATGAATTTGTTTTCAAAAACTTGGAAAACAAATAAAAAAAATACTCATAACAAAAAAAAGAAGAAGCACATGAACAGTAGACAAAAATAGAAAACAAAATCCGAAAGGTCGAAAAAGGGAAAAACAAATACAACAATGAAAAAAAGTTACATACTAAACATTAAAATGTAAATTTCTAACGCAAAAAACATACTGAGAAAAGGAAAAAAAATGTCAAAAAAAATATGGATTTAGAATCAGGACATTAAAAAAAAAAACCAAAATCAAAACTCACCATTCACAAAAAATAAATAGGAGAAAATGCAGTAAACAAACTCAGTAGTAACTTAAAAAATAACAAATGATAGGACAGGAAAAATTGGAACCCGAAAAATGTAGTTAAAAAAAACTAAAAATCAAAATTCAAACTTTTAACAGAGAAACACATGAAAAGCTTGAACAAAAAACCCTTAGAGCATTAAAAAAAACCCAGATTTAAACATTCGGAGAAAACAAACACACAATAAGGAAAAACCTCAACATTATAAATCAAAAATAATAATTAAAAAAAAGAACGAATGATTGAGAGCATAAAAAATATCAATATCTAGGGTTTTAAGTCCGAATGTATCTCACTAAACAGTAATTTAAAAAATTCATAAAAAGGCCCAAAAAAAAAACAAATGGAAACAATAATGAAAAAAAAAAGAAAAAAACCACAGAAAAAAAATACAAATTATAGCATTTGAAAACAACCACAAAAAAAAAAAGAAGAAAAAATAAAAATTTTTATAAAAAAAAATTCTAAATATCAGAACTCAACATTCGGCGGGTAAAAAAAAAAAAAAGAGAAGATCCATTAGACCAATACATATAAATGAGTTAAAAAATAACAAAACAACCGGAGAGAGAGAGAGAGAGAGGAAGGGGAGAAACAAAAAAAGGAAAAAAAAAACCTCCCAAAAATAGTAGTGAAGAACAAAATAACAAAGGGCAAAAAAAATTTCCGAAAATGAAGAACAAAAACTAAGCTTTTACAACTGGAGAAAACAACCATAGCAGCAAAAAACTCATCACCACTAAAAACTGAAACAAAAAAAAAGAATGAGTAGGCAAAGGAACAAAAAAAACCCAAAAATCGAACGTTTAGAACCCAAAAATCCGAAGAAGAAGAAGAAAGAGAGGCAGAGCTGTAGAGAGAGAACAACCACAGCAGCAAAAAAATCATCACCACTAAAACCGAAACCATAAAAAAAAAATGAGTAAGTAAAGGAATAAAAAAAAACCCAAAAATCTAACGTTTAGAACCCAAAAATCCGAAGAAGAGGAAGAGAGAGAGGCAGAGCTGTAGAGAGAGAGAGAGAGTCAAAAGAGCAAAAATAGAGAGAGAAAATCAATTGGGAAAGGGGGCAGCAAAAGAAAGAAGGAGAAGAGAAAATTAGGGTAGAGAGAGGCAGAGCTGTAAAGAGAGAGAGTCAAAAGAGCAAAAATAGAGAGAGAATCAATTGGGAAAGGGGGCAGCGAAAGAAATAAGGAGAAGAGAGAATTAGGGATGTGGAGGCTAAAATTGTCCATCTATTGTGGGCACTCAACCAGTTGAAGAAAATCAGGGGCAAAAAGGTCATTTCACACACAAACACTGTGCATTACTGCACTACACTGTAGCATCAGAAACGGGGGGGGGGGGGGAGGGGGAAATTTTCACTATGGAACACTGTAGAAAGAACAGTGGAAAGGTTCATTTGCTTTAGTATTATAGTATAATATAATATGACAGTACATATTCAAGCTTACATTGTTGGTTTTCTATTTTTGTATTTTCTTTATTATAATTTTTAAAAATTATACTATCTTTGATTTCGTCAACCTGCTATAAAAAAAATGTATTATGAATTTTATATTTTTTTACCCATAGTTTTACTTTTTATTATATACTCAATCAGATTAATCCACTCAATCCAACCCGACCTGACTTTAATTGAGTGAATTGATTTTATACTTTTGGGTTGATGATAAATGCACAAAAATACACTTTTGTTTATTTAATTTATTAGATAATTTACGTTTTAAATAAAGATTTCCACAATATTAATTCATAATATTCTACTTTTAAAATATTTATTATTCATTTTGATTTATTTTATTTCTTTCCTCTTCCTCTTTCTTTTTCCTTTCTTTTTCTTTTTTTTTTTCTCCTTTCTTCCGCAGGCCCACGCACAGCCCAAGCCCAGCTGCTCCCTCAAGCTGCAATTCCAGCCCAGGCCCGTGTTCCAGCCTCAACTCTTCCTCCACGCGTGCAGCAGCCCACCGAGAAATCAGCCCAAAATTTCAGCTGCTCCTCCACGTGCGCGCAGCTGTTTCCTCCACGCCCAGTCAACAGCAAACCAAGCCCGGGATTCCAGCCCGCGAGAATCTCGCCCAAGCCCACGTGCGCGTCCCATCTGCTCCTCCACTTGCACGCAAATTCGGGCCAAATTCTCAGCCAAGCCCGTGGCACAAAATCAAGGCCAGATCCTTGCATCCAGCTGGTTTACTGCGAATCTCCACGTAGTTAACCAGCCTGGTTAGCGGATTTGTTGGCCAAAAATCCGCCCCAGCATGTTGGACTCGAGCCTATATAATGAGGGCTCCTCAAGAGGACGAAAATATAGTGTTTCCATTGATTTTTAGCTGAGTTTTTAGTATTGTTTTATTTTTCATCTCATATTTTCTTGTTAGAACTTTGTGAGATGAATTGCAAACTAGGCTAGAATTCTTTGGTGAGGCTAGAGATGATCCTAGATGTGTAGTGAATTTATTTGGGTTTTGATTCTCCAATGGTTTCTAAAGTTGATACATTAGAGTGAATAATTTCTCTTTTATCCTATTTCTTTCTCATTTCAATATATTTTATTGTCAGCTCTTATATAAATCTAGTCAAGCTCTTTTTATGTGAATTGTTGCATGTTTATGTAATTTTCTATTTTATCCAAATGAAATCCCAAAAGCTAGTTTATGGTGTAAGTAGTATAATGTTCCGAGTATTTGAGTCGCCTATCATTTGATCAATATTTGTTTATTAGCTTGTCCTTAAAATGCCTTCTCTCATTTGAGTGTTGACTGATTTCTTTCCAACTCCATGAGTGAAAACCTCTGCACTAAAACATTTCCAACACCCGTGAGGTAATGGAGTTGAGACTTTTTCTTGATAAATTTTTTTGATGCTATCTATGTTATGGATTGTGGTAAGAAGGATACGGTTTGGTGCACACACACACAACTCTGGAGTAATAACTGAAGTAGTTTGATAGCACTTTCTGATTTCTTGCTGATGTTTTGGTTAAGTACTTGGATGATTTTGCAGGTTTTGATTTGAATTTTCAGGTTGACTTGATTTTTTTTTCTTACGCTTGAATTGCTAGGGACTAGCAATAAGCTGGTTGGGGGTTGTGATAAATGCACAAAAATACACTTTTGTTTATTTAATTTATTAGATAATTTACGTTTTAAATAAAGATTTCCACAATATTAATTCATAATATTCTACTTTTAAAATATTTATTATTCATTTTGATTTATTTTATTTCTTTCCTCTTCCTCTTTCTTTTTCCTTTCTTTTTCTTTTTTTTTTTTTTCTCCTTTCTTCCGCAGGCCCACGCACAGCCCAAGCCCAGCTGCTCCCTCAAGCTGCAATTCCAGCCCAGGCCCGTGTTCCAGCCTCAACTCTTCCTCCACGCGTGCAGCAGCCCACCGAGAAATCAGCCCAAAATTTCAGCTGCTCCTCCACGTGCGCGCAGCTGTTTCCTCCACGCCCAGTCAACAGCAAACCAAGCCCGCGATTCCAGCCCGCGAGAATCTCGCCCAAGCCCACGTGCGCGTCCCATCTGCTCCTCCACTTGCACGCAAATTCGGGCCAAATTCTCAGCCAAGCCCGTGGCACAAAATCAAGGCCAGATCCTTGCATCCAGCTGGTTTACTGCGAATCTCCACGTAGTTAACCAGCCTGGTTAGCGGATTTGTTGGCCAAAAATCCGCCCCAGCATGTTGGACTCGAGCCTATATAATGAGGGCTCCTCAAGAGGACGAAAATATAGTGTTTCCATTGATTTTTAGCTGAGTTTTTAGTATTGTTTTATTTTTCATCTCATATTTTCTTGTTAGAACTTTGTGAGATGAATTGCAAACTAGGCTAGAATTCTTTGGTGAGGCTAGAGATGATCCTAGATGTGTAGTGAATTTATTTGGGTTTTGATTCTCCAATGGTTTCTAAAGTTGATACATTAGAGTGAATAATTTCTCTTTTATCCTATTTCTTTCTCATTTCAATATATTTTATTGTCAGCTCTTATATAAATCTAGTCAAGCTCTTTTTATGTGAATTGTTGCATGATAAAATATATTGATAGCATTATTTTATAAGTAGTCTTTTACTGCAATATTGCTTATTGTATATTGTCGCTTTTGGATTTCTTATAAGATAATTTTTATTAGTTCTTCACATAAGAATTTTATTCACTCAAATAAATTTTAATCCATAAGTTTTTCAAATCTTTATTTTCCGATTGATTGTTTGGGATGTGAAACTTTCAATTGAGTTATTTTATGAATCAAAATCCAATTAGGTACATGAAACATATAGGGGATTCTCGATGCTTTACCACCTTTTTAATTATTGAATTTTCTTCATTTCTAAATTACGGTATTTTAAAAATTGTTTTAAAAATCACAAAAATATTTCTTTTCCTTCTTTCTTTGATTACTTTTTCCTCTAACGCTTTTGTTCCGCTAATCTTTTCTTGTTTGTTTTTATCACCTCCTCGTGGGATCGACCGTCCTAATTGTGCTACAATCGACCGCTTGTTTTTGTACACATTTGGGCGTAATCAGTTGACTAAGTGGATTAAAAAAAAAGAAAAAAAAAATCTAAATAACCATATTTTCTTTATCTATTAACCAATATAGGACAAATTCCCTATTTTTAACCAATATGATACAAATTTTAATTAATTTTAGTTTAATTTTGTGCCATATTAGTTTAATATTAATTTTTTATGTCATGTTGATTGATACAATGATCTCTAAATTTGTGATATACATGTACTTTCACCTTAAAACTTTTTCAACCCAATCGAACTTATTCAAGTGGGTTAAAAAATTCCAACCAGTGATGCTCAGCAACACCAACGAGTGGACTATCACCTTCTCGATGGGTCTCAATGATACCTCCTGAGTCTTTATCACGGCCATTGATGTTTTTCTTTCTTTCTTTCTTTTCCCGATCTCGGTTGCAACGATTTTTGGATTCTCGCTCGCTGTGAAAATGAAATGAAACCCTTGTTTTGTTTTGTTTTGTTTTGTTATGGGTCTCCTGAAGAATTTTCGTTCTCAAACAAAGAGGAAGAACAAAGAATAAAAAATAAAAGTGAATTTTGTGATTCAGCACAACATATTTTACCCCATCAATAACGTAAAAATTTTAGATCATCAGATTAAGTGAGGATGGTTTAGATTGAAAAGACATATTGATTTTTGATGGTTTAGATTGAAAAGATGTATTAAATAATGATAAGAACTATTACACTTGATTAATTATCATTCTGAATTTTAATAATTTATAAAATATTTCAAAAACATTGGAAAAAAAAAAAACTCCCATCGAAGAAGAAAAAGGAATCTGGCAGCACCAACACCATCTTGCCCTCCCAAACTCGTTGATAGAGTCGTGATGGAGGCCACTAGGAATTCTGACTGAGGCGCGAGGGAGTGGGACAGATTTGTATTTTTGTGACCCACGGCGAGCTCGCAGCGGGTTGCTCGCGATGCCGACAAGCTTCCGATGTGGGCAGTGGGTGGCTCGCGAAGGATGGAGGCCGCGACGGATTCCGTTAGATCCGCTGGAACTGTCGACGAAGAAGTCGCGGGCTCGCAGCCTCCTTAGCCCAAAACTGGGTATGTTTTTGTTCCTCAAAATAGAGAGATTTCAATGAAATATCTCAAAATTTGGGATCAATTCTGAATTGGGTTTTTTTTTCTACTTCATGGTGGTGTTGAATTCTCAATATGGTTTTTGATTCTCCTTTGAAAATACTCTGTAAGGATGGTGCCATGGGGTGGGTTAGGGCTCTCGCCGCTGGAATCGCTTGCTGTTTCCATCGCAATTCCTCATGCTTGGCTTTGCACGATTCTCATGGTGGTGTGGAGTCTTCATCGGCGAGATGCTCTGTCACCGTCATTGGGTCTGGTCACCGTCGCGGGTGAGGTTGGGTCGCCGTCGACATCGGATGAACACAAACAAGAAAGTTTTTGTTTTGTTTTGTTTTGTTTTGTTTTTTTGTTGGGAAATGTTTTGTAAAATAATAATCAGTTGTGATATTATTTATGATTGTTTAGTAACTCGATTTGATCTTAACCATCACAAAGTCTTTTGATGATCAAGAATTTTTGCTCTATCAATAGAGTAAAGCAGCCTTACAATTACATAGATAACCTCCAATACAAAAGCAGACTACAGATATAACCTTGTTTTAAAATTTATTTTATTTTTTATTTTTTTATTTAATTATTAAGTAAAAAGACTAAAAGAGTCCCACCTTTCAAAAAAAAAAAAACCCTTGCTCTGAAACTTAAAAGTCCATTGATCTTCCCCCAAAAAATCTACCACAAAAAAAAAAAAAAAAAAAACTAAAAACTGAAGCACACTCCCTCCCACGGGTCTGGTCTCCCTGGTCTTTCCCTGTCCGTCCCTAACCCAACCACCTCAACCCCAACCCATTGATCTTCCCCCTCCAAAAATCTACCAGCCAAAAAAAACTCAAAACCCTAACCTGGTTTTCCCCTCAACCATCCCAACCTCATTCATCTCCCTCAACACCCCCCCCCCCCCCCCCCAAAAAAAAAATCTACCAGCCAAAAAAAAAAAAAAAAAACCTCAAGCTCCCCTCCCTGTTCTGATAATAGCCGCATTGTCTCAGGTGACTCGATCACTCCCCATAAGTTTCTCTACTCTTTTGCAAAACCTCTTTGGCCAGGTAGAAGAGAACTTTTGTTTTGTTTTTATTTTTATTTTTTTTAATTAAAAAAATCAACTGAAAGTTATTATATATATTTTGTGTGTACCATGTTAGAACAATGTGTATGTTTTAAATATGTCGTCGTTTGTCACAATGCCATTGTTAAAATGATATTGTTGTTTCTATGCAAATTATCGTTTTGAGAACTTCGTACTTAAATTGTGATTTCACCAGATGCATTAAAAATCTCGCTCTCTCTCTTTCTCTCTCTCTATAATGGTATTTTTAGAATACATCAAAGATTAGTGCGAATTTTTTTTTTTTAATAAGTGTGAAGAATGGATGAATGTTTTACAACAAGGCAATAAAAAATAGAAAACTAGGTACCAATGACTAAAATATACAGTTTAAGAGAGATAATATATAATATTTTTATGAGATTGTTCCCAAAATTCCCACGTATTAAAGACAATAACAAGTAAAACATGGTTTATATATAAGTATACATATAATGTGATGATGTAAGAGTAACACAATCATTTCTAAAAAAAAAAAAACTGATGGGAGAGTTAATCAAATCTTTTAAAAGTCATTCAAGACCAGACTCAGAAGTTCACTCTAAACACTATTTATTTGGTCCTTTACTTCTAGAAATCCCCTATGAACTCGTGAGTACATCTAACAGGCTTAGGCATTCTTTTTGATATAAAAAATTTGAATTGAAAGGTTTAACTCAAAGTTAACATTCCATTATAGATTATGAATGACAAAATGAAAAAGCTTAAATTAAATTAAAATAAAAACACACATCAACAATATATGAGAATCCTTTTACAATATTTCTTACATAACCATAAACTACAACAATAAAAATTACGTAGTTACTAATTAAAAGTGCTACTAAAAAAACATAAAATTCTCCTCTTAATCTGGTTTAAATAGATAACATTAATCTTAATTTCAAGTAGAATTATACCATGTATTTCAGTATAATATTATAAACTTCATTTTAACTTTTTTAATGGTGATTATAAAATTTTAAAATCATTTTGATATAATAAACTCTTTTAAAACATTAATTTTGAGGTGATTATATGCATAATTATACCTAATGATACTATCATATCTTATTTTATTAAAAGATACAGACTTCGAATCATCTATAAAAAAAAAAAAAAAAAAAAAAGAAAAAGGGGAGGGCAAGTGTAAGGCCACATGCTACCACGTCCCCATCTCTCTCTTTTTAGCCCCTTTGAGTCGTCTCTCAACCACAGATTTTTCTATTCCTCACCCAATTAGCCTCTCTTATCAACTACAGTCTTCTCCTCTTTCTTTCTTCCCTCTCTCTCTCTCTCTAATTTTCTTTTCTTTTGTTTCCTTTATCTTTCTCTGTGTGTCTGTATCTCTTTTGAACCTTGCCTGTTTTGGCCTCCCCCCCCCCCCCCCTCTCTAATCTCCGTTTTTTTTTTTCTTCAAGAGCCTCTCACTCAGTCTCAGTCCCTTTATTATTTTTTTCTGGACTGTGAATTTTTTTTCCTTTTCTTTTCCTGAGGTTTCTTGTTTGATCCGACTGGTACAGCAAAAAATTAGTCCCAAAAAAGAGTTTTTAGCTTCTGGGGTTTTTATTTTTATTTTTATTTTTATTTTTCTAACCTTTGCAAAACCTATAGAAAAAAAAGAGAGAAATAAATTAGAATATATAAAGGAATCAGACAACAAAAACAAGGAGAGAAAAAAAAAAAGAAAAAAAAGAACATGTTGGATCTTAACATTAACATCGTTGCGGCCACTGATTTGACGTTCTGTGACAAGGAGGATCAGGCGGAGATGGTGATAAGGGCGGTATCGGCGAGCCCGTCTATTTGGCCACCTTAGGATTATCGTCGTCGTCATCGTCCTCGTCCTCGTGGCTGCAGTGGCTCAATTTGTCCTTCGCCGACCGGCAGCCGCCGGTGGTCATAGGGAATCGAAGACGGAGGGAGAAGAAGGCGGTAGGTACACAGTGCTCAATCATTGTGAGACAGAAAGAAAACACAAGGATTGGGCATATAGTAAACCAAGTTTGGTTTAGTGTGTAACGGTTCAGTGCATAGTTGGGACTAAGCACATACACCAAATGGGTTGAGTTCAGTTTGAACTCAAATTTTTGAGTTCAAAGTGACTCACCAAACAAAGCATAATAATTTGTTTGATTCTTAAGTGTGAAGCTAAAGTTTTCATCTCACTTTTTGTCTTCTTGAGAAGTCAACACAAATTATAAATTGTTTTTTAAAATTTAACTTTAACCTAAAAATTACATCTCAAACCCGTATTCCAAATTCATGCTAATTTCATGAATATAAAAATGACGACCTTCTTTTTTATTTTTATTTTTATTTTTATTTTTTTTTATTTTTGGGGGAAGCTTTTGTGTTTGATACCAACTTATACATATGAACCATAAATATTAGTTGCAAATGACAATGTTTTCTTACACTTCAAAAACGTCAACACTGGAAACAATAACGTCAATCTAAGTATGAAGTTCTCAAAACGACAATTTGCATAGAAACAATAATATCATTTTAACAACGACATTGTGATAAACGACAACATATTTGAAACATATACATTTGTTCTAACATGGAACACACAAAATATATATAATAATTTTCAGCTGGTTTTTTTAATTAAAAAAAAAACAAAACAAAACAAAAGTTAGTAATACTTGGAATTATGCTTGAAATAATAATAAATGCAAGACATAGAGACGAATTGATCCATCAAATTCTTATTGAGATAAAATCCATTTCAAGGAAAAGCACTTGACATTCATTCGTTATAAGGGACATCCTAAAAACATCCAGGGCTAAGATATGGTCTCCGAATTAAGCTTACATTTCACAAGTTGTTACCATTTTTCTTTAGAAAAAGCAAAACAAAATCATTTTAACAATAAAAAAAATAAGAAAGGAAAAAAAAGAAAGAAAAAAGGAAAGAAAGAAATTTTAGTGCACATCCAATCGAACATTCATGGATCAAAAGTCGGGACCAATCCCGGGAACATGAAATAATGAGGAAATCACTTAGGAAGAAGTCATAATCTTTACTTATCTAAAGATAAATTATAAGGGATTTCTTTAGCAGATTCTCAAATGTCACTAATGGAGAGTACCAGAGATTATATAATTACATAAACATGAAAAATATCGTATGACAAGAAGCATATTTTATCTTTGACATATGGCCTATTTGACTTAATCATTTCTAGCTATGGCACGTAGTTCACTGGCATCCTCTCCTCGCCCTGCCCAACGGTGGAGATATTTAGAGCCATTAGAGATGGAGTCAGAAAATGACTCCGAAACAGAAAGCAGGATTCCGCCACAACCAAATGACAACATACCACCGCAATCACGAGCCTTGATAACACCGGTTAGTATTTTTTTATTTTCTTCTATTTATTAGATTTATGTAGTTAAAGTTAACAAAAATAAATGTTTTGTCTATTTTGTTAATTTAACAAATAAGCAATCTAATTCATTTGTAGGTTTTGGACGTGCCACCACCTACTTTTCATTTGAAATCAGATCAAATGAATTTCAAGTGCAAAACAACAACAAAATGTTTGTTGTCTAATGCGGTTGAAGTTGTGACGAAGGCGTTAAAAGACTACCCACGTGGTATGGAGTGATTCATGAGCTCCCAGGTTACCCACCTATTTTCTGTTCCAGAACACCTTGACATTTGTTTAGCACCATTGTGGATGCTACAAAGTCATGCAATTGAAATAAAAAAGAACTTTGAAATGTGATTCATTGTGAACGGAATTCCCATAAGATATTCTCTTATGGAGCATGCTCTAATAAGTGGCCTCAATTGCTCTACTTATCCTGCGGATTATAAAGATATAGGCAGCCAGAGATTTAAAACCAGAAACTTCCCCAAAGAGAAAAAAATCTCGCTAAGAAGTATTAGAGAGGCCTTGGAAAAGATGAGCACCCCTCATGAAGAAGATCTGGGCGGTAGCAGGAGGCGAGGTGTTTGTGTTATACTTTTTGTGTTCAGTCTTCATAAGTTGAAGACAGAGTTCGACTCGAAAAGAAGATAAGTTGAAGATGGTTGTGTTATACATTTTGTGTTCAGTCTTGATCACTCATGAAAAGGATGACGTACAGATTGCGGATGGACTTGTTCAAATTATTGATGATCTAGATCGGTGTCTATAGGAAAATCAGGAAACTTTCCTGTTTTGCTGTAGAATCTGTATAGCTGTAATGTCAAATATGTTCTTTAGAAAAGTGTTATTAGTTTCCTAGAATTAGTATTCTTTCTTTCTTTTATTGTTAGCCTGTAATTGTATAAAAGGAGATTATGTGAATGAAGAAAATTATTCCCCAATTTTCTGTTTCTTCTCTGTATTTTCCGATTTGGTATCAAAGCCATTCTTGGCTATTCGGCTTCATTCTTCCCTCTCTCCTTTCTCTGTTTTTTGTTTTTCTACCTTCAAACCACCATGTCTACCGAATCCACCACTAGTCAAAATAACCCTAGTTCAAAAAGATTAGCCGACCCTATCAAGGCTAATGGAGAGTCTCACTCGGTTCAAATTACTACCATTCGTTTGAATGGTGATAATTTTCTGCGCTGGTCATAGGCAGTTCGAATGTACATTAAAGGCCGTGGAATGATGGGATATTTGACAGGAGGAACGGAAGCCCCACCAAAAATAGATCCGACCTATGCGATATGGGATGCTGGAAATTCTATGGTGATGACGTGGCTCGTGAATTCTATGGAGGAAGATATCAGCTCTAATTACATGTGCTACTTAACGGCACAAGAGCTATGGGAGAATGTCAATCAGATGTATTCTGATTTGGGGAATCAATCACAGATTTTTGAATTGACCCTCAAACTTGGTGAGATATGGCAAGGAGAGGATAATGTCACTAAGTACTTCAACTCATTGAAGCGTGTTTGGCAAGATCTTGATCTTTTCAACAATTATGAGTTGAAGTCGTCTGAAAATGCAAACCACCACAAGAAAACTGTTGAAGATAGCCGAATCTTCAAATTCTTGGCTGGCCTAAATGTTGAGTTTGATGAAGTCAGGGGGAGAATCATTGAGAGACAGTCGCTTCCTTCGATTGGTGAGGTTTTTTCTAAAGTAAGGAGGGAAGAAAGCAGGAGGAATGTTATGTTGGGCAAAAAGGTACCTAGAGTAGCAATGGAAGGCTCGGCTTTGGTGACCTTTGGAGGAGACTTATCTAGGCCTCAACAATATCCTCCGAAATCTGGTGAAAAACCACATGTATGGTGTGACTATTGCCACAAGCCACGCCACACTCGTGAAACTTGCTGGAAGCTTCATGGGAAACCTGCAAATTGGAAGAATAAGGCTGGAGAAAAAGCTGGACAAAGCTTACCTACTGCTAATGAGGCCGAAACCAGTCCCTTTACCAAAGAACAAATGGAGCATCTTCTTGCATTGCTGAAATTTGGTTCGTTTTCATCCGATTCTCCTAATGCGTCTATGGCACATACAGGTAATGAATCAAAAGCTCTATCTTGCTGCATCACTTCTTCTGCTCCATGGATAATAGATTTAGGAGCATCTGATCATATGACCAATTCTTTTAAATTCTTTCAATCTTACACACCATGTCTTGGAAATAAAAATTTTAAGATAGCAGATGGTAGTTTTTCCCCCATTGCAGGAAAAGGTTTGATTCCAATTTCAGAAAAATTAACTCTAAAGTCTGTCCTCCATGTTCCTAAACTTACTTGTAACCTTTTATCTGTTAGCAAACTTTCCAAAGATTCTAATTGTTCTGTTACCTTTTTTGAATCTCATTGTATTCTTCAGGACAGGAACCTGGGGACGATGATTGGCAGTGCTAGAATGATCAATGGACTTTACTATTTTGATGATAGTTTTCCTAGTTCTAAAATGACTCAAGTGTTTAGTAGTATTAGTTCTATGTCTGCTTATGAACAAACAATGGTTTGGCATTCTAGATTGGGCCATCCGAGTTTTATTTATCTTAAATATTTGTTTCCATTGTTGTTTAAGCATATCAATCCTTTTGTTAAAGTGTGAAAGCTGTTTACTTGCCAAGAGCCAAAGAAAAAATTATATTTCAAAACCATATCAACCATTAAAACCATTTTATCTTTTTCATAGTGATGTTTGGGGACCTTCAAAGGTTACCACTGTTTCAGGAAAAAAATGGTTTGTAACTTTTATAGATGACCATACTCGTCTATATTGGGTTTATTTGATGCGGGAAAAATCTGAAGTTGAAAAAATTTTTAAAAACTTTTACACTATGATAGAAACTCAATTTCAGTCAAAAATTAGTATTTTACGATCAGATAATGGCACTGAATACTACAACAAAGTTTTATAAACTTTTTTACATGAAAAAGGCGTTCTTCATTAATCTTCTTGCCCAGATACTCCAGAACAAAATGGATTAGCTGAGCGGAAGAATAAACATCTTCTAGAAGTTGCTCGTGCTATGATGTTTTACATGAATTTGCTGAAATATTTGTAGGGGGATGCTGTTTTGACTGCTTCATATTTGATTAATAGGATGCCTTCTAGAGTGTTACAACATATTACTCCATTGGAGTATTTTAAAAAGGTTTTTCCTCACACTCACATGACCTCGAATTTGCCTTTAAAGGTCTTTGGCTACACCGCTTATGTGCTCATACCAAGGCGCTCTTGGTCTAAATTAGACCCTCGGGCAGAAAAATGTATTTTTCTAGGGTATGCTCCATTTCAAAATGGTTACAAATTTTTTAATCCTGGCACAAAAAGGGTTCATGTTACTCTAAATGCTAATTTTTTGGAACGCTTACCTTTTTTCAGCAAAAATTTAATTCAGGGGGAAAAGTTATATGAATCAAATTTTTGGGAAACGGAACCTTTACCACATATTGTTCTTGATTCTTTAGATAAGGAAACTAGGATCACCCAATCCAGGAATACTGAATCTGATATTGGTTTGACTGATATGGAAATACTACGAATGGAAAAAAATCGATCAAATCTTGAGCCTGTGGTTTATTCTAGGAAAAATATCGAAAAAAGTAAAGATCCGTTGATTCTTCCAACACAAGGCCGTGAGGAATTCCCAAGTGAAGTCCGTCCGAATACATCAGGTAACTCATCTTTTTTTCCTCTTTCTATTCCAAGTCCTAGCCAAGTAGTTGTTCCTCAGTCTGCTCTACACCCTATACCTGTTAATCCTATCCAAGAAACCGACCTTGATCTTCCCATTGCCTTAAGAAAAGGAACCCGAACTTGTACTAGACATCCTATAGCCAAATACATCTCCTATGATAATCTTTCTGCCAAGTATAGAGCTTTTACTACAAAAATTTCAAAACTTGTGTTGCCTAGAAACATTAAGGAAGCTTTGGATGAACTGAATTAGAGATTGGCTGTGTTTGAAGAGATGGAGGCGTTGAGGAAGAATGGTACTTGGGAAGTGGTTCAGTTACCGAGTGAAAAAAAGGTTGTGGGTTGCAAATGGGTGTTCACTGTCAAAAGTAGAACCGATGGGAGTGTAGAAAGATATAAAGCCAGATTAGTTGCAAAAGGCTTCACCCAGACCTATGGGATAGACTATCAAGAAACGTTTGTTCCTGTTGCGAAGATAAATACAATTTGGGTATTGTTAGCTCTTGCTGTGAATTCTAACTGGCCTTTGTTTCAGCTTGATGTTAAAAATGCTTTTCTCAATGGAGATCTGGAAGAAGAGGTGTTTATGAGCCTACCACCAGGTTTTGAGGAAGAACTTAGGGTTGGAAGAGTCTGTAGGTTGAAGAAATCCTTGTATGGTCTCAAGCAATCTCCAAGAGCATGGTTTGAACGTTTTGGCAAGGTTGTGAAGAGGTTTGGTTTTATAAAGAGTCAAGCGGATCATGCCATGTTTTATAAACATTCGAGCGAAGGTAAGATTGCCATCTTAATTGTGTATGTTGATGATATTATCTTAATAGGAGATGATTATGGTGAGATAAGTAAGCTGAAAAGGAGACTAACAGAGGAGTTTGAAATTAAAGACCTCGGCGCGTTGAAATACTTCCTTGGAATGGAGTTTGCAAGGTCCAAGGAGGGAATTATTGTTAATCAACGCAAGTATGTTCTTGATTTGCTTGATGAGACAGGTATGCTAGGCTGTAAACTAGCAGAGACTCCTTTAGAACTGAATGTGAAGCTGTAACTGGCCAGAGCTGAAGTTGTGAAGGATAAGGAGCGGTATCAAAGGCTTGTTGGAAGACTTATTTATCTGTCACAGACACGTCCTGACATAGCTTTTTCTGTAAGTGCAGTGAGCCAGTTTATGCATGCTCCTGGTTCTGAGCATTTTGAGGCTGTTTACAGGATCCTAAGGTATTTAAAAGGAACACCAGGTACAGGTCTTCTTTTTAAATCTTGAGGACATCTTCAGATTGAGGCATATACCGATGTAGATTTTGCTGGAAGTATAGTTGATAGGAGATCGACCTCAGGTTATTATACTTATGTTGGTGGTAATTTAGTCACTTGGCATAGTAAGAAGCAGAACATAGTTGCAAGAAGTAGTGCGGAAGCTGAATTCAGGGCCGTTGCTCTTGGTATTTGTGAAGCAATGTGGATTAGGAGAATATTGCAAGAGTTGAGGGCTTCAGAAGTACTACCTATGAAGCTATATTCTGATAATAAGACTGCGATCTCTATTGCTCATAATCTGGTTCTTCATGATCGTACGAAGCATGTTGAAGTGGACAAGCACTTTATTAAGGAGAAAATTGAAGATGGGTTGATTTGTATGGTCTATGTTCCAACTGGAGATCAAGTGGCTGACTTACTTATGAAGGGACTACCTACAAAACAGTTTGATTTTCTAGTAAGCAAGCTGGCTTTGAAAGATATTTTCAAACCAGCTTGAGGGGGAGTGTAGGAAAATCAGGAAACTTTCCTGTTTTGCTGTAGAATCTGTATAGCTGTAATGTCAAATATGTACTTTAGGAAAGTATTATTAGTTTCCTAGAATTAGTATGCTTTCTTTCTTTTATTGTTAGCCTGTAATTGTATAAAAGGAGATTATGTGAATGAAGAAAATTATTCACCAATTTTCTATTTCTTCTCTGTATTTTTCGACTGTGTCATACCTTCCCATGGGGAAGACAATCGTACCATTATTTGCTCATTCATGTCCAAAAGTTGAACCTTGTCGAAAAGTCAGCAAATGCATTTTAGAAGAAAAAGACCACATAGGCATGTCCTGGGTTTATATTACCGTTGATGGTAAGTGTATTTTGTTTGAACATAAAATTTTGACATGCAATTTATTTTAGACTGTTTCTAACACAATACCTTGATTTTTCAATTGTTTAGCTTCTTCTATTCGAATGCATCCCAGCCCTAACTCTAAAGTTTGCATCGGTCTAGAAGGATGTCATAGAACTGTGCCGAGGATTTGTCAATGGAAAATGAATTTTAAAAAGAAAAAGGCTCCAACGCTGGAAGACATTCTACAAAGGGTCAGAGATACCAAGGTTGGTGTTTCAAAGAAGTTAATTTTGTTTTATGAATATTAAACTAGTTGTTGATTTGTAGGTTACTAATTTAAAGTACTTAATTATCAGGATATAAGAAGTATTCTTATCCCAACACCAAGGGAGCAAGAAACTACGTACATGCAAAGCTTTGTTCCTGATGACGATGAATCTGATGCCATTATTGATCAGTGGATGATCATACTAGAAAACGAACTTAGCAGTATCTTTTGGGAGTACGTATGGTATGCTGATCTGGAAGGCTGTCGAAATTTCCTTCGTTTGCATGTTTCCACTGAGGAAGTAAAATGGGAAGGTTCGACCGAAGTAAAAAATATTTAGCATGAGAATGTTCGATATGAGGATTCTAGACCTCAACATGCTAACTGTCCAATGGGCCAATCTATATCTATGCCTTGTCATAGTCCTCTCGCTAACGAGTCCATACTACCACAGGCTAGCCATCTTGTCGATGACCCTAGGGTGTTACAATGCTTTAGCTTTGGAGGAGAAAATAGAAAAAATGGACAGGAAGGTGAAATCTCAATATTCTCAATTAGAGAAGATAGTGACTGAGCACCTTGATAAAATGATCGAAAGGTTAGTTCCACAACAATCAACTTGGACAGGAAATGGAAGTAAAGGAGGAGATAGGGTTGCCAGTGAGGGTGTTGGTTTTGAGAATGATAGAGATGCTAATGTTATGGCCAGTGGCAAATATTGAGAATGATGAGGGTTCTGAGAATGTTAGAGATGGAGATGTTAACATCGATAATACTGAATTGAATGTTCAAGTGGGAGACATTAGGGATAGCATTGATACTGAAATGAATGTTTTATACTATCATTCTCCAATTTCTTCAAATGATTGTGCAAATGAGGAGGATGTTTCTGAGGCTGAGCAAACAGACAGACGACCCCAAAGACGGTTGATGAAATCAAAATATAGGAGAACTCCTTATATCATGCCTAATATAAAGAAAATGAGGTATGTTAGAGGCTCGATACAATATTTCAATCCATTATGCTTTGAAGAAGAAATGAAGGACTCATTCGATCAATAATGGAAACAAAACAACGAGATCACTTCTGGTCTTGGTTGTACATGCAATCGGGAATTCTTTCATCATATATTGACTCCGAACATTTGGCATTTTACCAAGGTAAGTCGTTATTTATTTGTTTGTTATATTTAAGCTTTTTTACATTCTTTTCTTCCAAAAGAGTTTTGATCTACCTTTCAAATGATTGTAGCACATGGAAGAAGCTACTTATGGATTAAGAAGAAAACAACATAAGTACTTCAATATTATCAATCAGAATGTCATTGTTTTGGATGAGGTTTTTGGTCAATTGTTGGTGAGTAACTCATATGACAGTGATGCCATAGATGACTACTTACGGAAATATATTAGTAGTGAGATCCTTAAAATGGGAAAATCTTGGAAGGGCACGAAGGCACTATACTTCCCGTTTAATGTGGGAGAGAAGGAGAATTTGCAAAACAATCACCTCCCTGGGGGGAAACATTGGATTACAGTGAAGGTGGATTTAGTCAAACTTGAGTTAGTTGTTTTTGACTGTAATATTGGATGTTACAATGAGATACAAATGGATAAATTTAAGAAACAACTCCAAACAATGATTCCCTTGATGCTTCGGAAATCTGGATTTTTCAATGATATGATCAGTCATCTTAATACTCCTTGGCCATACAGACCCCATGTGATCATCCTCAAAATATTTCGTAAGTATTTTTTGAATGTCTAACTTTTTATTTGTCATCTAGAATTATAAAAACTAATGAACTTTTTTTCAATTGCTATTTAAAACAGGGGAATTGTGATGTGTACGCCATCAAATATATTGAGTTTGATATGAAAGGTATCGAATTGAACTTGATAAATGATGATATGATTGAATTCTATTGAAAGAAGATGGCAATCCAGATTTTTCACAACCATTAGGTCCCATAGTCACTTATACTATGTTAAGGTTTTGTTTTGTTTAAAACTTGTATTTATAAAGTATCTAACTGTGTATATTTTCTTTAAGTCTTTCTGATGACCAAGTTAACTTGAAAGACATACTAATTTCCAAGTAGAAGGGCGAATCTTCATATTCTACAATGCTTCATTTGTCGTATTTAAAAAAATGATGTATTGTTCGTTTTTGAAATTTATTACTATTGAAACAGTCTTCTCGGTTAATAAAACCAGTGATGAGAACAAGTCTTATAATCGGTAAAGCTATATTTTTTTTTTTTGGAAATTCTTCCAACCATTATACAGTTGGAACGATCTTCTCAGTCAGTAAAACTAGTAATGACAACAAGTCTTGCAGACCGTCCAAACCGTACTGACCGACAAATACAAAATCAAAGTTTTTTCTTCTCTTTTATTTTAATTTAGAATTTTCTCTTTATTTTAACAGTCAGTTTTGTTGAAATTAATATATTATATAATGTTTAATTTTCCATGTTAAAATTTAAAAAATGTTGTATTTTCTTTTTTTTTTTTTGGGCATTCTTCTAACTATCATACAGTTGGAACGGTCTTCTCGGTCAGTAAAACTAATGATGACAACAAGTCTTGCAGACCGTCAAATTGTACTGACCGACAAATACAAATACAAAATCAAAATCTTTTTTCTCTTTTATTTTAATTTAGAATTTTTTTTTTTATTTTAATAGTCAGTTTTGTTGAAATTAATATATTATATATTGTTTAATTTTCCATGTAAAATTTTAAAAAAATGTGTATTTTTCCTTTTTTTTTTTGGACATTCTTCCAACCGTCTTACATTGGAACGGTCTTCTCGATCAGTAAAACTAGTGATGACAAAAGTTTTACAGACCGTCCAAACTGTATTGACTGACAAAGACAAATACAAAATCAAAGTCTTCTCAAGGACTAACGATTACAGAGTCTTGATCAGGTTGCATCATGATTGAAGAATAATGAATTTTTTGCGTACTTCAAAATACTTAAGATTGTAATGTGAGATTTTATCAACTATTGAGTGTTGATAACTTCTTAAGCCTAGCAAAGCATGAGCCCCGTGTCTCTAATCACACAAGTAGACCATGCAAACTATTCGAACTATTTAATGGTTGGTCCGTGCATACTGTACTGACCCTACGGGTTGTCTCATTAATAAATTGGTTTACGTAATTTTAATTAAAAAAAAAACAAGTATAAATTATGTTTTTATTAATCAAAATGTCAAATTAATTGGATTCATATTAATTACAAATGCGATTAGTTGCAATTAAAGGTGATTCAACATTTCTAATATGATAAATTGTAAACTTTTTTCTTTTTTCTTTTTAATTTTTGCATATCCATTTATTTGAATAGTTAATTTCATTGACATTAAGATATTCCATAATGTTTTATTTTCCATGTAAATTTTTTTTTTATTTTTTTCATTTTTGGACTTTCTTCCAACCGCCAAACGGTTGGAACGGTCTTCTCCGTTTGTAAAACTAGTGAAGACAATAAGACTTGTGGATCGTCCTAACTATACTGATCGAAGTTATCGACTGTACGAAATGAAAGTTTTTTTTGTTTTCTTATTTTTAATTTTTGCATATATCTCTATTTGAATAGTTAATTTCATTGACATTAAGATATTCCACAATGTTTCATTTTCCATGTTAAAAAAAACTTTATTTTTCATTTTTGGACTTTCTTCCAACCATCAAAAGGTTGGAACGGTCTTCTCGGTTGGTAAAACCAATGAAGACAATAAGTCTTGCGGACCGTTCCAACTGTACCGATCGAAGTGATCTACTGTACAAAATGAAAGTTTTTTTCTTTTTTTTTTATTTTTAATTTTTGCATATCTCCTTATTTGAATAGTTAATTTCATTGACATTAAGATATTTCACAATATTTCATTTTCCATATAAAAACAAAAACTTTGTTTTTCATTCTTGGACTTTCTTCCAACTGTCAAACGGTTGGAATTGTCTTCTCAGTTAGTAAAACCAGTGAAGACAATAAGTCTTACGGATCGTCCCAACCGTACTGATTGAAGTGATCACTGTACAAAATGAAAGTTTTTTTATTGTTTTCTTATTTTTAATTTTTGTATATATCTCTATTTGGATAGTTAATTTCATTACATTAAGATATTCTACAATGTTTCATTTTCCATGTTAAAAAAAATTTTTCATTTTTGGACTTTCTTTTACGGTTGGAACGGTCTTCTCAGTTAGTAAAACCAGTGAATACAACAAGTTTTGCGGACCGTCCCAACTGTACTGATCGAAGTGATCCACTATACAAAATAAAGGTTTTTTTTAATTGTTTTCTTATTTTTAATATTTACATATCTCTCTATTTGAATAGTTAATTTTATTGACATTAAGATATTCCATAATGTTTCACTTTCCATGTTAAAAAAAAAACTTTATTTTTTATTCTTAGACTTTCTTCCAACCGTCAAACAGTTGGAAAGTATTCTCGATTGTTAAACCAGTGAAGACAATAAGTCTTGCGGACCGTCCCAATATAATGATCGAAGTGATCGACATGTACAAAATGAAAGTTTTTTCTTGTTTTCTTATTTTTAATTTTTACATTTTTCTCTATTTGAATAGTTAATTTCATTGATATTAAGATATTCCAAAATAATTCATTTTCCATGTAAAAAAAAAAAAACTTTATTTTTCATTGTTGGACTTTCTTCCAACCGTCAAATGGTTAGAACGATCTTCTCAGTTGTAAAACCAGTGAAGACAATAAGTCTTACGGACAGTCCCAACTGTATTGATCGAAGTGATCGACATGTACAAAATGAAAGCTTTTTCTTATTTTCTTATTTTTAATTTTTACATATCTCATTATTTGAATAGTTAATTTCATTGCATTAAGATATTCCACAATGTTTCATTTTCCATGTTAAAAAAAAACTTTATTTTTCATTCTTGGAATTTCTTCCAACCGTTAAACGGTTGGAATGATCTTCTCAGTTGGTAAAACAGTGAAGACAACAAGTCTTGCTGACCGTCCCAGCTGTACTGATCGAAGTGATTGACATGTATAAAAATGAAAGTATTTTTCTTGTTTTCTTATTTTTAATTTTTGCATATCTCTCTATTTGAATAGTTAATTTCATTGATATTAAGATATTCCACAATGTTTCATTTTCCATGTTAAAAAAAACTTTATTTTTCATTGTTAGAATTTCTTCCAACTGTGAAACGGTTGGAACGGTCTTCTCGGTTGGTAAAATCAGTGACGACAACAAGTTTTGCGAATCGTCCTAACTGTAATCTTGAAAACCAGTTATAGAACAATTTTGTTAAAATCTTGAAAAATTCACAAATACAAAATACCCAAATACATCAAAATCAAAATTTGACACATGTAATCTAATTCAAGCTTGCATCAGCAGTCATAGATTTCCAGGAGCGCTTATTTTTGCATCTCCTATGCTCTGCAACTAAAGAAAATATAGTATGTTGAATCCTTCCACGCTTTGTAGTAAAATCAAGGGGTAGAACTTTCATATTCTGTACATTCTCAGGGATATCCCACTCTGATTGGTCTGGTACTGGGTAAATGGTTTGGACATAAGCTAATGCCCATAACTCCTTCATATAGTATTTTGAGCATAAGTTAATCATTTTATCTAGGCCTTCATGGTATGTTGCCAAGGCATGTATATATGGAAACTTGTCAATGTCAAATACTTGACAAGTATATGTTCCCCTCCTAAGATCAACTAAGCAACTACCATTCGACCCTATAACAAAGTACTCGAGCGCAGTCCTATTCAGTTCTTGAACTTTTAGGATTGTTGACTCTTTGTGTCTCGTGTGCAATGCTTTCTCTACAACCGGAGTTAAGAGCTGCGATAAAGATCCGAGACTCGAGTCCTTTCAATGTTTGCTGAACAATTCAGAAATTTTATTCACTATCACATCAATCAAGGTAGAATAGGATATTTTCCTGATAGTTGAAATTTAGTCAATACTGACCATCCTAACCGTACTAACCGTACCAACCGATAAGAACAGTTTGACGGTCTGCATGGGTTTCCCTGTTCATCTCAGTTTTTTTCCTCAAATTTTCAGATTAAAAAAAAAAAACAGATGCAAAGGAGACGAATATTGTTGTTTTTCCAAATTAAACTCCAAAATCTAAATGCCCATATTTTGCGCAATAATTTCAAGCAAAAAAAAAAAAGAATATTTAAGATTAACATACCCAATTTGAAGCTTGCTTCCTTAAAAATTTGAAACTCCCCAAAACTTTTCAATCTTTACTTCTCAATTTCGGCCGGAATATATAGGTGACAGTGATACAATGATGGAAAAGAGATGAGGGGTGAGGGTTTTTTTATTTAGGGAACATTGGTTTTTTTAGGAAGAAGAAGAAGGGGAAGATAGTTTTTTTTTTTTTTTTTAAGGGATGATTTGTCATTTATTATTATTATTATTATTATTATTATATTTTAACAAAAAGGGTATTTTAGAAAATATAAAATTTTCATTAAAAGTGAGAGTCATTAATGTAAAGCTTTTTCATTGAAGGTTAGTGATGTAATGAAAGGTCTATTTTAAGGTTAAATTTGCAAACCATCCTACCAAGAATTTCTCGTTTCTTAATTTTAATTTTTTATCCTTTTTAACCATGGCCTTTATGAATGGGCATAAGATCTACTCATCCAATGTATGTAACCGAATAGATCCAATCCACAAAAAAAAATAAAAATAAAAAAAATAAAAATTTAAGATAATTATAGAGTTTGTCATAACAATAAGATGTGAATTGATTTTTACCCCAGGCTAAAAAGTTTTGCAACAAATACCATAACGACGATGTCATTACTTAATTTAAATGTATTTTTTAAATTTCTCTCTCTTTCCCAATCACCCGCTCTCTCTCTCACCTCCCAAACCCTTTGCCGATCTGAGGTCTTTTCCGCGGTGGATCTTCGTCGAGGCTCGGATCGTAAAGCTGCAACTCCGATCTCATGGACGATGGCTTTCTCTAGCACCGGCTTGCCATGATCGCCTCCCACAACTCTGATCTTTTTTCACTGCCACCATCACCTCCCAAGATCTCCGATCACGATATCTGAGCTCCGATCACGATCTTGACGGTCGGCGACTGCTTCCCAGCGAGGCGAAGTCCACTCCAATGCATTTGAGCTGTGGCAGAGTCCACTCTGATTGCGGTCCATTTTTTGCAATTGTAATTTTTTTTGTTGGATTTCATCTCTGATTAGTGTAAATTTTTTGGTGTTTGACTTTTTTTTTTTTTTAACATATCGACCATCATCGAATTGGTCTCGATGATCGATCTAATTTTTTGCGCTTCTTTTTGGTTTATTTGTGATTTTTATTTAGCAATCCGATGACAAAACCTGAAAATCCGGCGGAATCGGAAGTTTCGGGTCAATAACCAACATGTAACTAATTAGTTTACGGAGTTGGTTGCCAATTCATGACCAACTGGGTTGTCCGTCGGTGATGGCTGGTACCGGTTCGTAACCAATGGCTTACTAATTGGAAAATAAGGCGAAATCAGAAGTTTATGTTTGGTAACCAATGGGTTATCATTTAGTAGCCAACTGGTAATCCACCAGCAACGGTGGTTACCGATTGAAAACCCATCGACAGTCGGTAAACAATTGGTTATCATTTTTCAGTCAATTGATAACCTACCACCGGTGATGGTTATTGATCAGAAACCTACCGGCGGTCTGTAATCAATTATTTGGTAGCTAGCCAGTAACCCCTTTAGATTTATTTATTTATTATTAATGAAAACTTAGACACTCAAGTGGATAAAAGCAAGAAAATACTCAGATGGCTTCCATGAACATACAGAGCTTCATATGTGGATCAACAATGTCACCTTTGACAATGGCGAATCCAAAGTGTCTTGGGCCACCTTCATAGGGTTTTCTCGGACACGAAAATGGAAAGAGAGAGAAGGCTCACCATAAGAAGAAAGTTGATTCCAAGATCCAAGTTTGGGCCGTGGGAGATTGTCACCTGTGTTGGATTATGCCCATTAAGCAAGCTTGAAATCACCCTTCTTCACGGTGTGTGCTTTGTTTTCTGTAGTTTAGTTTAGTTTAGTTTAGTTTAGTATTTTTATTTTTATTTTTATTTTTTAAGGGGAATGGCTGTTATAAATCCTTTTTAAGGACACTATCATAGGTTATAATGTTTGGTTGGAGGCAATCAAATATACTTAGATATTTGGGAATCTTTTTAAAGTTATCATATAAATGAGAAGGTTAGATTACAATGTTTGATTGAATATAAACATAATTAATAAGATTCTCATGAATGTTAGATTATTATATTTGGTTATGAATAATAATCTTGTTGATTTCTAACAAATGGACAAATTTATCCATAATCAATATAGTTTCAATAAGATTTATTTGTAAATGTGATAGAATGAAAATCAACAAAATAATTCAGCCAAATCCAATTCCAATACTAAATTGGTAAAAAGAAAAAAAGTAAACAAAGGAATGGAAAGTTACGGCATCAAAAAAAAATTGGAACAACGTTTATATAATTAGGAATAGGAAGACATTGGAATGGGGAGAAAATGAAGAAGAACGAGAAGACGACGAATAAAAAAAGGAGGATTTATTTGTTTAATTTTGTTTTTCAAACAACGAAAGGAAATATCATACTTGTATTGAGAAGAGAAAAAACCCAAGTTCAATATTCACAGGTCTCATAAGCGCCAACTAAACCACGAAATCTTCAAAAAAAAAAAAAAAAAAAAAAAAAAAAACCTAAACTGCGAAATCCAGTTCACACATTTTTATAATATCCATAAGAACGAACACAGCAACAAGCCTCCAAACATAAATCCTCAATGCATACTACAAGGCTGCATGATATTGAAGTTAAAACAAAAAAAAAAGGAACGAAAAAAAAAATTTTCTTAACGCACCTGTGGGCTTGGAGGTCAATTGTGGGAGTGGGAGGAGGCTACTTGTTGGGGTTAGACTTCATCTTCCCTTTAAAATGTTAGCTTTAACGATTTTCCTGATGAACGGCGAACTCCCGATTTCATTTCGGACATCGTTATAGTTGGGCCAGCCCCAACTCATTGATCTGTTCGAATCTTGAACGTTGATCGCTCACACAAATGGGCCAGATCCATACAACGATTCTAAGTCATTTTGATATTTGTGAACGTCTATAATCGAACATCGAACGTTCAGATCAAACATGATTTTTCAGCTGATTGAATCTCAAATAAGCCACGAACAATGGATTATAAGGACAAAGCCTTGTTTTCTACTTACCGTGGGTCGCTCGTTTATAATACAAGTAATAAGGAGCATCTCCTATTACCGTCGAACCTATGATGGATAATGATGTGCCATATCTGTTATGGAAACTGACAAATATATAACTACCAATGGCTGCACATTAATAACCGTTGAGGCCCACTATCTGTGACTCATACGAGTAATCGCTGAAGCCCACTATCTGCGATTCATATGAGTAACTGCTGAGTCCATGTCATGACACGTGTTCCAAGGATAATAATCAGTGTTTATATCAATCACGGGTTCAGGCCCACCGATCTTCTTCTATAAATAGAAGAAGAACCCCCTTGAAAAGGGGACTTTTTCCCAATTCAGTATTCATATTCTCTGGGCAGTATATTCATACTTCTCATTCTGCAAAAATTAACTGTTCTCTCTGTATTCAAAAGCATTCAGATACGGTGAAGAAATCTCATTTATAGAGGACGTAGCACTCGTTGGGCGAACCTCTTTAAATTGTGGTGTTATTAATTCTTTTCTGATTTAGTTTGCCTCATTATCTTTATACCGTATTGTTTTATGAATCTCATTGACAATTTCCAAGGGCCCAACATATTTTGACTTATTGATATTGATTAACTCCGGTTAAAATTTGACAGTAGATATCCAGCATCTACAGTTTGGCGCCCACCGTGGGGCCCCTGGACATTTTACACTCGAAATTTGTAAGGCAACAATGGCTGAAGAACATGGACATCAATAGGAGTTCTCTCAGGAAAATCCTGTTCATCCCCAAGAGGCTTCTACTTCAGAAGCGAACTCCCAAATCGCCAACCTGACGCGATTGGTAGAGGATCTCACCCGGAAATACAGTGCCCAACAAAGCCAAATGGAGAACATCAACGCTGAGAATCAGATTCTCAAGAACCAATTGATGACCATCAATGCTCAGGCCGCTTACTCTTCTTACTACAACCCATACGTCGGGTACTCCTCCGGTGCGAGTGCTGGGGGCTGGCAGCAGGCCACACAGTTCAATCTTCAACAAACGAGGAATAACACATATAGCCCTATAGCTCGAATGCAACCACTGCACACACCCGGATACCCGACTTCAGGAACAAGGACGAACGCAGCCGCAACAACAGCAACAGCAACAGCAACGACCAGTCCATGGATCTGATACAAGGAGAAACACCACTCAAGCTCGGCGTTCGATACCCGACATCCCGTCAACTCCTAACGTCCCATTCCACAAGGGATAGTGAACGTGAAGACATGATGAGAAATTTCATGTCCGAAGAAATGAGGACACTAGAGGCCCAGATGGAGCAACGCTTCTCCTCCCAGATTCATCGTGCCACGACCTCCACTCCGGGGTTCGACGACCTTGCTCGTGGTGTCAGAGAAACGCCTCTGACGAAGCGAATCACAGACACCATTACTCTGAAGTTTGGCAGCATCTCCTTCCCGAGATTTGACGGAATATCAGACCCTCACGACCATTTCTTGCAATATAAACATGTTGTTCAGTCAACGAACATTCCGACTGGAATGCTAGATGACATGATGTGTAAGCTGTTCGTGCAGAGTTTGAAAGGAGCAGCTTTAAGATGGTTTGGTAACCTACCCCCAGAGTCGATCGATTCGTTCGACGAGCTATCGCTCGAATTTATGTGTAGCTATTCAGTCCACATTCAGTCGGGGAAGACGACCAAGGATCTATGGGGCGTGATACAAGGTCCACATGAATCGCTTCGCGCTTCAGCAAGGCGATTTCAGAGATATCTGGGCTCGACGACGGAACGGCGAGAGAAGCATTGAAGAAGGGCTTGAGACACAAATCCTTGTTTAAAAACAAGATCTACATTCGATTCCCTCCAACGATTCAGGATGCCCTACACCGGGCAAAGGGATTCATTGAATTGGAGGAGGAGAATAAAGAGTTGATCGCGATCTAGAACGAGAGAAGGCTAGTAGATGTGAACGCACACGCCCTCCACAACGAATGGAGAACAGAGTAGAACGAATGACCAGGTGTGACCACAATCGTCCACTCTCCCCACCAAAGTATGCCCTCGGCATTAGTTCTTCAGAGCTCGTCACTCACCTCAAGTGCCAAGACTTCGTCACATGGCCAAAAAAGCTACCAGAAAATCCCGCAAGGGATATGACGAAGTACTGTGAATTTCACAGAGATCATGGCCACCATACCATCGATTGCAGAGCCCTGAGAGCGGAGGTCGCCGAACTTCTCAAGAAAGGCCATCTTCGAGAATTCCTTATGGAGAAGGGAAAAGAAACCTATGGACTTGGTAACGAGTCCAAGGAACGCAGAGTCGTGCAGCAGATCGAGGATACACCTTCGCCTCCACCAGTTCGCAAGACTATTGGAGTTATTTGTAGGGGTTTAATTTACAGTGGAGAGACTGTAACTTCGATTAAGACCCACTGAAGAAGAGCCACCCAACCGATCGCCGCGACACTCCCTGATGATCCTGTCGAGCATTCCATCACGTTCCATAGCAGCGAGGCTACAAGCCTCAGCCGACCTCACAATGACGCGTTAGTTTTGACTCTTAACGTGTCCAATTGTGAAGTAGGTCGGATTCTCGTGGACAATGGGAGTTCAGCAGATGTTCTTTTCCTTTCAACACTGAAGGAGATAGAATTATTAGAGTCGGACATCGAGAGCTCGAAGACCGTTTTGACCGGCTTCAACGGAGAGTCCACCATTGCTGTTGGAAAAATTAAACTTCCTGTTTTTGTAGCAGGAGAAAACAAATTAACCACCTTTTTTAGTTTAACAGCATTATTCTTGGTAGGCCATAGATTCACGCCATGAAGGCTGTTCCGTCCACATATCATCAATGAAGAGGGGTGTTAAAGAGATCAAGGGAAATCAAGAGGTCGCACGAACCTGCTACCTCCATTCTCTGAAGATGAAACAGGTTGATCGTTTATAGCAATTAGAAAAGAGGAAAGAATCGAACGATCAAATATTACCGGACGTGGAGCAGTTAGATGAAATCCAGATAGACCCAGCCCAGCCAGATCGAATCATCAACATTGGCTTTCTGCTCAAAGACACTGTTCATAAACAGTTGCTAAGTTTCCTTCAGAATAATCAAGACTGTTTCGCATGGTCATACATAGATATACCAGGCATTGATCCAGAAGTGACAACACATCGACTCAATGTCGATCCAAGCCACAAGCCTATCAAACAGAAACGAAGGAAACTTGGAATCGAACATAACAAGATCGTCAACGATGAAGTACGGAGGTTAATCGAGGCTGGATTCATCAAGGAGGTGCAATATTCGGAGTGGCTAGCGAACGTCGTAATAGTCAAGAAGAAAAATGGCAAATGGAGAGTCTGTATTGACTTTACACATCTAAATAAAGCTTGCTCAAAGATAGCTTTCCCCTGCCACATATCGATCGATTGGTTGATGCAACTGCAGGACATGAATTGCTCTCATTCATGGATGTGTTCTCAGGATACAATCAGATCCTCATGCATCCCGATGATCAAGAAAAGACAGCTTTCATCATAGAAAGGGGAATCTATTGCTATAAAGTTATGCCATTTGGGCTGAAGAACGCTGGCGCAACCTATCAGAGACTTGTTAACGCGATGTTCACTGAGCAGTTTGGTCGAACGATGGAGGTGTATATTGATGACATGCTGGTTAAATTGTTAAAGGCTGCAGACCATATTGAGCACCTGTCTGAATGTTTTTCAGTACTTAGGCAGCACAACATGTGTCTGAATCCCGCTAAATGCTCGTTTGGCGTTACATCTGGAAAATTCTTGGGCTACATTGTCACACAACGAGGAATCGAAGCTAATCCGGATCAGATAAGGGCAATTATTAATATGCCGTCACCCAGAAACAAGAGGGAGATTCAGAAGCTAACTGGCCGGGTTGCAGCTCTGAACAGATTTATCGCTCGATCAACTGACAAGTGCCAACCCTTTTTCAAGCTACTCAAAGGGAACAAGAAGTTTGAATGGAACGAGCGATGCTGAAGCTGAAGAGAAGTCTTTGACGAACTAAAAAAATATTTATCCAACCCTCCTATTCTAGCCAAACCGCTCACCAGAGAAAGTTTATTTTTGTACTTAGCCGTGACTGGGAAGTAGTAAGTGCCGTTCTTGCACGAGACTCGAATGGCGAACAACCAGTTTACTATGTCAGCAAGTCGCTCCTTGATGCGGAGACAAGATACCCGGTAGTTGAGAAGTTGGCCTTACCTTGATAACGGCTGCAAGGAAATTAAGGCCATATTTCCAATCACACACGATCGTCGTATTGTCAACCTATCCCCTATGAGCCATTCTGCATAGTCCAAACTTGTCTAGACGTCTGACAAAATAGGCGGTAGAGTTGAGCGAATTTGACATCGAATATCGGGTCAGAACCAGTTTGAAATCACAAGTACTTGCCGATTTTGTAGCTGAACTCACTCCAATTCCCTCCACAACGAAAGACGAAGGAGAATGCTCATGGACGCTCATGGTGGACGGAGCATCAAATTTGAAGGGATCTGGAGTGGGAGTATTTTGTAAGTCACCTGACGGAGAAATAATCGAGCAGTCTTTTCGACTGGGGTTCAACGCTTCAAACAACGAAGCCGAATATGAAGCATTGATCACTGGGCTACGTTGGCTAAAGCACTGGGGGCTCGACGCCTCCACGTCTATAGCGATTCGCAACTCATTGTGAATCAAGTACTCGGAGAATACATAGCCAAGGACACAAGAATGGAAGCATACTTGAACGTTATTCGTTCGCTTGTTCAGCATTTTGAAGAATACAAGATCCAATAAGTTCCAAGGAACTCAAATGCACAAGCAGACGCCTTGGCTGCGTTCAATTCGATGTCCGAGTCACATATGCGTCAAAGCATTCCAGTAGGATTTATCGAAGAGCCCAACATTCAGATTGAGGTCACGATTATTTCAGACGAAGTAAAAGAAAACTGGCGAACGCCCATTTTAGCTTACTTGAAGAAGGGACTGTTACCAGATGACAAACAAGAGGCACGAAAGATCAGAACTAAAGCTGCAAGATTTTCACTGATCAATGACGTCCTCTTTCATCGTACGTTTAGCGGTCCCTATGTTCGATGTCTCGACGACAAGGAAGCTACTTATGTGTTGAAAGAAATCCATGAAGGCGAATGCGAAAATCATTCTGGGGGACGGTCTCTATGCAACAAAGTCAAGCGTCAAGGCTATTATTGGCCAACCATGCTCCAAGACAGCGAAGACTTAGTCAAGCGATGTGATAAATGCCAAAGGCACTCCCCCATTTTCCACCAGCCATCCGAACGACTTTCGAGCGTTGCATCACCATATCCATTCATGAAATATTCAATGGATATAGTGGGTCCATTTTCAAGGGCGAGCGGCCAACGCAAATATCTACTCGTACTCACTGATTACTTCACAAAGTAGGTTGAGGCAGAAGCATTTTCAGATATTAAAGATTCGGACGTCGAAGGCTTCATTTGGAAGAACATCATTTACAGATTCGGCTTGCCTCAGGAGATTGTCACTGACAATGGATCCCAATTCATCTCGGGCAACTTCAGAAAATTCTGTCAAGGATGGAAGATCGAGCTCAGTTTTTCAACCCCGAGATATCCCCAAGGGAACAGACAAGCTGAAGCTACCAACAAGACTATTGTTCAGAATTTGAAGAAGAAGCTCGAAGCTCGAAAGGGTCGATGGGCAGACAAACTTCATGGAGTACTTTGGGCGTACAGAACAACCCCACGAAGAGCGAACGGAGAATCTCCATTCTCACTAACCTTCGGTGCTGAAGCTGTTGTCCCAGCAGAAATCAGTGTCCCTACACTCCGGCGTGAATTGGCTTTTGAAAATGAAAGTCAAAATCAAGAAATGCTCAATGACAGTCTAGACGTTCTTGATGAAAAACGAGATCAAGCCTTGATTCGCATGGCAAACTACTAGCAATCAGTGGCGAAATACTACAATTCAAAAGTTTGACCAAGAACTTTTAACGAAGGAGATCTCGTACTTCAAAAAGTATTCCAGAACACTGCCTAGACAAACGCAGGAAAATTGGGAGCAAATTGGGAGGGTCCTTACAGGATCTTGAAGGTTATTCGACCAGGCGTCTACCGTCTGGAGACGAGCGATGGAGTAGAGGTTCTCCGCAGTTGGAACTCACATCACCTCCACAAATATTATCTGTAATTTTCAACCAAGACTTCTAAATTTTTACAATTTTTATTCTTGTGAGGGCTAGATTCATTACGGCGAGCGTTCATTGCTACATCGAACCCGTAAGTCTATGTCTAATGATTTCATTGTTCTTACACAATGTGCGAGTCGCCCCTGAACTACGTTCGACTTGATCCCAAAACATTGGGTACGTAGGCAGCTCGTATACGCTTGTACGAGTTCAGTCGTAAAATTTGAACTTAATTGTATTGGAACTATGAATGGCTTGATCCCTAAACTTTGGGTACGTAGGCAGCTCGTCACATTTGAACGAGTCAAGCTACATTCCATTATTAAAAACATGTTTTCTGACAAAGAGAGCATGTATCTTTTAAACACATTTTCATTGATTGCGAATTCAACATTTTCAATCATTAACGCTGGGACATATAATATTCGTCTTAACGAACTTAAAAATCTACTATTGTATGTTTCAAGTGGAAATTGCAGATTGATCGCTGTTCGATTCAATATATAATGTTCGTTTTAACGAACTTAAAGATTCCTGGTCGAACAGTTTTTATTTATCTTCATAGCTCGATTGCTACGTAATTCGTTATCCAACGTTCAATCTAACAAACTCAACATCACGCTTTGCATATTTGTGCACAATGATAAATTTGTAAGCAAAAAAAAAAATTTTTAAAATTTGATGAATTAAAATTCTTACATAAAAAATTCATCGTTCCAATAAAAAAATAAAAAATTACAAAAAAGATGTCTAATTTTCCTCCTCTCGATCCGCCGGGTCTTCAGCAGGGCGCTCGACGTTCGGAGCATCAGATTCAGCTGCTGGAGGTTCAGAAACAAACGATGAAGTTCCAGCTTCGCCAGTTGGATCCTCATATAGCTTGATTTCTTCGTCGACATCAGCATCGACGAGTAGCCCCTGCCTATACTCTTTAAGTATGTCATATCGGGCTTTGAGAGTTGCTTTCTCAAACGTATCTTGAATTTGAGCAACGAGCGCAGATTTGTCAGCTTCAAGGGTTTGGTTCCGTGCCTGAGAGTCATTATATTTGTCAACCATAATTTTCATTATGTCGGACATCTCCTTGCCAGATTGAAGAACCCTCTCAAGCTCTGACATTAGACCATCTGCACTCGATTTAACATCAACAAACTTTTGTTCGATGTTCAGCACCCTCTCTTTCCTCTGTTTGTCTTTGTCCTCGAGCTGTTTGTTTTCGTCCTCGAGCTGTTTGTTTTTGTCTTCGAGCTGCTCGATCGTAAGCCTCTGCTCGCGTATTCTCCCCGTTGTTCAATAGAAGAGTCCCATCGCCTGAATGCCAGCCTAAAACATCACAGCAGATTAGAAAAAAAAAAAAAAAAAAAAAACCTAAGGGTTCATAAATACGTACCTTCAAATTATTCCACAGCAGATTGTCAAAATGAGTCTGAACTCGACCTTCGTTCAGAGTATCAGAATCTACTTGGGAGATTAGCTGTTTCATTATTTGAACGCTCGCCTCTTGATCGTCAAGTAGACTCACGTTATCTGGCAGATCCATATCCACCAAACTAGCTGCCTGAGAAACCGTCGGTTCGACGTCCTTCTCGAC
The DNA here is from genome assembly GCA_025413025.1 of Ficus hispida. NCBI lineage: Eukaryota > Viridiplantae > Streptophyta > Magnoliopsida > Rosales > Moraceae > Ficus > Ficus hispida. The sequence continues at coordinate 20,350,418 of CM046372.1, forward strand.
AGAGGGGACTTTTGATTTCTTGTTCCTCTTTGTAGGAACTTTCTTTTTGCCCTTCTCTGCAGCTTTGCTCTTCCGACTTGGGAACGGCTGCTTCGTGGGAGGTTCAGGAGATGATTCGAGCACAGGCAGAGGTGCTGGCTCATTGGGCTTTACAGATTCTCGGCAGCCCCAGCAGCAGCAGCAGCTTTTGCCTTGGCGGCTTCTTTCGCTGCCTTCCTTTTGGCAAGCAAGTCCTTGGGAGAGGGAAATTCCACGTTCATGGTATCCAAAGCAAGCTCTGCGATCAAAGCCTCTTCGTCAGTTAATGGCTCGATGAACAGTGGAGAACCGAAGAGTCTCTTCAACGCTTCCCTGATCACGAATGGTCAATCTACCCAGGAAGGAACTCGTTTAGGAATACCTGATGGGAGTTCGATGTAGTCCTTCCAAAGGCTCGACGCTCGCAGTCGCTGTGGATTCTAAATTTCGTTCCACTCTCTGTTTGGGAGCGCAAGCAATCGTTCGAGTTTCTCCTTGAACAAGAGAGCTTTCGGTGGTGGCTTCTTCGATTCTTGGCCTGCAATACAACAAAAATAATATTAGATTCATGTACAAATGTCTTTATAACATGTTCGATGCTCGATGCTCGACACTTACGAAGAAACCCCCATAATGGGAAAAATGCATTGGCGAGTCCTCCCATTGACTTTTCATTTACTAACATGAAAAAGTAACAGTCCTGCCAGTATCGATCGACGTTCTTCATTTCGCCAACCACTTGCTTCTTCTTCCTTGGATACATCGAATATCGTCCTCGATCTTTGAAGTTTTCTTGTGGATAGTAAATGGCGAGAACGTCATCTACTGATAGCTCGACATTCGCTTCGTCCGCTAACACTATCAAACCCAAGAAGACTCTCATCCCGTTTGGCATCAACTGCGGAATGGCGAGCTGGTAGTGATGCATGTACTCGACAAGGAGAGGAGGAAGAGGAAGCCTCAGACCACACTCAAAGTAGATGGTATACATGCATATCCATCCTCGGACACAGTGTCTGCTCGTTCGTCTTTGAGTGGGAGACGGAGCTGGACTTCGTTTGGGAAACCAAACCGACCTCGAATCTCTGACAGGTCGTCTTCTGTCAAGACTGATCTTGGGTTCGACGTTCGAAGAACGGATTCAGTACTTAAACGACGCGGTGGTTTAGTCAATCGAGCGATAGGGGGAATCGTCAAAACATCGATCCTCGAAATAGTCGCCGGTCGATTCCTTTCAGATGCTTGATTGCTCGTCTCAGCACCTCGTCGACCTTGTGCAAACTCGTGCTCAAGCCTCGACTGACGAACTGCCGATGCCCATTCTTCATCATCGGAATTATTATCACTGGAGTCGGAGCTCGTCTATTCTATTTCGATGTCTTTGATAATTTGTTTTTCTTTGTCCATGGTTTATAAACTAAGTTATGGACGAACGATGGAAAGTTTTTGGATCTAATATTTCCTATTGGTTTAAAACTCTCTTGGAGTTTCGGATGAACACGAAGAACAGAAGTTCAAAAAACCCAAGAAAAACCCTAAAAGAAATCCCGGAAAACTTCACCAAAAACCTCAACCAGAATATTTACTCGAAAGAAATGCAGAAGAATGACCAGAAAGACCCGAAAACAAAACAAAAGAAAATTCTACCGAACCAAAATTACTCAAAACAAAGGAAAAGAACAGAGAGAAATCTTGCCTGAAGTTCGAAGGTTCTTCGAAATCTCTCGGACGCTCTGGATTTTCAAACGCTCCGAATGCAAATATAAGGGAAAATGTTGGCATATGAAACGTTATATAGCTTCGCTGTATAACCAATGGTCCTGATTTTCAGGGAGTTTTTGATCAAACGGCTGGGGTAACAACACCCTTTGGATTCCCGCTCAAAAGATCGTACATCGCATCGTGGCAAACCCTGAAATCTCGCGCACGCCAGCTCAGACCTGCGCCATAACGGTACGAATCCCAATGTCGTTTCAAGACACCCAATCAACACATGCCACGTGTATACAGCTATCGTTTCTCACTGAGCTCGAGATTTCCCATCGAGTATTTCATTGGTCCGTTCTGATTTTCTTGATCTGATGAAACGATGACTGATGCAATTTTATCGGTTATGATCAAACAGTCTATCGAGGATCCATCGCTCGATAGACTGGGGGGCTATCTGTTGGGGTTAGACTTCGTCTTCCCTTTAAAACGTTAGCTTTAACGATTTGCCTGACGAACGGCGAACTCTCGATTTCATTTCGGACATCGTTATAGTTGGGCCAGCCCCAACTCATTGATCTGTTCGAATCTTGAACGTTGATCGCTCACCAAAATGGGCCAGATCCATACAACGATTCTAAATCATTTTGATATTTGTGAACGTCTATAATCGAACATCGAATGTTCAGATCAAACATGATTTTTCAGCTGATTGAATCTCAAATAAGCCACGAACGATGGATTATAAGGACAAAGCCTTGTTTCCTACTTACCGTTCGTCGCTCGTTTATAATACAAGTAATAAGGAGCATCTCCTATTACCGTCGAACCTATGATGGATAATGATGTGCCATATCTGTTATGGAAACTGACAAATATATAACTATCAATGGCTGCACATTAATAACCGCTGAGGCCCACTATCTGTGACTCATATGAGTAACCGCTGAGGCCCACTATCTGCGATTCATACGAGTAAATGCTGAGTCCATGTCATGACATGTGTTCCAAGGATAATAAGCAGTAAACATTTACTATCAATCACGGGTTCAGGCCCACCGATCTTCTTCTATAAATAGAAGAAGACCCCCCTTGAAAATGGGACTTTTTCCCGAATTCGGTATTCATATTTCTCTGGGCAGTATATTCATACTTCTCATTCTGCAAAAATTAACTGTTCTCTCTATATTCAAAAGCATTCAGATACGATGAAGAAATCTCATTTACAGATGACGTAGCACTCGTTGGGCGAACCTCTTTAAATTGTGGTGTTATTAATTCTTTTCTGATTTAGTTTACCTCATTATCTTTATACCGTATTGTTTTATGAATCTCATTGATAATTTCTAAGGGCCCAACATATTATGACTTATTGATATTGATTAACTCCGGTTAAAATTTGACAGTAGGTATCCAGCATCTACACTACTCACGTTTGAGATTGAGAGAAAAAGATTACGTTTCTATATATGCTTATAAATTCAGTGGGATAGGATTTAAAAATTAATAGTTTGTTAGTATTTCAATTGGAACTTAAATTTTTTAACTTAATTTTTTTTTTAAAAAGTCAACAAAAATTATTATTAGTTTTTAAAAAATCAATAAACTCCAATTTAAAAATTTCATGTTCAATTGAAGAACCAAAGGAGATTAAATAAAATCAAAAAGATAATTGTGTCTATTTTGTTTAAATTTTAAAATTATTATAATATTCAGGTAATGGGTAATATGAAATCTATGGGTGGATGTGGGCCGCAGATTATTCCCTTATAAGGACATCTAAAACTAGGTTTTATATTATCGGGTATTTTAAAATAAGATAATCATATACTAAATTGGATAAACTTAAGATTCACGTCTCCTTAAAAAAGATTATCCCATATCAAATACAGGGTCAATTATGTTGTTAAAATGAAATGTGGAGTAAAATGTACCATATCTTAATATACATTTGAGCACATATACAATCATCACCCTTTTAAAACATTTGCCCAAATTTATTTATTTATTTATTTATTGAGTTTGGGGTCGTAAGCAGAGCCGGAGCCGGAGCAGGATCGAGAGTTGAAGAGCATGGTGAAATCGCAGCGCCGGAGTCAGTGCCCGAGAAGACTGTGAAATCGTGGCGTTGGAGTTGGAGAAGATTGTGAAATAGCGGCACTGTCGCATTTTTCCAATTCGAATTGCGTTATCCTGTTGCGGTTCCGGCTGTCGCAATCGCCCGTGATTCTAGCCTCGCGAACCACCCATTCTCGCCGGACGCCTCTCCCTCCTCCGCTCCGCCAACATCGGCATCGAAAAGCTCACCCGCGTTGCCGTCCGCCACGACCTCTGTTGGTTCGTCTGCCAAAATGGCCCCTTTTTTTCCTTTTTTTTTTTTTTTTTTTGTTTTTGTTTATTTTAAACTAGGGATTGCCCCTGCTCTAAACGAAAAGGATGGGGATTTTTTTATATTTTATAATTTAATTTAATTCATTTTATTGTTCTAGATTATAGGAGCAAAGAAAAGAATTTTTCTGGGTTTTTTGAAAACTCTTGCTCATAAGAACCTCCAATCAAACAACAAGACTCATCTCAGTAAAAACTTAGTTTGTTTTCAACAAACGGAGACATATTATAATTCCAATGGCGTCGAAGAATAAAGATAGGGAAACCGAGATGAGCCCAAACGGCGAGACGAAGACGTCGTCGACTGAGAAGGAAAGGCGTCCGATTTGGTGAAGGGATTTTTGAATTTTTTTGAATGATATGCTATGGTCATGTGCACGTGGGCTTTTGTGCGACTCTATATCCCTATTGTTGGATTCAATATTGAACGATGTTAAAAAAAGACTCTACCATAATGTCCCTGAAAAAGGCCTTACCACGGACTTTCCTCTCCTTCAGATACGGTGGATACATCTTATGTCCGTTCAAAACCCCACACATGAGTGGCACATGGTCTATTCAGTCATTGATCTAACTGCCGTTTGGGAAATGGGCTTGATTTGCAAGATTTAAATAAGTTTAGGGGGTGAATTACCAAATTAAAAGATTCCGTTGCAACTTGCCAAAATCCAACAAGTTCAGAGGACAACAGAGCTTAATACCCATAAAATTGAAACTTTTTGAACGTTTTCACTATTTTACAATAATTTAATTTAAATCTAAATTTAAAATTTTCACTTTTTAAAATACAATACAATACTAATGTTTTTATCTTTATACTATTCAAATGTTACTTTTACTAAAACTTATTTAAACACACATTTCATAAGAATACATAATTTAAACTATACATTTGAATGTAAACACTCAATTTGAATAAATATTCAAATGCAATATATGATCTAAACGGACACTACATAAATATCCCTGAACTATTTACTCATTCATTTTGAATGGTTTTGAAAATTCAAGGGACAAGATAAATTATAATAGTCTAATAGTGTGTTAACTTACACGTAATCAGAGTGACCATTGTTGATGTCTAAAATTTGACACGGCTTAAGCCTAACTCACATCTTGCAATGTGGGCCAAAAGCATTCACTTTGACTATTCGATCCACGAGGAAAACAAGATTGCTGCCGAGTCAAATGAGATGATTTTATATAAAATTTTCTTTCTTGTCTTGTGTGAATGAGAGGAAAAGTGGAGAAGAGAATAAGAGAAGAACAGGGGAATACAGTGAGTTAGTGTGATGTTGCTCGAAAGGCAAGGTGTCCCTCCTCTAGTGCCAAAATGGTAATGCTAAAACTCTTTGACACAATATCAGATGGAATCAGTTGGTGTGATCAGTCCAATACCTTATTATCTGCCAAGTCAACTGCAAAACAGAGAGAAGCACCTCAGAGTCAAGGGATGCTAGTAGGACATCTACTAAGGACATTCTGATGCTTAAGCCAGTATAGAATATTGATGAGCAAGCGAATAAGTAGAGTTTAGGCAAGAAATGTAGCCCAAACGTAAGGGAGTGGTACACTTGTCTGTTTATAGATGTGTCTCATGGACTAGGGTGCCTTGGTTGGACTCAGCGGGTAACTTGTGTTAGATGTACTGATGTTTTGTGCCCACTAGGCTAATGCCACATGCCCTACTAGTTGAGTTGTGGAGGGGAGGTGTATAGGTACTAGTGTAGGTACTAGGTTAGTGAGTAAGTTCCACATAGATTGGTCAATTCGAGCAAAGTGGGAAAGGTGGGCAGAGGTCAAGGTCCTGGTGGACGTGGTCTGCCAAGGTATTGCTCAAGGTATCCCATCTTTTTTCCAACCTCGTTCAAGGTATTGCTCCTTCCGCTTAGTATGTTATTCAGGGAAAAAAGTATAACATGGGTTATTACTTGGCTAAAAGTATATACTTAAAATGGTCCATTCTTGTGCAAAAACTATTCATGATCTATGGTGTGTCCGAAAAAGCAATATTTTGCAAGAAAACAAGAAGCATGTGGAAAATACTTGGAGCATGTGTTTGGAGTTCTCCAATCACGGTTTGCCATTGTAGCAGGGCATTTAGGAGAAAATATGTTTTACATGATATAATGACAGTAGATGACAGGGCACAGCATGATAATCGAGAATGAGCGTGATGTTCATGCACCAATTCAAGAAACGATGGAAGCGCCAACCCCGCAAGTTCAGATGGCTGTAGATGAAAATACCTGTTTTCAAAAATTTTTTGCCTGGCATAGACAAATCAAGAATAAAAACACTCACATTGCCCTAACAAATGCATTAATAGATCTTTTGTGGGATGAATATAGTAATTCGGGAGAATAATTGAATCATTAATATATATTTGTACTTCTATGTTTATATTTTTAATTAAATGCAATTCTTTTTTTTTTTTTCCTTATTTGAGTTAATGTAATATAATTTTAATTAATATAACGTTTAGTAAGTAAAACATTTTTAGTTAATTAAATACATTTTATTGAGTTATATTTAATATAACCAAGAGTTAAATTATTAAAAAATTGTTTAAGGAGACTAATCTGTTGAAAATAGAAGTAAGAAAATAATTGGTGAAATACATTAATTGTTTGAAATTTTGAAGAAAAAAAAAGGGAATATACATAAAATATTTCTTTTAGAGTAACTTTTAAAGTTGATGCGTCGGAGAGTAACTGTAAACTGCAGTTAAAGTTGCACTATTTTAGTGTTAAAATAATTACAAAATAGAGTAATGAGTAAGAGATGGGCTTAATCTACTGCACCATTTCTTCCTCTCCAACGGCTTTTCCATTTTTTTAATTTTTCCTTCCCCCAGCCAAAGAGTGTAAAAATGGACTTCTCTGCCATGGCCAGGCTACCCCTGCCATTACATTCGTTTTTTTAAGGTCCCCCTATGCAGTCAGACGCAGGTCGTGGCCATTTCATTTTCATTTAGTGGATAACAATCGACTGTCGCTTGCATCCGACAGATTCCAACGCCGTATGCAAGAGCATTCCAATCAAGACTCTAAGGGCCAATTTGACCATGTTTTCTTTTTTCAGCTTTCTAAAAACTATATTTTTAAAAATGCAAAAACAAATAATTCTTATTTATTCTCAAAAAGCATGTGGTGTTTTGATGCACATGTTTTGACAGAGGTTTCTTAAGAACATATTTTTTTAGCACTTAACTTCTATCGTTTAACGAGTTTGGGATCGGGTTTCAGGATAGATATTGGAGTTTCAGAATTAGGGTTGGGTTTTGGGATTGATGTCGGGATTTGGGATCAAAGTCAGGTGTTGGGACTTGGGTTAGGGTTGACTTTTGAAAAAAGGGTGGGCATTGGGCTTTGGAACATGTGTTGATTTGAGATACAAGACATGAATCATATTTGAGGTTCGGGACCAAGTTGGGCTTGAGGTAGGGTTTCAAAACAAGGGTAAAGGTCGAGATTCAGGACTCGGGTCAGAATCTTGATTTAAGACCATAGTCAGGGTCAGGATTCAAGACTCAAGTCAGGGTAGGGATTCATAACTAGGGTCAGGATCGGGGTTGGGGTCAGGACTCTAGAACGGGGTTGAGTTTCGGGACATGGGTAAGAGTCACGAACCTAACTCTGACCTTGGTCCCGAATGCCGACCCCAACCCTGATCTGAATCCCCACCTTGATCTCGAATCCTAACACCGACCACCGTCCCAAAACCGTACCTTGATCCTAGTCACGAATGTCGACCCCTTCCTCTCTCTAGAATTTCTACCTCAACTCTCGTCCCGAAACCCGACCCTAATCCTGATTCCAAATCTTGGCTCAAGTCCTAAAACCCGTCTTGATCCCAAATTCCATCCATACCCCAGTCTTCAAACCCAACACCGATCCTAGTTACGAATCCTTACCCTAACCCTCACCCCGAAACCCAACCCATACCGTATCCCTACCCAGTTCTGAACCCCTACCTAAACACCCATCTTGAAACTTGATCATAGTCTCTAATGTCGACCTCGGTCCAATATCCTAACCCCTTTCCCAAAACTCAACCTAATCCCAATCCTGAATCCCCACCCCCGACCCCATCTCAAAATATGAATCTAACCCCAGTCCAGAATCCCAACCTCTGTCTCTAAAATTGAACTCGATCTTGACCTCGATCCTGATCTTGACCCCACAATCTAGATCTTGAATCCAAGCCAAGACCCCCAAATCAATTGAAGGTTTTTTTTATTTTTAATTTTTTAATTTTTTTAATTTTTTTTACAAATAAGTGGCATACTAAAAATTATTTTAAGAAATGATGTCTTCTGAAATTTCTACTTTTTATTGCTTTATTTTTTAAAAACTATTCTAAAAAAAATTAGCCAAATAGTTTGGCATGGACAAACCAGCCCTAAAAGTTTCCGAGTCTGACAACACGTTTCTATGGAAGTTCACCAAGTCTTTGCTAGGATACTTCATCGAAGGTACTATTCGACGTCCATATACAATTAATTTTCTCAATATGTGTGAAATGTAGTGTACAAAGTTGTTAGGACTTTTTAATCCTAGATTTTTGTTGGCATTTAAAATCCCGTTTGTTTCAAATGTAAGATCTTTTTTTTTTTTTTTTTTTTTTTTTTTTTTTTTAAGGATCAAATGAAAGGTTTAATAACAAGACAACGAGAACAGTTTTTGTTGAAGTTTCATTTGAGCGGTGGTTGCATTTCGGCTATGTTTAAATTTGATTGTCTTCTGATTTGGTTGATAATTATCTGATGATAAGATTCGTGAAAACAAATCCGATTTGAATTGGAACATATAAGTTTATTTTGTAGTTTAAATTTTGAATACAGAAAAATCGTAGGTTAAGATTTACGAAAATATTAATATTTTAATTATTTAGTTATTTATTCTTACTAAATTCACAAGATATAGATCAATAATTTTATAGTTATAAATTTTTTTTAAGAACTACATTAATAAGCTTCCTATTTGAAAGTTTAACGAACACCTAAAAAGTAAATTGAATTGTTTCCTTTTTCACTTTCTATTAAATAAGCTAATATAAAAAAAAAAATCAATAACCCAGTTCTTATTCTTTTACTTTCATTTCTAACTCTATTATCTTTTTGCTTTTATTCATTAATAATTTAATAAACTGCATGTTCTATGTAGAGGGTAAAATCTACAATCAAATCGGATCAATTCGGGTTAGGGCCTATGATTATATTGTTGAGTCGATTAAGCGCGTGTTGAATTAACTAAGTGAGTCAACTGCAAAATAATAGTAAAGTAAATTAAACGAGACAAAAAACACAAGAGATTTATAAAGGTTAATTAGAGCTAGTCCTTTGTGGTGCCTCAGGGAGTTTCACTACAGTTGATAAAAAGTACAGAATGACATAGTAGTGAAAATGGGAAGAAAAGAAAAGAGGATTGCAGGAAATAGAGACATATAACAGGAGTAGAGAGTCAAATTATCTGCGTAAAATGACTGTATAAATCTTATACTTCGAGTATGGTCTAATCTCACTAGTGTGCTGATTTCTAAGGTGGTTCATAGCTTATTTAGCTATCTAACGTAAAGACGGTTTTCGCATAATTTCCAAATTACACTTTAGCCCTCAAAGACAAATATTTACATTTGTCCTGTGAGTGCGATAAAGTGGAGCCACTTGACTTTAATTCATACTATGGTCCACTTAATTCCAAAATCCCTAATATAGAGATACAATCCATTTCTCATTTTGAATAATACTAGTATGTTTCACTTAAAACAGTACTGCCATACTGGACTACGGTCAGATTCAACTGCACTTAACTGAGCAATGATTTTTTCTTAGAGCTCGAAACCATTAGTCCTTTATGTCTCAAAAATCATGCTTAATTTTCCTCTGCGACGTTCAGCTTATTTCGCTAATCGTCGAAACGACAGCTTTCTGCAGTATAGTTTCTATACGATAATTTAACTGCGGTTCACCTTAGTCAACTTTGACCAGAATAAAGTCAAATTACTATTTGCCTTTTTTCCAAAAAGGCCTATATTTGCCTAAGCAACTATTTTGAGTTCGTAGCTAATTATTGAGAACTCAACTTATACTGATATTCCATTCGATATGATTCAACTTAGTTTCCTTGTTTTAAGGAATCATAAGTCATAAAAGTTCGGGTATTACAAAGATAAGGTATAAATTTTGGCCTCAACAGTAAGCCCCACACTCCTTAATCGATGGAAATCAGCTACATGAAAGTCATGTAGTTGAGCAGTTGGTTCGGCTGGTGAGCTGATGACTTGGTTTGATTGTTCTTTGAGACTCTAATATGGCGGCTCACAATTGATTCCATGTAGGGCATCGCTACGAGTCGAGTGGTTGCAGTCCACAATGGGGGGTCATATAGAGTGAGTTGTAAGGGCCAAGGCGAATTTCCCGGTTTCAAATAATGTCACGCACAAAGGAGTCTTGTCGAGTTGTTCATCAACTCGATCGAATGTCCTTTCTTGAAGTTGGTCTTCTGTGAAATTGTAAACTATTGTCTTCAGAGGCTTCTATTGTCTGATGATTCGAAGTGAAATTTGGGCAATTGTTGCTTGGCGTTGTTACTGAGTTGGACTGATTACATTGCGAAATCTGTCACGTGTTGATCTTGAAATTGTTGAAGTGGTAGCTGAGGAATAAAACTTATGTTTGCTTTGGAGACCGCATCCTGACTTGTCGCACCTGATTGTGTTGAAGTCAAAGCAATCATGGTCGCTTGGATGTCGATATCCCGACCGTTTTGCTTGATGTTGAGTATTTGAGAAGAGATATCCTCGTTTTCCTGTAGAATTCTTGAAAAGCAAAAAGTTGTTAGTGAATGGGAAGAAAAGATAGCAGGGAGTAGAGAGAATCGGGTGGAGATGCGAAAATTAGGGGAATCCCTGGTTGATTCGCCCTCCTGCGAGATGATTGGAGATGATGTCGGGATAATCTTGATGTGATCAGAGATGAAGACTGATGAACTAGGAGGATCTCCAATGATTTCTCTTATGCCGTGGGCGAAAAGTCTCTTTTTTGGGCGTGATTTGTGCAAAGATGGAATCCCATGGGCATGTGATTGGATGATTTACAAATCCCTTGGGCATATGATGATGCCTTCTATTTATAGATGATGATTGTTTGTCTTTTTGGTGCTAAACATGCCATATTTGGTGAAAGAAATTTGCCTCTTCTTGATCAAAGTTGACTTTCCTTATTTGAAGAGTTTTTCCGGAAAGGAAAAGTAAACTTTTGATTGATTCTTGACTTGATATGGGTTGATCTTAGAGCGATTCTTGTGCAGAGATGAATAAGGAAGGTTTCATGATTTTTTGTGCTATGAATTCGGACAAGTGCCTAAATCGATTCTCGAGTTAATTTCTTGAGACGCTAGGCCTTGGCTCGACCTAGAATTGATCTTCTTGATTTGCATTACCATGTGGACGGTGAAAGATGAGATGACCTCAGTATTCTAAATGTCGAATTAAACCAAATATTATTACAGTCATCGAGCACGTTAGACACTTCCAGTCCAAGTCCTCCATTAAATTGATGACGTTCGTGATTTGTACTTTTTTTTTTTTTTTTTTTTTTTTGACGATTCGTGATTTGTACATTTAATATGAAAAGAAAGTAACGATGAATTTCCACGACCCCAATTTACAAGTCAGAATATAACGACGAAGTCCACCCCCCATTTTATAAGTTGGACGTTTTACACGTTCCTAGTAAATGTTAAGTGGTCAAGCAATTGGTGACTTGACTCCAAGGGCCTGTTTGCTATGTTTGCTTGCTTTATTAATTAAATATTTTATTGTTTGAAATGGGAAAATCATTTTATCTTGGTTTTGATGGCTGCAAGTTAAACAGTACTACCGTAGATGCATCATAATCATCTCTCGGTTCAGTGAGTCCTTTCTTCCGAATTGAACATGATATCCCCCGGTGCTTCCACTTGGGTTACAGTAGCATGGGCCGCCTGCTTTTTCTTCACCAATATGGTAGCTAACATGCAAAACACAATTGTTCTAGTATCAGCTTCAGAGGCAGAACTTCACTGTCTGCTCCGATCTGGGTGGTGGAGAGGCGATCATATCAACAACAACACAAGCCATTGCTACTGGCCTGGTATAACATGCAACCATGCTGGAAGTGTTGTTGAAATCTCTCTAAATAACGGTACGTATTACGAAGAGGAAGGAAATAAAGAATTCGAAACACTGAAATTGTCATGCTTTCCTGATTTAATCCGACTGAATGGTAGTAATGCCATACTCACGGGGAGCATCCCAACAGAGATAGGAACTCTTTCAAAGCTGACCCACCTTGACCTCAGCAACAATGACCTGACAGGTGAGTTTCCTCTTTCTCTAGCCAAACTCCCCAAATTAGCGGTGCTTGATCTTCAGAATAATAAATTATACGGTTCGATTCCACAAGAATTGGGCAGTTTGAAGAATCTCATTGCATTGAACTTGAGCTTGAACCTCTTCAGCGGTCCAATCCCTTCAACCCTTGGCCTTTACTTGGAGAATTTGGTTTCTCTTCACCTATCCAATAATTTACTCAGTGGACTAATTCCCTCCACTTTGGGCCAATTAACAAAACTAGTTTTTCTAGATCTTTCCTCGAATCAAATTAATGGTTCCATTCCCCTTGAATTCAGAAATTTAAAGAATTTGACACATTTGAACCTATCCAATAACTGCCTTTACGGAATCAAACCCTCTCAATTTGGCAACTTGACGAAGTTAACCAGCCTAGACCTTTCATCCAATTCCGTACCGGTTGATCATGAGACTTTATGTCATATCCGTAAGGGCTTCTTATCTCGTTGCTCTAGGTTTAGAATCATAGTAGCTGTTGTAGCTCTTGGTCCCACCTTAATTCTCCTTGTCATCCTTTTTACTTGGGTGGTGGTTAATAAACTAGTAATTTGGCTTCAAAATAAAAAATTCCAACCGGACAAAGGAGCAACAAAGAATGGAGACATATTCTCAATATGGAATTTTGATGGACACATTGCCTTCGAAGAGATTATAAAAGCAACAAAAGACTTCGACATCAGATATCGCATTGGAACTGGAAGTTATGGCAGTGTCTACAGAGCGCGACTACCTAATAACGAGCTAGTTGCTGTGAAGAAACTTCACTCATCAGAGGTTGAAGAGCCAGCTTTGAGGAAGAGTTTCATGAATGAGGTGAAAGCTTTGACCAAAATACGTCACAGAAACATTGTGAAACTCCGCGGTTTCTGTTTGCACAACAGATTCATGTTTCTAATCTATGAGTACATGAAAGGAGGAAGCTTGTTTTCTGTACTGAGCAACGATGTAGGGGCAGTGGAACTAGATTGGAGCAAGAGGGTAAATGTCATCAAAGGCGTGGCTCATGCATTGTCTTACATGCATCATGACTGTACTCCCCCAATTGTTCATCGTGATATAACGACAACCAACATTCTCATGAATTCGGTACTAGATGCTTTTGTTGCTGACTTCGGCACAGCTAAACTACTCAATCCCAATTCTTCAAATCAAACCATGCTCGCTGGTACGTATGGATATATTGCTCCCGGTAAGTATTTCCATCCCCCTGTCAATCACTATCTTATTCAGAAAAATAAAGTATTAACTTGGAAATGAAAGATGCAAAACAAAACTTGCTTCATCTGATATATACTTAACTTATTGTGTTTGTAGAACTTGCCTACACCATGGTTGTAACTGAAAAATGTGATGTGTATGGCTTTGGAGTGGTAGCACTTGAAATATTAATGGGAAGGCATCCAGGAGAACTTGTATCATCCTTATCATCATCATCGTGTTCATCACTGCTCCAAAATATGATGCTAAGTCAAGTACTAGATCAACGTCTATCACCCCCGATAAATTCTCTCGTTGCACGGGATGTTGTTCTTGTTGCTTCATTAGCATTTGCATGCATAAATTCCAAACCGAAGTGTCGACCAACAATGAAGCAGGTTTCTCAACAACTTCTTGCTCGTAAAGGACTCTTAGCCAAGCATTTGAGTGATCTTTCTCTAGGAGAGCTCATAATTCCAGAAGCCTAAATGAATGGTGCAAAAGAGATTGGTAGAAGTCAATGACGCTCTTGCGAGCGCGATCTACCTGGGGCCTTGATTTTGGTTGCCTCAAAACAATCTAAACGTTATGTCAATGTTCTTCCTTACAAGTAACTGTTTGTATTTGCACTTGTTCAATAAATGTTTTACGAACCTTAGTCTTTCACTATATGAGAGCACTATTGTAGCCATTCTATATATATATATATTTTTATACAAGGCATTCTAGTAGCTAATTGAGAATAAACTATGAGCCCTAACAAATAAAAGAAAACGGAATTAGCAAGAAAAAAACTTTGATATGATATGGGTATGGAAATTGTTGTTGGCAGAGAACCTTCTATATATATATATATATATATATATATCATTGCAAGAAATTAGAAAAATAGAAACATGCAATCTCACCAAATGGATTTCATCAGCTTGCACGATGGGCAAAAACCCAAAAGGCCTTACATTAACTACAAAAAAGGTGGCTTTCTCGTCGCTTCCAGGCAGACGAGAAAACCCTTGATCGTCGGTCGCTCAACCGATGAGGAAGCCAGGGACGAGAAAGGTCCCTATCTTTTCTCGTCGGATTTAAACCGACGAGAAAGGCCAGACTTCCTCGTCGGTTGAATAGCAACTGACGAGGAAGATGCTTTTTTATTCTTTTTTTTTTTTTTTTTCCGTTCCTTTATATATATTTGCAGCCATTTTCCGACTGCAACTTTGAGTCTCCGGTCTCCTTTGTCCAGAAACATAGCATAAAACAAACACAATCACCGTCTATTGCCTCTTTTATCTTTCTTAGAATAACCATCGATCCAAATCCAAAGCTTTATCTATTATAAGGGAAAAGAATGTACAAAATCTAAATAGCAATAAACAAAAAAAAAAAAAAAAAAGCCCATGAATCACAAAAATAACCATGTAAAAAATCAAAACAAAATTTGAGAATAAAAATCAATAGCATTTTCTTACTTTTAGAATTCGGGCTTGTGATATACACTCTAGGCTCCCTAAGCCAGAGCGCGCCGCCGAGAACGTGTCATCGTGGTTCCGAGGCACTCAAGTTCGTGACTTTCGTCAGACAGGATCGCCGCCTCTGTTCGTTTTGCGCCAAATATCTCTTTCAAGAAGAAAAGTCACAAGCTCCATGGCAGCCTTATTTAGATCTCTGGAGAAGAGAGAGAGATTAGCTGAGAATTGAAAGAGAGAGAGAGAGAAGATGTGTGCCATGATACATTTAATATAATTAACAATTAATGGTGGGTATGGAGGAATGGCTGGTAAAGAGGTAAAAGTAGTGAGATAATTATCACCAAAAAAAAGAAGTAAAGCAGTAGTGAGATGGAAAATTTGAGAGGAAAATAACAAAAAGTAGAAGCATTAGAAAACGTTAAAAGTAGAGGAAATGAGTTTAAAGTAATGGGAAACATAAAAGTCAGACTTGAAAGTCGAAAAGCAAATGACGGAGAGAAAAACAAGGCGGCAAAAAAAAATTAAAAAAAACAATAGCGGGAAATGAATATTTTGAATATTAAATTGTGTAACAGCAGTTTTGAATACATTTAAGTTTTTTTATTTTTTAATTCCAATAATTCAAATATCTCATTAAATACATAATTTAATTCAAACTCAAATAGTATAATCTAATTCTTAACATCAAACACATGTTAAAATATTACAATTAAGTTTAAAAAATTAATATACACATATACATACATAATATAAATATACATGATATATGTATATTAGGCTGACGTGGTCAGGAGATGTTGTTTCTCCCATCCCCGCCCTATTTTAACTTAAGAAAAAGATTTCATTCCCATCTTCATTCTTATCCTATATATCTAATTCTGATTAAACTCAGTAGAATTTCATTTCCGTGGGAAATATTGTCATCTGATTTAATGATAAAACTATCTATTACTAGTATCCATTTCAAAAGCTGCATGCAACTTCATTCTTTTGTAAAACCGTCTAAAATCAAATAAATGATGACACTAGCTACTGCCCTTTAGAAAGTAAAAAAAATAACTTAATTGATGTACCTTCAAAAAGGAGACTACCAACCAACCAGAAACATGATGTCACTTAACATAATCGCAAAAGATTTACATTCTGATTCTTTATTTGAGTAACATTTAAAGTCTTGGAAGAAATCTACTTTACTTTATCTATTATATACCTTTAAAAGGACGATTGTCATTTCTAGAGTGGATTTAGTCATTTCTCTTGAATCGTCACGTAACAGTTCAGTCACTCATCTCATAATGATCTAATCACCTATCACATGGCATTTCATGTTGAATTTTTTTTTCTTTTGTTTTTACTTTGCTTTGTTTTATTTCTCTATTTTGTACGCACAAATCATGTGTTTGTCAACTAATTATTTAAAAAATGTAGAACACATCCCTTACTACAATTTCAAAAATAAACTTAACCTTATATCACATTTTCTGCTCTACTGGTTTATTATCCTTATCATAAAATTGTGATATTATGGTGATGAAAAATCCTCCCAAAATTGAAAATCTATGGTTGAAAAGTGATTTGAATACATGCTTGGATTAATGAAAATCAAAAGAATTACAAAGTCAGGGTAATGCTTGAGATGCCAATTTCAATCTCAACTTTTAAATAATAATTGTTAGCTTGTTACAAGTAAGTAAATATATACTTTTTTTTTTTAATTTTAAAGACTTACTAATTAAATAATGACAACTCACATATTATATTTGTTGATATGCAAGAGTCTAAATTAGAATTGATATCCCATAACATTTTTCATGTAGGAAATGTCTATACAAGTTAACAAATGGAAATATTTGTTATTTAGTAGAAAATAATATGAATCATGAAATACGTGGCATTCCGAGATCAGAGGGCCTTTTGAGAAAAGAATTACCTAGTTTTTGTGAATTGAAACAATTTGTTGTTTTCCTTGTTTTTTGTGTTTTTTGAAGGGGTGAAGTGAAACAAGTTGAAAGCCCAACCTTGAACGAGATTCAAGTCATGAGAAGAGCTTCAGCTCTCAGACTGTGAGTCTGTTTGACAGAATTTTTACTTTTGCTTCTAGCTAATAGAAGAATAAAAACAAAATCTATGATTTTTTAATAAGTATTTGGAATAAATAGCTTTTAAGGTCAAAATGATATCTAAAGCATTTTAATAAATACTAAAAATGTTAAATAAAGTTGATAATGTCTAATTTAAATTTTATTATAAATTTGAAATGAAAAGAGTTTTTACTAACAGTCACATTTTTTATTTTGACAAGAAATAATTTTAAAATTATAAATTCATCTCACAGATTATCTAAATACTTTCAGGACTTACTTTTAAATTTACCTTCAACAACATAGAATTCCCATGTCTCCCTCACATTGCCCGTCTCCTCCCCAAACTCTAACACACTCGCGCACCTCCATGCGCTCTCACCCACCTCTCAATCCAACGGCTGCCAATAGGAAGAGGACCACACACTGCCTGACGTGTCTCGACTATCAGCCATCGCGATCTGTCCTTTACATGAGCCCTGGAAGCTTGGTGAGGCCACGCGCGACCAGCTGGCGGAGTTCTGGCACACGCTCGTCAATAACAGCCACCGGTTCTTATTGGTTGTGAGGCAGGATGTAGAGGAAGATGTATAGATCGGGAGCAAGGGATTCCACCACAGATCTGCAAAACGACAGAAGAAAGGTGCATTGTGGGCTGGGCTCCACAGGAACAGGTTTCGGCCCCTAAAGCTGTGGATGGGTTTTTGACCCATGGGAGGGTGGAACTCAGTGTTGGAGACTGTTGGGGTTGGGATGCCGTTGATCTGTTGCCCCCACTTTGATGATCAACTAATCATAAGTAGATAGGAGGGCCAGGCTCGGAAGATTGGAGTTGAGTTGGATGGTCGTGATAGGTCCATGATAGAAACGACAATAAGGAGATTGATGGAAACTGAGGAGATGATTCAAACGACAATGGATAGGATGAGCAAATTGGCTTGGGATAGTGCTAGTCAAAGTGGAACTTCTTGCCAAAACTTTCGAAATGTAGTCCAAGATATCAAGAAATTGAAATCCAAATAATAATTTAGTTGTTGATCAAGATGATATATCCAAGTGTCTTACTGTCGGAGATTTGGTGAAATAACGAGTCCGTTTGGTATTTTTTTTCAGTTGTTTTGAAATATTGTTTTGTTTTTGCTATGAAAATAGAAAGGAGAATATATTGGAAATGATATTGAGATCAGTTTTGAAATTCTATCTAGTTATGTTTTTAAAGTTATTGATTTGGATAAAAGAAAAATATGAAATTGCATTTGAGCATGTTTATGAAAACACATGTCAAGTTATGTAGCCCTTAAAACAAAAATGAAAACATAAACGAAAATGAGAAAACAAATTTTAATTTGTTCTCATTTGCTTCACAAAATCCATTCTTTAATTATTTTTGTTTTTGTTTTCCTTTTCCTTTTTAAAGCATTTGCTGAACAAAACGCTATGTAGAAAACATTTTCATTTTTGCTCCTCAAAAGACGTGCAGAAAAGTTTCAAAAAACAATTGAAAATGAAACCAAACGGGCCCAATAATTTGCATTCTCGACAATGTTATTAATAGAATTATCTATAGACCAGTTTAGCAGAGCTTTCTATAAGCTGCTTTTGACTTCCTACATCCAAATTTAGCTTTTAAAAGTATTTAGATGATCTGCCAGAAGAGTATCCAGTTTTTAGAAGTGTTTCCTATTAAAGCAAAAAAGAAATGTCCATTTTAGTAAAAGCTCTTTTCAGTAGATTTTAAAATTTATGACAAAATTTTAAATTAGATACTATAAACTTCATTTAAATATTTTTATTACTTATTAGAAAGTTTAAAAGATTATTTTGATCTTAAAAGCTTATTGGTTCCAAAAACTTACTGGGAAACTATAACTTTTACTTCTTTTCTTTTACTGACAAGAAGCAAAAGCAAAAACTCTGTCAAATAGGCCCTATATTCACTTTAGAAAGGTTTTTCTTTAATCTTTTTTGTTTTTCTAGCCATCATTTGAATTGTCACTAAATAATGAATGGTTTTATGATAATGTTAAAGTTAATAGTGTTTCATTAATCATATTTATATAGTTTTTCTCTATATGTCGTCAAGGAGATGGTTTGACTGGTTAAGGATAAAAAGACATTTGAGTCTTACATTGTAAAAACACAATAACAGTAATATACATATAAATATATTTAGTCATTCCACTTCATAGGTTAATATTTTAAAATAGAAGTCAAATCTCTTAGCGGTCTCATACTTCTCTCTTTATATTCATAGGACCATAACGATAGTAGAGCCGACGAATGATCAACTCCAATGTTGAACCTTACGTCACTTGAACCCTATAATACTCTCAATCTTCATCGATCGGTCATTTTTTTTTCCCCCCAGTTACTAGCAGCGGCAATCATAGCGTAGCCGAATATCTCATATCATTGATGCAGCAAGAAGTTCAAATCAAACCAAATTATTAGAGCAGTTTCCTCCACATCAATGTTCTTCTACTTTCTCTGCCTTTCTCCATCATGCTCCTTCCTCCCTTATCACTATGAGGCACTAGGGTGTCGACGAGCCTCCATGGAGGCTCGTCTAAGAAACACAGAAAAAGCTACCCTATCCCTCAAGGGTCCAAGGTCGTTATCTAGGAACCCCTCTTTTTTTGGGGCGTAGGGATCCCCCTCTATGAAAGCCAAGTGTTTTCTTTACATATGAGTGTCTTATTCACTAGGGTTTTGCTAGACCCTTGTAGTTGAGACACATCATTAACTCATTAGCGTTTTTTCTGAGAATTATCACACTTTACATTTCCCAATCAGCTCTAAAGTGGTTGGCACCCTCAATTTGTTACTTTTGGTGGTCTTGATTGTAATTAAATTGACATGTATCATGATCTTGGTCTAGGTGTAAAATTCCCCTAACATCTGCCCCCTTTTCCTTAATAACTTCTTTTTTTTTTTTTTTTTTTATTGAGGGAAATTATATTGTTTTGTTAAGGGTCTACATATTTTTACTTATATCTTGGTCGCATAATTCATATAAATGTTGCCACACTTTTGCATGCATGCCCCTAAGTATATTTCGGATTTTGTTGTGAGTATTTTCAATGTATGGATGAGATCTCATAGGAAGACAAGCACAGTCTTGATCTTGACCATTGGTGCTTGCAATTATAATCTCAATCCCTACAAGTAAATTCTTACATATCCCCTTTTTGAGGTTTTTTTTTTTAATTTTTTAAATTCGATTTAAAAGTATAATTGAAATAGTGAGCGATATGAAACTCGTGATTTGATTTATATGGGTGTTCAAGATGATTTGGACCTTCAAAATTAATATGCTAGTCTTTGATACTTAAAACGTTCAGCCTCCCAATCTTATTAAATCTAGCTCTTGATACGAGGTCTAAAAACAACATAAATTCCCTTCTCATTTCCTATATTTCCAGTTGGAAGTTTCCACGATCTTAAAAAGATCATTAATCTTCTCTTTATGAGTTGGAGATTTTCCTCCATCTTCTCTACATATGAAAATCTTTTTTGGCATGATTATAGCCTTCTTCATTCATCATTATTGTCATTATTATTAACTTAGGATCCTTTAATTTATTTCATTATCATTATCATTATCATTACTTTTAAAGAAAATGGAGATGTTAGGACCTGAACACAAAAGATTCAAGAGGTAATGGGAGAAAAGACGTAAAACATGGGTCAAGAAAAATTACTAGATTAGGAGACAAATTTCATGAATAATCCCTCAATATTTGGCCCCTTTTTTCTTGATGTCTTTTTGGAACTTATCTTTTTCCACTTGAGCCCAATGCATGAATTCAATCAGTATTTCTAAATATCTAATCATATTTTGCCATACATTTGCCCTTTTTTTTTTTTGGTTCATGCCCCCAAGTGTCATGTGAGTGATCATGTTGTCATAAGATGCAAGCATTATCTAATATTTCAAAGTTTTATTCAATCTGTTAGTTTTCGGTCTATTAAATTAAAGGTTCTTGATACGACCTGTGCCTCATCTTTCGGTCCACATAACTCAAAAATTTTGAATATGATCTTAATCATTCGGTCTAAGTAACTCAAGGCAATCAATACGGCATGTACCTCATCTTTTGTTTTGGAGAACTCAAAGATTTTAATATTTTCTAAATTTAATATTTCAGCCCAAGTAACTCAAGGTACTCAATATGGCCTGCACCTCATCTTTCGGTCTAGAGAATTCAAATTTCTTAATATTTTTCTAAATTTAATATTTCGATCTAGGTAACTCAAGGTACCCAAATGCATTATGTACCTTGAGGTTTGATCTGCAATAAATACCTTGCAAAACTCAAATATTAATAATCAAGCTGAGGCAACGGCCATGGCCTTGTGACTTGATAAACTTTTAGTGTTTGAGGTGCTCAAACGATCTCCACCTCAAAATTCGGTCCAAATGGGTCATTGATGACGCTTAAAATGATCTGCATCTCGGTCATATTACATATATTCGAACAGCATTACGCTAAAGTAAGATTACAATTAAAGCAAGACTTGCTTGTTCTACTTTTAAAAAGAACATTTGCATCACTATTTCCAAATCTGAAAGTTCCTTGCAATTTGTTTGTGGTTTTCCACGTCCATCCTCTTTAGCAAGTGAATATGCCCAAACCCTGTCCACAAAAGATTTAAGGAACAACAAAATGCAAGAATTGGTACAACTTGTGCTTTCATTTTTCTGTCTAGAGAAGTTGAAGCATTCAAAAGCGTTTTATACTTCGAAGTCCAATTTGAAGCTTCCATGGTGTTTGAGAAAGGGCATCAGAGGTTCTTAGCACCTCAAAACCTGTTATATGACAATTTCAAGAATACCTTCCATCAAGGCTTATCATTCGTCAACAAAACAGAAACACATTCCAATTACTATTATTTCAAAAAAGGAAAATGAAATTTAGTCTGAAACCATCACTTCTATTGCTTGGATTCGATAAATCCAAGGACAATGGGATAGCTGATAACAATTTGTGCCACTTGTTTATTATATACCTCTTTAAGAAAGGTGAAGTACTTTGAGTGCAAAGTCTAGAAAATTCGAAGCATAACAATTTGTTACTTAGGTTCTAGTCTAGCCAAGAGAACAGAAAATGCTTTCTATTTAACAAGCTACAGCTTGTAAATAACATATGGGGTAGATTTTCAAACGTGCAAAGAATGAAAGCAATGTATAATATTTATAACAAGATAAAGTCTCAGAGCAGGAAAAACATATCTATCGAGCATATCACACACCATCAAATTCCTCACAATCGTGCATATTGATGATGTTATAAACAACAATCAATACTCTAGAGTCATGCATACGGCAGAGTAGTTCATAACATACAACAGCAACCGTCATATGGCATCTTAAATGTCACTCGAGGGATTACTAGAAGTGTTGTTCCAATTGGAAGTCCCTTATTGCCAACAGAATGCCAATATAATGAGGTACTGACTCTAAATTATTGGCTTTTCAAGGAATTAGTACAGACTAGTTAAATTTTTCATCTACCTCTTTTTGCTAAAGATGAATTGTGCCTTTGCTAAAGCAAACACAAGCAGCATAACGGCAAGAGTAGAAAATGTGCAAGTCCAACAGAAGCCAAGACAGAGGCCAAAAAAGAAATTAGATTAGGCATTAAACATCAAATATAACAAGGCAAACTGCTCATAACAATCATAGAATCAGTTTCAGGCACCAATGAGCTCTCGTGGTCTTACTTCTTGGATTTAATAGAAACAAACTCCTTCATAATTTTCCTGGCTTGCTACCTAACTTTTACTGTTAATGGTATTAAGATTCCTCTTTTCCTAAATATACTCGAGGATCACTTAATTCCCTTGGAATCCTAAAACTTTATAACGGTTCAAGAACATTCTTCCCATAGAAGCTCTACTTCAAAGTGCTTATTTTTTCATAAATCTTTCATGATCACTTCCTTATACATGTGCGTGTGTGTGTGTATTAATTACCATAAACAGAACAAAATAGTCATTACTTGCAAAAATAACTTAGCCCAATTTCAATTATAACTTAGTAAAAATCATAACTTTCAATTTTAATTACTATTCCAAACCAGATGTCATCTATCTTCTATCATCAAGGTGATTGAAATTCATTATTACTAGCACTCAAGGATCAGTAGATCTTCTCAAACAGCCAAGCCATTATAATAGTCCAAGAGAATTCTTCTCATGGTGAAAGTTTGGTTTGTGAAAGTATACAAAGGTCCACATGCAAGCAAGTAGACAAGAGTGTGGGTCCCAGACTCACATGCAAGCTTTCTTTCGATGAACTTAGTCAAAGGATGATAGACTTTATGCAAGAATACGACTATAGGTAAGCTGGCTTTAGAAAGGGCAACTTTGATTGTACAGCATGGTGACTGCCTTTGGGAGACTTTATTCTCACAATCAAAGATCAAAGAAGTTGCCGACAAGGATATTAATATTTACTTATGTATATATATATATTTATTCCTTACAAGGATTTTGGAGATATTCTCTGGTTAAAAAATCTGACAAGCTATTATCTTTTCCTTTGATATATTCAATATCAAAGTCGAATATAGACAAAATAGTTTGCCATCTAGCAAATATTTGTTTAGATGCTACATTTTTAACTTCTTTCTCGATGACAGACTTGGCGGATTTGCAGTCTATCCTTAAGAGAAATTTTTTATTTAATAAATCATCTTGAAATTTTGAGATGACTAAAATGATGGCTAAGATTTCCTTTTTTTTAGTTGGATAATTTCTTTGAGCAGATTTCCAAATTCCTGAAGTAAATCTAACCAAAACTTCCTTTTCTTTCATTCTTTGTTTTAGAATGCCTCCATATCCTAGTTCTGATGCGTCTGTTTCGACTATCTTGAAATATTCAGGATGAGGAATGGCTAGACAGGCTATTTCCTTGACTCTTTGTTTAATTCTCTTTACTGCATTGGTGCATTCTTCTGTGCAATCAGGGGGATTCTTTTTTATCCTTAGAAATAAAGGTTTAGCATCATAGGCTAATTCTTTGTAGAAGTCTGAAATATAATTTAGACTTCCTAGAAACTTTTGTAATTGTTTTTTATCCCTTATTTCATTGGGGAATTTTTCAGCAAAAATTGCTCTTTCTATAGGACTAATAAGTCCTTGTTCTATATTATGTCCCAAAAAACTTATTTTTGTCTGGAACAATTTTATTTTTCGAGCTGAGACAACAAGGCCATTTTCTTTGACCTTTTGGAGAAATACTTTTAAGTTTTTCCAATGTTTCTCTATAGTTTCAGAGACAATTAATACATCATCAATATGGAGGCATTCTAAAACGAAGAATGAAAGAAAAGGTAGTTTTGGTTAGATTTACTTTAGGAATTTGGAAATCTGCCCAAAGAAATTATCCAACTATAAAAAAGGAAATCTTAGCCATCGTTTTAGTCATCTCAAAATTTCAAGATGACTTATTAAACAAAAAATTTCTCTTAAGGATAGACTGCAATCTCTTCCAAAGAAAACGCCAAGAATAGTGTCCAAACCATTTTCTTTAAACCTCTTCCTGATTCATCCAATTTAAACTAGAAAAAGACTCTAAATCTTGAATTTTTATCTGAACTTATTACCCGATTATCCGAATTAGATATTACAGGAAAAAGAGAGTCTGTATCCATGATATCTGATCAAGACATCAGTAAAATCTCTGACAATGATCTTAACCAGATTATTAGTCAGCTTGAAGCAGAAAGAGAATAACCAACAATCAATAAGTTACAATATAAGGCTAATTATAGCCAACCTGAAATTAAGCCCTATTATCCTAGGCCTTCGCCCGTAGACCTTCAATATGAAGATGAAATTTGGCATGGAACTTCCTATGATGGGAAGTCCATCGTCGAATGGAATATTGACGGTCTTTTAGAATATAAAATCCTGAGAGTTATTAAAAACATGATGATATATGCTTCAGCATGTAGGCTCAACGGTAATAGGGATGCTGATACAGCATTTGCTATTGTTACAGGACCTTAATGCCACTTGATTAAAACCAGAAAGTACAAACATTACTGAGCCAGACCTTGTAAACACTCTAGTTTATACGATCCTATTACACTTTATAGGATCCACTAGAATACAGTTTGACAGAAATCAGGAACAACTCCTGAACCTCAAATGTCCAACTTTATCCCATTATAAATGGTATAAAGATGTATTCTTATCCAAAGTATTAACTAGAGAAGACTGTAATCAAGATTTTTGAAAATAATTTTTTATTAGGATTTCCAGCCTTATTTGCTGAAACGGTTAGAACAAGGCTTAGATTAAAACATGATAACGATATTCCATATTCCCATTATACTTATGGGGAATTAGCCGCTGAAGTCGTTGCTGAAGGATTAACTTTATGCAATGACATCAAGCTTAAAAGACAGCTTGAGAAAGAACGCTTAATGGGCAAACAAACTCTTGGAGATTTTTGTGAACAATTTGGCTATAGTCAAAATGTCACCGGTCTTCAAAAGAAGAAGAAAAAGGCTTATGAAAAAGCCCACAATCAAAAACAAAAGGTGAATAAAAATAAAAGAAAATTTTTCAAAAAATATGATAAGCCTAGAAAAGAGACAAAAGGATCTAAAGAAAGAGCTCCTATATGTTAAAAATGTGGAAAAATAGGTCATTATGCCAACAGATGTTGGACTCAGGCAAAAATTAATGAATTACAAATAGATGAAAGCCCTAAGAGGCAATTAGAAAAACAATTTTTAAACCAAGAAGAAAATGATCAAACTAGCTTTTCTGAGAGTGAAGAATGAAAAAGCCTGTTAGTTAATCAAATTCAACTTGAAGATTCATCTTCTGAAGAAGAAGAAGAAGAGTCTAATCCAAAATGTAAGTGCAACCATTATGAAGCTATTCTTAATATGAATGGTTTAAATATAAATGTTCTCTCAAAAGAAGAGGGTCTTATCTTAAATGTGATAGATGAGATAGAAGATTCAAAAGAATAACAAAATGCCTTAGAAGAGTATATCCTAATAGCAAAGGAAGGTCCTAAATATCAGGACACTAGAAGACAAAAAACTTTACAAAAAAAATCTCAAGGATATTCTTTTAAAGAAATTCTTAAAAGAATAGAAACAGAAAATTCTAAAAAAGAACCCACAATTTTAAATCTTAAACAAGAGATCAATGAAACAAAGAAAGAGCTTAAAGAACTTAAATCTAGAGTTCAAGCTCTGGAAATACCTAATAGTCTAGACGATTCATCTGAAAAAGATGAAAAGAAGGCTGAGTCAGAACTCGTAGAACTATTTGAAAAAATACCATCCTCTTCAAAAATACCCGAGTCTATAAACACCATGGACAAAATCATTAATCAAAAATGGTTTGCCCAAGTCACCATAGTTATAGCCCAAGAGTACATTATAAATATCCAAGCCCTTATAGATTCAAGGGCAAACCTTAATTGTATTAGTGAAAAGTTTGGTTTGTGAAAGTAAACAAAAGTTCACATGCAAGCAATATACCCTAAAAATTCCTATCGTGCAAGAAAAACATATCTATTGAGCATATCACACACCATCAAATTCCTCACAATCGTGCATATTGATGACGTTATAAGCAACAATCAATACTCTAGAGTCATGCATACGGCAGTAGTTCAAAAAATACAACGGGAACCGTCATATGGCTTCTTAAATGTCACTCTAGGAATTACTAGAAGTGTTGTTCCAATTGGAAGTCCCTTATTGCCAACAGAATGCCAATATAATGAGGTGCTGACTCTAAATTTTTGGCTTTTCTGGGAATTAGTACAAACTATATCTTAAATTTGTCATCCACCTCTTCTTGCTAAAGATGAATTGTGCCTTTGCTAAGGCAGACACAAGCAGCATAACGGCAAGAGTAGAAAAAATGCAAGTCCAACAGAAGCCAAGACAGAGGCCAAAAAAGAAATTAGATTAGGCATTAAACATCAAATATAACAAGGCAAACTGCTCATAACAATCATAGAATCAGTTTCAGGCACCAATGAGCTCTTGTAGTCATACTTCTTGGATATAATAGAAACAAACTCCTTCATAATTTTCCTGGCTTGCTACCTAACTTTTACTGTTAATGGTATTAAGATTCCTCTTTTTCTTAATATACTCGAGGATCACTTATTCCCTTAGAATCCTAAAACTTTGTAACGGTTCAAGAACTTTCTTCTCATAGAAGCTCTACTTCAAAATGCTTATTTTTTCATAAATCTTTCATGATCACTTCCTTATATACGTGCGTGTGTGTGTATTAATTACCATAAACAGATCAAATAGTCATTACTTGCAAAAATAACCAAGTCCAATTTCAATTATAACTTAGTAAAAATCAGAACTTTCAACTTTAAATACTATTCCAAACCAGATGTCATCTATCTTCTATAATCAAGGTGATTGAAATTCATTATTACTAGTACTCAAGGATCAGTAGATCTTCTCAAACACCCAAGCCATTATAATAGTCCAAGAGAATTCTTCTCATGGTGGTTTTGACTACAAAGAGTCTATTTCAAGATTCCACGGGCACTTCTTCATGTAATGTTGAGTGTACATATACGCTCATTAATCATGAATGAACAAAACAGGTAGCACTACAATAATAAACATCTTCATTCTCAACTTCAACTGCTATAATTATTAGATAATAAGAACAAATAGGTTGGAAGACATATAGTTTGAAATGGGTCTTAATAGCAGAAAAAGCCTTTGGCTCTACGAAATGATAATTATTCAAATATCAAGTTCAACATACTTCACATCTCTAGAGCTTCTAAAACCAATCCCAGTCAAAATCAAAATTCACATCAGTTCATAACAGTAAACAATGTGAATTGAAAAATTTTTAGGTCATGATCTTCATTTGTTCACTTCTGGGAAGTTCCAAGACTGCCTTGCTAAAGCTTCAAGTTTATAAAATCCAGTTTTGTCTTGCAAAATTCTCAAAGTAACAACAGAATCACCATAAAAAAGGCTACAAAATGCCAATTTCTTTCTAAAGCTTTCATGTGTTCTTCTTCACAAATATACATATATAAACATGTATATATATATATATATAAGCTATTAATTGAATGAAATAGAAAATTCTAAATAGTTAAGTCTTATCTCTATTGTATTTCGATGGGTCCTATACATGAATCACTTCCTGACCATCTGAGCTTTAAAAAACCTATCTGATCCGCAGTATATACGTGAAGCACTTCCTGACCATATATTTTAAATCTCGTGAGCCTAAAATCAAGAGAAGCAAGATTGGAACCTCAAGAGAATGTTCGATCTTAGCATTTCACAGGCAAAGTCAAAGAAGTCAAAAAAATTCAGAACTACGAACGCAAGAATCTAAAAATGCGACACCCATTTTTCTCCGGCTACGATCCGATGTGGCTCGCTTCTGAGGCGTTCTGAGGAGACTGACCGGCTGCTCGCGCATTATATCTTGATGGACGGTAACACACCTATGAAAAATAAATTCATGAAAAAAAAAACTATGAAAAATAAATCTGATTCGCGAAATCGATGGTACAGCTACTGGGCGCAATGATGGTTCGTCTCAATGATGAGAACAGAGGTGGGCTTGTGCGCAACGGCCACCGCCCTCGGTGATGGGTTCCATGGTGGCGAAGGCTTGATGGCCACGATTGATGATCGAGTTTTGCCGATCAGCTGTGACTCTTCGGGCTTTGAACACCATGGACCATGAGAAGAGAAAATTTTCCAGATCTCCTCAACCTTCTTATATTTTTTTTTCCTGCAACAAAGACCTAAGAAAAAATGGCGTGGAGAAAATGGAAACTAATAATGAGTATAAAAATAGGACTTTTTGCATATATATATATATGGAATGGCTGTGGTAGAGACCATTCGGTGAAGTACTTTTTTAGAGCCTTAAGATTTAATTCAAAGATTCAAACGTTGATAGTATACGATATTTATCATACACCTTACCTCAAATAATCATTCCTACCCAAAGTTTTTTCCATCGTCGACGATCTTCCCGCCGCCAGCGTCGGCCGCCGGCAACCATATTTTCTCTCTCTTCCCCTTCTCTCTCTTCCCATCTCTCTTCCCCTTTCTCTCTCTTCTCCTCTCTCCCCGGCGACCTACCCCGACGCTGGCGATCACCTCCGATCCCCCAGCCCCGGCAGGCCGGCCACCGGCACCGACAAATTTCTCTCTCTTCCTCTTTCTCTCTTTTCTCTTCTCTCTCTCTTCCCCTTTCTCTCTGTTCCCCTTTCTCTCTCTTCTCCTCTCTCCCGCCGCCCCCACCCTCGGACCCCAGCCAGCCCCCCGGTGCGCCCCCCACCCCAGCCCCCCCACCCCGACCTCCCCCCCGGCACCCCCCGACGACCCCCCTCGCCCCCTCTTTCTCTTCCCCTCTCTCTCTTTTCCTCTTTTCTCTCTCTCTCTCTTCCTTCTTCTTTCTCTTCGCAGGGCCGACCCACCACCGGCTGGTGAGACTCGCGGTCACTGTCGCGAAGAGAAAAAGAGAAGAGTGGAAAAGAGAGAGAAAGGGAAGAGAGAGAAAGGGCCGGGGGGTCGTCGGGGGGGGGGGGGGTTGCCGGGGGCGGGGGATGGGGGAGGCCAAGGGGCTGGCTGGGGGATGGGGGTGGGGGGCGGCGGGAGAGAGGAAAGAGAGAGAGGGGAAGAGGGAGAGAAGAGAAGAGAGAGAAAATGGAAGAGAGAGAAATTCACTGGCATCCGGCGGCCGGCCGGCCGGGGTTGGGGGGCGAAGGTGGGTCGCGGCATCGGGGTGGGTCGCCGGGGAGAGAGGAAAAGAGAGAGAAAGGGGAAGAGAGAGGGGAAGAGAGAGAAGAGAAGAGCGAGAAAGGGGAAGAGAGAGAAAGGGGAATAGAGAGAAAATGGAGTCGCTGGCGACTGACGGCCGGCGTCCGGGGCTGGGGGCCAGATTTGGCTGGAGTTGGGTCGCCGGCATCGGGGATGAGTCGCCGGCGTCCGTCACCGGCGGCAGGAAGATCGCCAGCGACGGAGAAGACTTTGGGTGGGAATGATTATGTGAAGTAAGGTATATAATAAATATCGTACACCATCAACATTTGAACCGTTTGATTAAATCGTAATGTTCTAAAAAAAGGCTTTACCGATAGAGACCATAGAATGGTCTCTATCACAATCATTCCCTATATATATAAGCCAAAAATGAACCATCATTGTAAATATGACCTCCATTCTAATTACCTTTTTATATTTATTTATTTTATTCAATTTTTAAACAAAAAAACCAAAAACTCATTCAACTATCTTCAATTAAAAAAAAAAAAAAAACATAGATCTGGCGCCAAAGGAAGTCAGAAGGCAGTCAAACAAATACCTACTTCCCCTCCCACTCCCCTCCCCTTCCCTTCTCTGTCGGGTCTCTGTCTCTCATCCCACAAACTCCCTCACCGAAAAAAGCCCCCCGCTGAGCTCGCCATCTCCTCGCCGAAAAAGCCCTCTACTGAAGCTCAGCTCCTCGCCATCTCCTCGCCGAAAAAGCCCCCCGCTGAGCTCGCCGTCTCCTCGCCTAAAAAGCCCCCCACTGAAGCTCAGCTCCTCGCCTTCTCCTCGCCGAAAAATCCCCGCTCCTTGCAGTCTCCACGCCAAAAAAATCCCCCTGCTGAGCTCGCCGTCTCCTCGCCGAAAAAGCCCCCCACTGAAAGTGTGCAACTTACAGAACAGATGACCTTGACAAGACAAAACTCGACACTACGGAGAAGTTGGAAGAACCTTTCAAGGCTTGGAAATCCAAAACGTATGCTTTGACTGTGCCTTTGAAAGTCTGTTGCTCTACGTGGCTCTGTACCTCCTTGGGTTGAAGGTCTGTGGAATATTTTATTTTTATTTTTTTTATTTTTAAAGATAGAAGACTTGGATTAGAGATTAAAAAATAGAACCAAGAGAAGTAGAACCAGAGGAGAAAGATAGAGGATTCTTGAGAGTGAACAAGAACTCAAGAGGAGTAAAACCAATTTTCTCAATAGGCATTCATTAATCATTCTCCGAATTGAAATTACAAACTACCATATTTAAAGGAAAATCAAACAACAAACTAGAAAACTAAACCAAAATGGACAAAAGTTGAGGATTGCAAACCGACCTAATAACATCAACCCTAAAGTAAAAAACCAAATGTTAAAACTAATTTATATTATGTTCTCCATCAACTTCTTACTTTAATCTAACTAGGATCTTGTTTTGTAACTTGTTCCTTTCTCTTTCAAGTAAATAAATTTCGGTTGTGAGTAGTTCCTTAATCGATTAAAGAGAGGTTTATAAACTAAAACGAATGAATTTCGTTGTTGTTGTTTTGGGGGTATAGGTCGCTGTTTTTCTTGTTCTCTTCGGCAGTATCCTGTTTATGTATCCTTGGTCAATTTGTTTCAGAACGTTTTGTTGGTTTTATTTTCCTATATATATTCGTATCATCTGATTGAGTACATGTTGTGTGGTGCTGAACTTTTTTAATCAGTGAGTTTATAGTGTTACTTTTACATCTCAAGTTTTTGCAATATATGGAATAGTGTTTGGATGAGAGTGTCTTTGTTTAGAACTTCAGTGTTTGATGTACTTCATTGTTTGTAACTTTTTAATCTTATGATCCCATACTGAATGAAACCATCTAGAATAAAATTCTACAATTTACCATCTTAGGCTTGCCACAATAGTTTGTTCCAAGTGACTGAGTATTGTATCTTATAAGTGCAAAATAAGTTGAATCATTTTATTTTTCTATACTAAGCTCCCAAATCATGAATGCCCAACCCTTGAATAACTTTGAAAACGATTTCAATAAAAAAATTTGAGGGTTTGAGATGAACTTACCAAAATTTTAGAGTACTTCCTCTCCTCTCCTTGTGGCTGGAAATTGATGATTTTCACCCAAATATAAGGATGGTCGTTTTGAGGGTATGATGGAGATGAAAAATGATGGTAGTTTTGAGGTGGTGAAGGAGACGAAACTAATGAAAGAACAAAGTGGGTTTCTTCAGTTTTTATTTTTATTTTTTTTATTTATTTTTTTTTTTGTAAGAGAAGATGGTCCTCCTTCCCTTCAGATTCCCTTTTATCTCATATTTCTTTTATTTTTATTTGTTACTTGTAAAGGGTATTTTGGAGAAAACAAAAGATTTATTAATGAATGAGGTTAGCCTTACAATGTTTTCTCCTTGATGGTTAGTCTTGCAACATGAATCCCATTTTAATCCGATATTTGCTAAGGACCCCTAAAAATAATGATGGAAAGAGAAAATAGCTTAAGCTTTCTCTTTCGTTTTTTCCCAGCCAAACAAGTTTTGGGCATCTCATGACATAGATCTGAAGCAACAAAGTCAGAAAATATAGCAATGGGTTCAAAATATCAGTGGGTTAATATCAAAATTCATGGAAACCACAGAGATCTTCCCACAGACGATGCCAAATGTTTTAGTGGTTTC
This sequence comes from Ficus hispida, assembly GCA_025413025.1. Lineage (NCBI taxonomy): Eukaryota > Viridiplantae > Streptophyta > Magnoliopsida > Rosales > Moraceae > Ficus > Ficus hispida. The sequence continues at coordinate 20,383,129 of CM046372.1, forward strand.
CTCCACATCAATGTTCTTCTACTTTCTCTGCCTCTCTCCATCGTGCTCCTTCCTCCCATATCACTTTGAGGCACCCGGGTGTTGACAAGCCTCCATGGAGGTTCGCCGAAGAAACCCAGAAAATGCAGCTTTATCCCTCAAGGGTCCAAGGTCGTTCTCTAGGAACTCATCTCTTTTTGGGATGTAGGGATCCCAACTACGAAAGCCAAGTGTTTTCTTCTTTATGTACGAGTGTCTTGTGTAGGGATCCCCAACTATGAAAGCCAGGTGTTTTCTTCTTTACGTACGAGTGTCTTGTTCACTAGAATTTTGCTAGACTTTTATGATTGACACACATCATTAACTTATTAGCGTTTTTTCTGATAATTATGGCACTTCATATTTCTCACTGGCTATAAAATGATTGGCATCCTCAACTTGATACTTTTTGATGGTCTTGATCATATCAAATTGACACATGTCATGATCTTGTTTTATGTGTGGAAGTCCCCCCAACAAAAGAAAAACAAATATTTAACAATTTGAGAACATGTAAGAGCATGTATTGTTATAAAAAGAGCCTTTTATTCACCCCCATGTCAACAAAAAAAGAAGAAAAATATTCCTCCCAAAATGAACGAATAAATCAGAATCTCTAACGCATCACATATAGTAAATGTTAATCTTCAAACGACTCCATACTTGGATTATACGTTGGCGCATCCTCCTCTTCCAGTTTTAAAACTTTTCTGTCATACCAAACAGCCATGAAAATATACAAAACAAAATTGGCCGCAGTCAATGCAGCCAAAACCCAGTAATACTTATCCAGGCGACTATGATTCAATGTATTTTGGAACCAACTAGGATTCCCTCCTCTAGAACTAATCTTATCGACGAGATAAACCGACATGACACTTCCCATGTTTCCAACTCCAAAAACAGCCATAGCAAAGTGATTCATATACCGATCCATAGACATGGGCCCATGATCACTGAAGAAAAGATCAATGCTCTTATGCGAAATCCCATCTAGGCCTCCAAGAAGGAAAAACTGCGGGACCAACCAAAACATATTCATGGGAATTCTCTCTTTAGGTTTGTCAACCAAGCCGTGGCTGGTAACCACATATAGCCTTCGGTTCTCTACTTTGGCAGCGGTAATACAACAGTGTACTGCAAATATCATTGACACTGCAATTCCCACTCGGGCTGCATACCGGCTTGGTGATGATCCACTAGAAGCGATTCTGGAATAACAACTGGCGAATTGTGACTTTGCTTGATCACGGAAGAATATGAGGATGGTAAGAGGAACGCTCAAGTGGCCTATCTTGTGCTTCATGTGGTTTGCTTGTTCAAGGAAGTAAGTGTTTCCGATGGACGATACGATTCCCAATATGAAGAAGGTAGTGCACATAGGAATCATGCATATGATGCTCTTGGTTTCTTCTACTTCCGTCACACTGCAGAGATTCCACCTATCGTTCCGTTGTTGATCTGTTAAAATAATCGCAGCCTTGTCTAGGAACCTGCATTTTTGTAGCACAATTTGCCGTTCCCCAAACTAAAATTCGTAATCAAATTAGTTTGTATCGTCTTATAAGAGAGAGGAGAAAAGGTTAAGAAAATTAAACCTGAGGCGACGGGTATGAGGGATTTTGTTATCACTGTTGCCGTGCCCCTGGTACAACTCCGAGGGATCTTTCGGGCATTTGTGGAATACTTTTGATGCGGAGGCAACAAGGACTCTAAACACGGCAGTTAAAGGGCTTCCTCGGGCACTGTCATACTCATACGAGCCAGTCAAGAAAACAAGCGTGGCGAGCACTGAACATATCGCCGTGATCCCAAATCTAATTGACCACGGCTTTATGTAAGGAATTGCTATGGCTCCAATTATGGGGACTAAGATCAGTGCAAAGATACCCAAATAATAATAATACTTTTTATGCATATCTTCGCCCGACGAGTTTTTGTGCTCCGCAACGAGTACTGGTAAAGATGTCACATGACCAGACATTCCTATAGCAATAAGAGTTAGTGCAGTATAAAAGAGGGTCTTTTGCCCTGTGCCTATGCACTCTGGTTTGTACTCGCTGCAAGTTCCTGCTACTCTGAAAAGCACCGGTGGAGTTGACATTGCCAAAAATCCTAACCCCTGATTGATATCGAATTGATTACGAAAATATCAACATATAAAGATCCATATATACTTCGAATTGATTAGTCAATAGTTAAAAATAGTTTTGGACACAAGGAAGAAACTTACAATGCTGTAGGCGAAGTTAGAGAGGAAGACCATCCTATAATTACCGATGAGAGTATCCACAACATATTGCATGGTGAACGGCAGTATCGCCGTGAAACCCCAAAACAGATTGACAATTGCAGCCGCATGTGTGTAATTTAGCTTCCAAACATTGGTTAAGTATGTTATCAATGTCGATATCGCGTACAAGGCCAGTATGTCCACCCATACCAGAACTACACAAATGAAGACGATTCGTTAATTAGTGAAGCACTGGCGTACGTACAATATTTGAGATCTAACCAGAAAATTTGTGTGTATAGTATGTACCACTGATTTGTAGAAAGGAAGATGCCATATCTTGGAAGAATTTTTGCATGCTCCCACTTTTTTTTTTTTTAAACAGTTTGCGGAAAAAAAAAAGAGACCGAAAATCGATAACATGTTAGACAATGATTAGGAGAAAAACCAAAGGGATAAAAAGGAAGAAAGATCTTGTACAAAAAAATTAGAATAATAAATAAACCAAGAAAACATGGGGAATGTTTACATGTGTGCATATGCTAATAGTTTCACAATAATATATATAAAAATGTTGGATATATCTCCATAGCCTCAACAAGGGGTTACCTGAAACTGGGTTTAGATATCTGTTGTCAATGCAAAGTCGTGGAGACTTTCACCCATTGTTTGGAGCAACAAATTAAAGCAGTCCTCATGATCTTCAAGAAGCTATATTTTAAACAAAAGAAACAACTACTATACATGGAATACTTTCTGTTTCATCAAATGATTGGCTACCTAGATCGGACTCTCGATCTTTTCGGCTGCGTCTATTTAAATTAGCAAGTTTTTGGATTTTTTTTTTTGTTTTTTTGTTTTTTTGTTTTTTTGTTTTTTTGTTTTTTTGTTTTTGCCCTTAGCAGAACCAGCAGCCTTTTCGTAGTTCTAAACATGAAGGACGTAGCATATATTTAGTGCAGCAAGTAAAGCATTTGGTTTCACCCTATCATAGAAGCAAATACAGATTCTTTAGAACTTCTTTTGGAAAAAGAAATACAGGGGACAAGTAGATTCTTGAAATCGTAAAGCCTAATCTTTAAGCCTTCGTTTTTCGATTAAAGTACAATCATGAAATATTTCTCGTGAATCCTAGCAAGGAAACAACTGCCAAAACACTCACCGCCACTGCTGGACGTTGCAAGAATTAAAAACAAATCCGACGTGGAAAATTTTATTCCGAACAAGAAAATATAGGGAAGATTGTACACCACACAATCTAGTATCTTTGTAAAGTATTAATAAAAAAAAAAAAACAAAAAACAAAAAACAAAAAACAAAAAACAAAAAACAAAAAAAAACTTAAAGTGACCTATTTCTACAACCCGGGTTTAGATTCAATAACAAAAGGTTAAGCATATAATACAGAGAAATATTTAACAAAAACAGTAGCATTTTTTTATTATGATCACATCAAAACTTCTAGTGATCATTTCTTGAAGCTTCAACATCTTCTTAGCAAAGAATAAATAAGAAAAATAATAATAGTAATAAAAGTAGAGAAGAACAGAGTACGAAGATGTTTAATGTGGATGTGCTTTCACGGACTAAGAACAATGAATTCATTAATAAGGAGTACTATGAATGCATTCTCATGTAAATATAAATTACAATGTACACAATGTAATATCCCGACCTACGTAGGGTCGTTACCATACTTACTTAAACTACATCTCAGTTTTAAATACTTAAACTTACTTGAAAATTTTAGAATAATTTAAAAAAAAAACATATATAAATAAACTAATCCATATAAGTAAACTTTCCGTGCATACACATTAAAATAAAAAGACATACATACTCCTTATATTTAACTCAAGTCTTCAAACATCATATATATAGTATAACATAATTTATTCAAAAAAAAAATATATATATATATATATATATCTTTGGTTCAAAAGTGCTTGCAGAAAAATTTACGTAATGGTATCCCACATCACCCTTCACTTGCCGCATTGTCCACATGGCCCACCAATTAAGCTGCAGGCTTTTTACCTGTAGTATGAAATATACTAATGAGCTTACACTCAGTAGGCATAAACTTAATCTCACAAAACATAACAAATATTGTGCAACCTATACATGAACCATTTATGATCAATTATGAATCTCTTATACTCAATTATGGACTTTATCTTGCTTAAAATATAGGCCCCATGTGTACGTACCAAATGCGTGCAATCCTCAGAAAGTTAGGGTTTGCAAGATCCCTAACAATTCTGGGAATCATGTAAGCCTTTACGATCTGACAGAAGGTCTTAGTATCTTAAAACACGTATAATCCTCCACGATCTGGCGGGAGGTTGGTATGACAATTTACTTGTCTGAGTTTAGTCTTCGCCTTGTTATTTAACTCTTGATGAGGATGCTTAAAACCATGCTTCTATATGAAGTCTTTGACAAAGACTAGTTTCAAGACTAAGATTCTTAACTTGTGATCTTATTAGTCATGATGTATATGATACATAGATATGGTATGACATAAAGATCACTAGCATAAAATGACTTGTGGCATATTAATAAAGCATGACTTTATCATAAAACATGGCATTATCATAAAACATGACATGTATATAAACATGACACATCATGGCATTCATGTAAACAAGTCATGCTTGAAAATAGTTTACTATTTCTCATACTGTAGGTGATGTTTGTACTTATAATTTATGCTATGTCCTGGGTTTGTTGCTCCAACAGGTTGAAACAACAGATTGCTTTCCTGTTTCAAAAAAGGATGTAAGATAAGGATCATCCTATCTTACTATAAATTATTACATTAAATGCTGGTATCCTAACCAACATTTATCAATAACCTTAGTTACATGTCCCTTACATACTACAATGATATCTTATTCGGTTACTAAATATAATCCTAGGGCACATGGCCCAATTACAATCAAACAGTATCATTGATCGACAATTGTGGCAATCCAAATAGCATCATTTCTGCTGGGAGTTCGGGGCAAACCAACCACGAAATCCATCATCACTTAGTCCCATTTCCATTATGGGATGGAAATTTTTTTACAATTCTCCCTCTGGATGTTGATGTTCAGCCTTCACTTTCTGACACGTGAGGCATTTACTGAAAAATATGGCAACATCATTCTTCATTTTGGGTCACCAAATACTTTCATTCAAGTCTTTGTACATCTTTGTGGCTCCAGGGTGAATGAATACGGTGTCTCATGAGCTTCTTTCATAATCTGCTTCTTTAACTCATCTCATTAGGAATACATAGTCTATTTTTCTGATAGAGTATGACATCATTAGAGATGTTGAAGTTCGACTCCTTTCCTTCTAAGACCTCATTTCTTATCTTAAGTAGCGAGACATCTGCTTCTTGACGCTCCTTTATGCCATTCAAAATGGTAGGTTGGAAGGTTAGGGCAGCTAAACTTCCCGTAATAAGCTCGATTCCAACTTCCACTAGCTCTTTCTGGAGAGGCTCAATTAATGACTGAATTGACATCAACGAGGAAGACGACTTCCGACTAAGGGCATTAGCTACTTTGTTGGCCTTCCCAGGTTGAAACGGATATCGATGTCATAATCCTTCACTAGTTCGAGCCATCTTCTTTGCCTCATGTTGAGCTCTTTCTGTGTGAAGATATATTTCAAACTCTGATGATCCGTGTAAACCTCACACCTAGTACCGTAAAGGTAGTGTCTCCAAATCTTAAGCACAAAAACTACCGCTGCAAGTTCTAGATCATGCGTTGGATAGTTTTTCTCGTGATCCTTAAGCTATCGTGAACCATAAGCGATCACTTTCCATTTTGCATGAGTACGGCTCCTAATCCTATTTTAGAAGCATCGTTGTATATCACGAAGTGTCCTCCCTCTACAACTGGTATTGTAAGGATTGGAGCACTAATCAGCTTACTTTTTAGCTCTTGGAAGTGTTCTTCACACTTTGTAGTCCATTCGTACATCTTTCCCTTCCATGTAAGTGCTGTAAATGGCACTGCTATCTTAGCAAATACCTCAACGAAACGTTAGTAGTAGCCTGCTAAGTCAAGGAAACTACATATTTCGGTGACACTTTTCGGAGTTGGCCATTTACTTACTACTTCAATCTTGACCGGATCTACAGATATACCTTCTTTAGAGACCACATGTCTTAAGAAATGAATCTTCTCTAACCAAAATTCACATTTTGTGAATTTAGCATAAAGTTGGTTTTGCTTTAAAATCTGTAGAGCAATCCTTAGGTGATCCTTGTGCTCTTCCTTCGACCTTAAGTAAATCAAAATATCATCTGTAAAGATATTAACAAACCTATCTATGTAATCCTTGAAAACTCGATTCATCAGGTCCATAAAGGCAGCTAGAGCATTTGTCAATCCAAATGGTATAATGAGGAACTCGTGATGTCCATATCGCGTACGAAAGGCTGTCTTAGGAACATCTCCTTCCCTAATTCAGAGCTAATGATATCCTAATCGCAGGTCAATTTTCGAAAAAATTGAAGCTCCTTTCAATTGATCTAATAGATCGTCGATCCTAGGTAATAGATATTTATTCTTGATGGTAATCTTATTCAGTTCCCGATAGTCAATGCACATCCTAAAAGTGCCATCCCTTTTTTTTACAAACAAAACTGGGGCTACCCATGGTGAGTAGCTCTGACGGATGAATCCTCGATCCAGGAGCTCTTACAATTGAATTTGCAATTCCTTAAGTTCGACGGGGGTCATCCTATAAGGTGCCTTGGATACTGGTGCCGATTAGGGAAGTAATTCAATCTCAAAAGCAATTTCTCGCTTCGGTGAGAATCCTGATAAATCTTCAGGAAAAACTTCCATAAAATCTTTGACTATCGGTACTTTTTTGGGCCTACTCTTGGTTTCTTACATCTTATCCACCGTATTGGCCAGAAATCCAATACATCATTCTGCCAACAACTTTATATCCTTTAGTACCAAAATGAATATTTTTGGCTGTTTTGGAGTTGATCCTCTAAAAATGAACTCCTCGCCCCCAGTTGGCTTAAACATGATAATACGACGTTGATAGTCTATAACTGTGTTGTATGTCCCCAGGAAGTCCATACCAAAAATGATATCATAGTCATATAGGTCAATGATAATCAAATTGACATACATTTCCCTACCACATATAATTATTGGAACGTGACATATCCAATAATCAGACAATAAAATTTCCCGGAAAGTAATGTAGTCCTAAATATTCTTCCAATTCAATCACTTCCTCTGCCTAGTTTTTAGCAAACTTAGGTGATGTGAAAGAATGCATAGCTCCATAATTAATTAACACATAGGTATCTTGTTGGGTAAAAGGAAGCTGACCTGTCACCATCGTGGATGGTCCAGCTTGAACATCTTCGTGTAGGCATAAATGCATCCTTGAGGTTCTGGAGCTTCAAGTATGCCTTGAGAGATTGTAGGTCCTTCGAGCTTCATCTGTGCTGCATGAAGTTGATATCCCTGACCTCTCTGATGGTTCTGCGGGTTTTGGAAATTAGAATTACAGTTCCTAGCATAGTGGCCTTCCTTGCCACATAAGAAGTAGCGATTGGTTCCAGTACGACAATCTTCCAGGTGCTTCCTTCCACATTTCTGACAAGTGGGATAACTATTATTATTAGAAGTATTCTTCTTTTAGGGAGAATTCTGTTGATTCTCCTATCCTCCTGAATTCCATTTTCTTTTCTGATGATTATTGCCGTACTGCTTATTGTTGCTCTTTTGACTAAAAGGTCCTCCTTGACCTTTTTGCTGGGGAGTTTGATTTGGTCTTGCCTGATTTTGCTTAGCTTGGGCCTTTTCTTCCTTCTTACATTTAAAGAACTTAGCCCGTTGTTCTCTGTTCTGTCCTACCTAATACTCAACTCGAGCTCGACTGATACATTCAGTAATGGTGATTGGTGGATAGGGTCCACTGCTAATCACTATTGCTAAATTAGAGCGGAACATCCTCATCATCTTTCTTACTTTGTCCCTCTCGGAACTGATAAGGTGAGGATAGAGACATGCTAGCTGTTCAAACTTTTTGACAGCTTCAACTACAGATAGATTATCCTGGCGAAAATTATTGAACTCATCTTGTTGAACTTCTCATAACCTATATGTTGAAGTATTTCTTTTTAAATTCATCAACAAAATCTTCCCAAGTCATTTGACTAATATTCCGTCGAATCTAGACTATTTTCCACTAGAGACGAGCATATTTCCTAAGCATAAATAATGCATAGAGTGCTTTCTCTTGATTATTGAGCCTGAGGAAGTTCAGGATAACCTAGAGGTTGATCAGCTAATTGTCAGCCTCAATCAAGTTTATGGATCCTTTAAATTCCGGTGCTTTCATACACCAGAATTTGTCATATAGTTCTTCCAGAGTTCGAACCAGTGGTACTGGTGGAACAGCTAAAGGCGCAATAGGCACTTTAGGGGCTATACGGTTTTCTGGAATCACCGGGTCAGCATTAGGATTTTCCAATGCAGCAGGTTGATTCATAGGTGCTGGCGGTACTCCGGCGTCAGAGGACCCCTGATTCTGTTGAGCCAATTGAGCTCTAAGCCCACATATCTCTTGTTGTTGGGCTAACATCATTTGTTTTAGTTCGTTTAGTTGGGCCGCAAGATCAATGTCTTGGGTTGGTGCCATTCTACGTACATGGTTCTCTACACAGAAAACTATGAAATAAGTTTCCCGTTTTGAGATCATGTCTCTTATATAGAACCATAATCTTATTTTCATATCTAACGTAACATGAATATTTCTGGATTCATCATGATATTGTTCATATCTCCTTCATAACATGAATACATAATCATAACACTTAGGAAGGTATAAAACTTCTCATCATGTTTGCACATCACCTAGTTGCCACCACCAAGCTAAGGCATCGCCCAACATTTTTTCTGTATCCAATATTACTCTTATGTGGGCAAGAGTTCCACAAATACGATACGAAACTTCCCTAATATTGATCCAATTCCTTAGTATGAAAAGTTCATGACTATCACCATACCAGGGTGGAATAGTCCTTTAAAAGCATCAGGAGTATTATCCTCCAGTATGGCCATCGACGAGATATGCTCACTACGTACGAAAGATCTTAACTAATTCTAACTATAAGAAAAAAAAATATCTTAACTTACTTGGGCTGTTGCAGAAACGATATGAAGCAAGGTGAAGTAGGCTGGCAGAATACTGCTCTAATACAACCTTTGTAACGTCTCAACCTATGTAGGGCCGTTACCATACTTACTTATACTACATCTCAGTTTTAAATACTTAAACTTACTTGAAAATTTTAGAATAAATTTTTATAAAAAATATATATATATATATATAAATAGACTAGTCCATATAAGTAAACGTTCCTTGCATACACATTAAAATAAAAAGATACACATACTCCTTACATTTAACTCAAGTATTCAAATATCATATATATAGTATAACACAATTTATTCAAATATATATATATATATCTTTGGTTCAAAAGTGCTTGCGGAAAAATTTAGTAATAGTATCCTACATAACCCTTCACTTGCAGCATCATCCACATGGCCCACCAATTAAGCTGCAGGCTTTTTACTTACAGTATGAAATATACTAATGAGCTTACGCTTAGCAAGTACAAACTTAATCTCATAAAAAATAATAAATATCATGCAACTTATGCATGAACTATTTATAATCAATTATGAATCTCTTATACTCCATTATGGACTTTATCTTGCTTAAAATATGGGCCCCTAGTGTACGTACTAAATGCACGCAATCCTCATAAAGCTAGGGTTTGCAAGATCCTTAAAAATTATGGGAATCATATTAGCCTTCACGATCTGACGAAAGAACTTAGTATCTTAAAACATGTATAATCCTCTACGATCTAGCGGGAGGTTGACACGACACTTTATTTATCTGAGTTTATCTTAGCCTGGTTATTTAACTCTTGATGAGGATGCTTAAAACCATGCTCTTACATGATTTCTTTAACAAAGACTAGTTTCAAGATTAAAATTCTTAACTTGTGATCTTATTAGTCACGATGCATATGATATATAGATATAGTATTACATAAAGATCACTAGCATATAATGACTGTGGCATATTAATAAAACATGACTTTATCGTAAAACATGACATTATCATAAAACATGGCATGTATATAAACATGACACATCATGGCATTTATGTAAACAAGCCATGCTTGAAAATAGTTTACTATTTTTCATACTATATGTGAGGTTTGTACTTACAGTTATACTATATCCTGGGTTTGTTGCTCCAACAGGTTGTAACAACATGTTACTTTCCTATTTCCAAAAAGGATGTAAGATAAGAATCATCATATCTTACCATAAATCATTACATTAAATGCTAATATCCTAACTAACATTTATCAATAACCCTAATTACATATCCCCCACATACTACAATGATATCTTATTTGGTTACTTAATGTAACCCTAGGGCACATGACCCAATTACAATCAAACAGTATCTTCTTTGATTACTTAATGCAACCTTGGGTATAATGTCAAAGTATAGTATCTTATTAAGTTACTATTAGTAACCCTGGGTTTAAGCCCAATCATATTTTGACCAATACTCTATTAGGTTACTGTTGGTAACCATGGTTTTTAGGCTAACCCAATAGCTTGGGTATCCTATCCAATTACTAATGGTCATCCTTTGTTATTATGTTTTCAAAATAATTTTTGACCCATGTACTTTATTTTCTTTTTTCTTAACAACACTTTATCTAAAAAATCTTTTGTAAAACTTTAATCCTTTAAAACCGTATATTTATAAAACTATAACTTTTAAACAAAAACTGTCAAATTCTGAAAGCAATATTTGAAAACAATTCCATAATTTCAGTTGTCAGTGCACGTGTAGGAATTGCCTATTCATGCACTGTTTTGAAAATCCTGTGTAGGAATTTCTTGTTTCATGCTCAGTTTTTAAGATCCAGTTTTATCTTAAAATCTATTTTGAATTTAAAAAAGTTTTCTTCATGAAAGATGTAGATCTCGAAAAACCCTACAATTTCATTATTTACTCAAAACTTGGTTCTGCATTTAACCTATCCATTTTCCTTGTTGAATTTGCCTGGCTGTGCATAAGATCTGGGCAGATCAAGTTTGGATTTTCATAAAAACGGAAGCCTTTGGAGCTTATTTTTCAAAATCTGTCGATGCCTCCCCATAGGGTTTTCAATTTTCTACAACTTTGTAGCTTTGACTTTTTCGAAATTCGGCATCTAAAGGCCTCAAAATTATATTTCCAGATTGCTACCCAATTTGATCCAAAAACTGGTAGCTTTATCTTTGATTGATTTTTACGTAAAATTACGCTCATCTTGTGACGACCAACGTTTTAAGAAGTTACGATTTCCTTCATAGGAATCTCTGATGTACTATGTTAGTATGTACGAATTGCCTGATCTGATTTTTATCAGAATTATGTGTGAGCCTTATAGCTTTATAAGACTCAATAGTAGATTGCTTAGTTAAGTATATGACCTTTTGAGAAAAAGGTAGAATATGATTCATGATTTTATGTTGGTCAAAGTTTGACCAAGAAAAATCAAAAAGTATGATTTTGACGGTACTGCAAGGTAGCAAGAAGTATAGGATTTATACTGCATAAAACCATCATTACGAGTAAGATAGTAAGAATAAGGTTGAAGACCACTATAGAAAAATCAAGCACATTATGTAGGACAATATGGGCTAGATAGCCTTAAGTTATAAGAAAAGTTTTTATACAGTCCAATAAAACGCAGATAAATTCTGGACTACAGTTCAGTAAAACAATACTGTTATTAGCAAGAACAGTATTTGTAATATCTGCTTTAGTATTTAAATGAACTGCATTTAAGAAGGAAAGCCAAACGAGGCCCTAAAAGTGGGACACCTCACTAAAGTAGATAATTATGGATTTATTGAATTTTTGAAAAATAAGGAAAGAAATCTTTCCTTGTTCTCCAAGTAGTTGGTCGGCCACTCTAAGGGATTGATGGGCAAATATTTGCTCATAAGGACTCATATGCAATTTTGGATATAAAAATTAATCCAAAAAGAAATTTAATTTCCACCTATAAATAGGTAATGGAGGGGTGGGTTTTTAGAGCATTTTTGTGTAACCTTAACAAAGCTCTTGCAAATTTTCAACTCACTTTTTCTCCTCCCCCTAGCTGCCGAACCCAAGAGAGAAAGAGAAAGAGAAGAAAAAAAAAATAAGAGAAAGAGAGAGAGAATGGTATGTTCGGATTTTTAGGAGAAATCAAGCTAGAAGGAAAAGCTTGATTCAAAGCCTAGAACCAATCTCCAAGCTTGAAGGTAAATTTCTAAAACCTTTAAGCTATTCCATTTAAGCTTTAGTTCAAGCTTTATATGTATTTCTATGTGGGTATGTAAGAGCATAAGCTCATTCAATCTCTATGGTATTAGATTTGATTTGTGCTTGATTAAGATTAGGATTAATTAGTGGTCTTGATTTATGATGTTGTGCATGATTATGATTTGAAATTGCTAGATGCATGTATGATATATGTGAGTGCCCACTAAGTATTTTTAGTATGTCCCCACACACTCAAGCTGTTGTATGTGAATGAATGACTATGTGATATGGATGTATGATGCTAAAAGGGTTAGTAGAAAATCCTAAAGACCCTTGTTGGTGATTGCACCAAATGGGTTTTTATGAATTATGTTATGAATGAAATGAATGCATGGTAAGGCAAACGTTAGATAATACACCGCATGCTTGATGTAGGCTCACGGTTGCGACCGTTTGAGGTAGTATGAGCTTAATTTTACTTAAGAAACACGTAGAAGGAAAACTGCCAGTCTCGGGTCAAGATTGGACAGTATTATGGAAATAGTGTTTTGAGGCCCTTAAAGGCTGAATTTGAAAAAAGTTAAAACTGAAAAGTTGTAGGACATGAAAAATCCTAGGGGGCAGCTTGAACAGTTTTTAAAAATAAGGCTCCAACGGCCTCTGTTTTCACAAATATCCGAGTCTGGGCATGACCAAACCTTGTGCACGGCCAGGCTAGTTCAATGAAGAAAAAGAAAGGGTTATATGCAGAACTGGGTTCTGGCCAAAGAACAAAAGTTGTAGTATTTTTCAAGATCTGAGATTTTTATGAAGAAAAGTTTTTCAAAATCAAGACAGATTTTAAGATATAACAGTTTCTGAAAACTATGTAGAAAACATGAAAATCCTGCACAGGATTTTCAAAGCAATGCAAGAACAGGAAATTCTTGCACATGCACTAGCAGTTGATTTTATGGGACTGGTTTCAGCATTTTCCTTTAGACTTAAATAGTTTTATATAAACAGTTTATAAAATGGTTAATTAAACCAAGTTTAGTAAGAAAAGTTGAATAGACCAAGTAATAAAGTAACCATAAGTAAGACCTATGGTCTTTGGATTGGTTATTAATATTATTTGGGCCAAAATTATTAGACATAGTAACAATAAGGTAACCATAGTAAGATGACTGATCATCGGATTGGTTACCAATTTTTATATACAGGATAAAATTATCTTAGAACATGGTAACAAGATAATTACCATTAGTAACCCCATAGGTTACCATGATATTGGGTTGGGCCTAAAGCCCAAGGTTACTAATAGTAACCTAATAGGTCTTAATTTGAAAAGTTGGGCCTTAGTAACCTAATAGGACTTTGATTTATTATAACTTGGGCTTATACCTAAGGGTTACTTGAAGTAACCTAATGTGATATAATGAATACCTAAGCCCTAATGTTACATTTAGTAACCAAGTAAGTTATCATTAGTGTGTGTAGGGGGGATATACGACTTGAGTTACTCATGAGTGTTGGTTAGGACACTAACATTTTATGATTATGATCTATAACAAGCTAGGGTGATCCTTACCCTATGCCTTTTTGAAAAGCAGGCAGTAACCTGTTGTTGTGACCTGATTGGGAGTAACCAAACTTAGGACATAGCATTACAGGTAAGTACAACTCCGCCTACAGCATAGACTTGTTGTGGTGCTACTTGCCTGATGTGTTGTATGCTATGCCATAATGTGATATATGTTATGTTTATGATGTATGATATGTTAAGGTTATGAAATGGTTATGATATAGTTATGATTTGTGTTTTATCATTGGGACATCATGAAGCATGCTCACTAAAGATAAATCACTCGGTAAGAATGAGAACGCAGTTTCAAGAAAGAAACTGTTGTAAAAGACTGTTTTCAAGATGAAAACAATTCTTAAGAACAAGTTAAGGAAAGATCAAGTATGATGGCAAGCAAGTTGCCTTGTGTCGTATCGACCCGCTGGTAGGTTGGGTTTGGTCCATGGAATGAGTTAGATCTGGTTGGCCGCCCCATCCACTCTATGGCTGCGCGCCACGATATGTACACTCATGTTATGTAAGGGCCCATGATATGTAAGCGTAAGACATCATAATGAAAGCATAATGGGTTCATGTATTGTTCCATTATGAAATGTTTTGCGGGTATATAGTTGTACTTGCTGAGCAAAAGCTCACCACTTACGTCTATGCTGTAGGTAAGCAATCTGTCAGCAATTCTTGATGCAAGACGGTGGGGCTTGGCACGGCGAGTTGTGAAACGTGGGATGGAGACTGCTACGCGTCTTTTTGTATTAAGTTATTAATTATGTTATATGTAAGCTGGTACTTCAGTACTGAAGTACATTAGTATGTATGTATACAGATGTCAGTATGTTAAGAAATAGATCTTAACTTCAAGTTGTTAAAAAAAAAAAATAAGTCCGTATTCCCGCCAAGATTAAATAAGTTAAGTAAGTTATGTATGTTATGTAACTATAACGGCCTACGTTAGGCGGGTCGTTATAGAGTTGGTATCAGAGCGGGTTTCCTGCCTTCCAATTTCACATTCTGCCGCCAACGCCACAGTCATTGTAAGTAGGAGTTAATTTATGTACACATATGTATTATGTAGTTATGATACGGTAGATTATATAGTATGGATCTGAGACGAGTAGACGAGGATCCTAATACTGCTATTACGCTTTATGAGACAATTCCTCTGTTATTAGATGGAATTCGCATGACGATGTCATTAGCGACATGATTATAGGATATGGAGAAGATATTTAGAATATGCCATATAGAGACATATGTTCATGTTCCGTTGGCCAACCGATGTTTGGCAAGGGACATTGGATTATGGTAGATGATATCAAGGGAACGAGCTGTGTTAGGAGAGTCATGGACCGAGCTCCATACTCTTATTAGTGCTCGTTAAGGAGCTTTGCCGATGAGGACGTCGACGTACTTTATCGCGACCACGAGATCTACAACGATACGTCCTCGGGTGATATCTTGGCTATGTTATGGATTGGCGTGCCTACCCAAATGAGTCTTTGGGACACTATGGTAGAAAATTCCAAGATATGATGTTGGCATACATTCCACGAGATCTAAGAGATCCGGAACTATAGGTATTGGACCTTTTTAAGGGAAGGGTTACCTTCCGAGATTAGGATATTTGTTTCGGTACCTATGACAGGGATGACCGTGGAAAATAAGATAAATGATATCATTAAGGCTAAGATAATAGCCTATATGTTACAAGTAGATGTCTTAGTTGATGATATCATAAAGATGCCTATTGGCAATGCTAGCATCCCTGAGCCACTAAATGAGGAAGGTCCGTTTTGGTCAAGGACCCTATTCCCTCTGTTCGACTTCAAGAGATCCCACCATAGGAGGCGGAAGTCGACGCGAAAGTAAAAGGAATGGATCCTGCAGATTTTATGGCAGATCCCAAGGATCAACCTGAGTATTCTTCAGTAATCATCATCGATAATGATGATGATGAAGAAGGGGTCAAGGAGGAAACTGAAGAAGTATGGGAAGAAAAAGAACAAGGGGTATGGGAGGAAGAGATAAAGGACTTTGAGGATGACTCGGTGAAGATTCTATTCGATAAGGGATATTGGAACGTAGATGTAATACCTGATTTTTATGTCTGAACGATTCTATGTATAAATTTACATTGAACCGTAAAGGTATTTATGGAAAAAGCCCAGTTAAGGGTTTTTTAATTATGTTTTGTGAGTTTTATGGCTTTATAAGACTCAAAAATGGTTATGTATTTAAGAAAACAACCTTTTAGGTAATAAGGAACAAAATCATGAAATTTTGTAAAATGGTCAAAGTTTGACCAAAAACGTCACGGTTGACCAAAAAGTCAACTATTGACCATGAAAGTCAAAACTTGACAAGAAGGTCCCTAATTGACAAGAAAGTCGATGGTTGACCCGAAAAGTTCAAGAAAATGACTGTATGTTTAAATGTTTATCTGTATAAATTACACCGGGTAAAACCGTGTTTTTACAGATAAAAAGTTATGTTTAAGATATTAGAACCACCCTAGAAAATCAAGCACATTAAGTTGAAGTATAGGGCAAAAAGGGTTTTAAGAAACAAGAAAAATTTCATACCGTCCATTTTTACACGGATGAATTTTAGACTGCAGTTCGGTAAACCAATACTGTGCATAAGTGAATCCAGTATTGAAAATACCTGTGATAACTTAAAAATGGACTGCTTAATAGCAAAAAGAGCCAAACAAGCTTAAGCCTTGCTTACCTCACTAACTTTTTGAATTTTGACATCATTAGTTGATTTAAGAAAATTGGAAGAATTAGTTGTCTTCCACCTAAGTTAATGGCCGGCCACATGCCCCCCTAAAAGTCCAATTTCTGATTTTTTTGAGGACTAAAATGTGCAATTTTAAGAAGTTTCCAACCTCTATAAATAGGGGTGAGCATTGTTCACAATTTGGGATTGTTAGCCAAACTCTTGCAATTTTGTTCCACAAAAACCGAACCTAGAGTGGAAGAGAAAGGCAAGAAAATTTTGCAAAACCAAGAGTGTGTAGGGCTTAGGGGTGGTCGGATTCAAGTAGGAAACCAAGCAAAAAGTTGGAAAAAATTTTAGTGCCCATTTCCCTAGCAAGGCCGGTTCTAGGGGGGGAGGAACCAAGCTTGGATCCAAACCGGGTTTTGGAGTAGGAAGCAGTCAGATTTCGTGCCATTTGGTGGCTGGATTTAGGGCAAGAAAGGCAGCAAGTTTGCACTTGCCAATCACCAAAACAGCCGGTGATTTGAGGAGGAGGAAGAAAGTGGAAATCCTAGCTCACCGAGCCAAACCGAGTAAGGTAAAAACCTTAACCAATCAAGTTTTCATTTAAATTTCATATGGAGAAATTTAAATGTATTTAAGCCATGGTTTGTAAGGGTATAAGCCCACTTTCAAGTTCTGCCCTAGCTTGTAAATTATGAGCATGTGCTTGATTTGTTTAGGTATAGGGTTTGGTGGTTCAATTATGTGCATGTGTGCATGTTAGATGTTTGATTAAATGTTTAGGATTTTTGTAGGATTATGAATAATGTTCAATTTGGCTTGCATGTTGAAATCTGAACGTTAGAAATGTAGTGCATGTCTGATTTAGGCTCCCGCTGAGTTCGGTTGAGGTAGGATGGACGTTTTAGGACGCAAACGAAATTTTAAACCGAAAACTGCCAACTCGGGTAGAAATTGGCCAGTTTCGGGGAAAACAGTTTTTGAGGCCTCTAGAGGCCGAATCAGGGGAAACTCAAAACATGAAAGTTTTTAAATAGAGTTTTTCCTAGAGGACCACGAGGACAGTTTTGTAAAATGAGGCTCCAATGGCCTCGGTTTTTACCAAAACCCGTGCCTGAAGTGCCCAGGACCCGTGCACGGCCAGGACTAGTTCCACAGGGTTTTTGACCACGAAAACGTCCGAAATAGGTTTTATCCAAAACACGAAAGTTGTAGAACTTTTCAATATCTAAAATTTCGTGAAGAAAGTTTTTCAGAATCAGTCTTGATTTTAAGATGAAAATGGATTTCGGAAAACTGTACAGGAATTATGGAAAACTCTGTACAGGATTTATAAATTAACACAGAAAAAAATGTAATTCCACAATTTCACTGCAAATTGACATTGTGAAACTGTTCCAAAGACAGTTTCTAATAGTCAATAATTTTATAAGTCTCAGTTTAAGATTTTCAGTTTTAAAGTTAAACAAAAAGGATTTTTATACCAAAAATTAAGGTTTTCTTTTCTAAGAATAAGATTTTTAGAACCAAAGTTAAAAACAAACCGATTAGGGTTACCAAAGTAACCAATTAGGATAACGTAAAAATAAGTAAGGGCCTATGACTAAGGTTATGAAAGAATGTTGGTTATACTACCAACAGTTCTAACCCTTACTTTCATTTTATCTCAGAATGTTATACGCGGAAGTGTCCCAGCGGAATTTAACTCCACATTGGACACAGCTTTTACAAACAAGGTAAGTACAACTCCGCCTACAGCATAGGCTTGTTGTGAATACTTGCCTAAGTATGTTTGCTAATTATGAATGCTACATGCTAAGTGCTATAGAATATCCTAGGAATGCTATGATTTTATATGAATGATAAGTGCTATGATTTTATGTTATGAATGAATGTCATGATGTATGAAATGTTAAGTATGCTATGATTTATAGGAGCATGATTAGGGTTAAGATATGTTAAGATTAATTAAGTGAAACATCACGATGCATGTTCACTAATTAACAAAAGAAAGATTAAGCTATGATGGCAAGCAATTGCCTGTGTCGTACCGACCCGCGTCAGGCCGGGTTGAGCTATGGCAAGTGTAAGCCCATAGAGCGCGCCCGGTACGAACACTCATGTTATGGGGCCCATAAGTAAAGATAAGTTAAGAAAGCATAACAAAGCATAAACTATTCATGCATATGTTATGATAAGTCATGATAAGAAATGTTATGTTATGATAAGGAATGTTATGTTATGATAAGTCATGACAAGTAATGTTATGTTATGTCATAAAATGTTATGTTAGGTTAGATTGTGTTGTGTTTATGTTATTGCGGTATTTAATAGTTGTACTTGCTGAGCGTTAGCTCATTGTCTTACGTCTATGCTGTAGGTAAGCAGCCTAGTAGCAACCCGTGATGCAAGATGGAGGGCGAGGTGTGCTGAACTGTGAAATGTGGGACCAATGCCGCCATGCGTTTTGTTTTGTTATATGATTATTTTATAAGCTTTTATTTATGCCTGCACAACGTTTTTAATTAATCAGTATAATTACTTACGCATGTGCAAATATGTTCATACGGCTTACAAAAAAAAAAAAAATTTTTATTCCGCTATTTTACGTATAAGTATGTATGCATGTAAGTACGTATATATGTATGTATGTACGGTAACGGCCTGTGCTAGGCGGGTCGTTACAGTAGACTCCGATGCTTCCTGCGTTATCATGACCGAGTAGATAGAATAGATATAGGATCGACTTCTAGTAGTTTAATCTTTTAACGTTAGGATTATATGTATGTAAGATGGTTAAGTGATAGTCATTTCCATCTTAATTTCGACCATGAATGAATAGTAAGTACAATGTAATAGACATGTACATTGTGCATTACTGTAAAAGTATGATGTGCTTTTTGTAAGTATACAAAAAGACAAGTTCAAGTATGGAATGTATATAGTGATGTTATGATATGATACGATGATGTCATGCTATGATAAGCATGACGATGTTATGCTATGCTATGATAAGTATGATAATGTTATGTATGACATGATAAGTATGATCATGTTATACTATGCCATGATAAGTATGATAATGTTATGTATGACATGATATGATGGCATCATGATATGATGCTTTAAGTTATGATATGATAAGTCATGCATGAAAGAAAAGATATTAGAAGTATGATAATATCTTTTCTTAATAGGAATTAGAATATAGTACGTACACGCGCTAGAGCAAACCAAGATCGGCAAGAGCCAGATCTTGTAAATGTATAGCTATGCTACAATGCCAGTTGCTTGAATAAGCAACAAGCGACTAATGGACATCGTGAGCAGATAGCTCGTATGAACCAAGTACCCCCAGTAGTAGCCCAAGTATCGGAGGTCCCAGGGATGCTGAAATCCCATTAACACCCATAGGAATACAAGTGAACCCGCCTTTAGTTTGGGAAGACTTGTTGTATGAACGGTGTACGAAAATGAAGGCGCTTAAGTTTGAGGGATCTACCGATCCTATAGCCGCCGATATTTGGTTGATTGACATCCAAGTGATTTTTGGATTTCATGAGATTTACGGAGCAAGATAAGGTTCTATGTGCCTCCCTCGCATTTAAGAAGGATGCAAGGCACTGATGGATGACCGTACAGATGCGTAGAGATGTTATGGCAATGAGTTGGCAGGATTTTGTAGTCAAATTTAGAACGATGTACTACAATGGAGAAATCCTGGCGGCTTAACAAGATGAGTTATCAGTTTTAAGCAAGGAACGATGACGGTACTAGAAGTTGTTAAGAAATCTGGACAACTAGCTCGTTTATGTCCGGAGCTAGTACCGAATGAAAATGAGAAGGTAAGAAGGATGATAAAAATATTAAAGACAGATATTGCCAAGCAAGATAGTGCTGGCAGTAGCCCTCCAACCCTGGTATCCAACTGTATAAGTTGGGTGATACGAGCTAAGTACTGGATTAACCAGGATAAGGAAGCTAGGGCTCAATATTTAAAGACTAAGAAGGAAGATAAGGCTATGGAAGAGTAGCTGCAGCCCCAACAGAATTCAGAGTTGTATTCAAAAGGACAGACCAATAACTCTATTCAAGGTTCCAAATAGTTTTGGAGGAACAAAAGAAAGGGAAATGTTACTAGTCAGGAGCAGTACCAAAATTACCCTCAAAAGAAGAGCGATAGAGGAAATGAGGGTAATATCAATGACTATCCCATATGTGCTCAATATGGAAGGAAGCACCTGGGAGTATGTAGAACGGGATCGAACGCTACTTTTGTGGCAAGGAAGGCCACTATGCAAGGAATTTCATCATGGATAGCCAGAATCAGAACCCCAAGTTTTCCAATAGGAATTCAGGCAGTTAGCTTCACATAGCCCAAGTAAAGATCGAAGGCTCTTCGATCACTCAAGGAAGGCTAGAGGCTCCGGAACCCCAAGCGAGGATTTATGCCTACAGTAAGGTGGATGCCGAAGCTGGAACCTTGCGCGTGGTAATAGAATAGATTTTTGTCACCACTCATAATGCTATCACCTTGTTTGATTCTGGTGCTACTCATTCATTTGTATCGATAGAGTTGCCCAGAAATTAGGACTAGGAGTAGTAGTTTGGAATAATCTATTAGAATATTTCTCCCATCGAGAGAAAATTTTCTGTCTGACTACTGGATACGAAGTGCTCCAATAGTCATTTGTGACAGAAAATTGTATGTGGATCTTGTTGCAATCAAGCTTCAAGATTTTGAGGTGACCCTAGGAATGGATTTCCTAGGCAAAGTACAATGTTAAGATTGATTGTCAAAAGTATTGTATTATATTTAGTCCTTACAGTGAGGAAAAGTGTAGTTTCTACGGCCAATCTCGGAGTTCAGTGACTAAGCTAGTCACGGTAGTAAAAGTTTTAAAGATGTTAGCTAATGGATGCCAAGGATATTTAAGTAACATGGTGGAAAAAGATCAAGAGGTAGAGCTAACATCAGATAATGTCCCTATTATAAGGAAATACGTGGGCATCTTTCCAAAGTATTTACCCGGATTTCCGCTAGAGCGAGAAAATCTCTTTTTGAGACAAAATTGTTGCCTAGGATGACACCAATATTGAAAGCACCTTACCATACGGCACTAACCGAGCTTAAAGAATTTCAAGTGCAGTTACAAGAATTGCTTAGTAAGGGGTTTATCTGACAAAAGCATTCTCCGTGAGAAGTGCCAGTCTTGTTCATTAAGAAAAAGGATGAATTGTTGCGAAGGTGCATCGATTATCGTGAGCTGATCAAGGTTATGATCAAGAATAAGTATCCATTTCCGAGAATTAATGATCTTTTGATCAACCCAAGGAAATAGTAGTATGCTCAATAGTTGATCCGCGATCGGGATACTAGCAGTTCAGGATTAAGGAGATGGATATGGTTAAGATGGTTTTTAGAACACGATATGGGCATTATAAGTTTCTAGTCATACAATTTGGATTGACCAATGCCCTAGTCATTTTTATGGACCTTATGAACTAAGGGATCAAGAAGTACCTTGATAAGTTTGTTATCATCTTTATTGATGATATTTAAGTTTACTCAAGGTACAAAGAGGGACATGAGTATCATCCTAGGACAGTATTGGAAACATTAAGAAGGAATCAACCTTCTACCAAAATTCACGAAGTGTGAATTTTGGTTAGGAAATGTTCATTTTGTTAAGACATATGGTGCCCAAAGAAGGGAATTTTGTAAGTTATAGTGACACCTCTAAGGTTAGACTTGGGGCTGTCCTGATACAAAAAGGAAAGGTGGTTGCCTATGCCTTACTACAATTAAAGGATCATGAAAGAAATTATCCAACGTATGATTTAGAGCTCAACATAAGGCAGCAAAGAGGGTTAGAACTCGTCAAGGACTACGATTGTGAGATCCTTTGACCACCCTGGAAAGGTAAACAGGGTAGCAAATGCTTTAAGTAGAAAATCAGTCAGTATGCTGATGTCTATGGGAACGCTGCCTAAGTCATTTCAAAGGGAAATTATTGACCTTGACATGGAGATGATAACTGAAAAGTTGTCTATTCTGACTTTTCAATCTGATCTCCTAGAATCCATTAAGTTGCATCAAGGACAGGATTCCTTTTTGCAAAAGACACAACTTTTTGATGGAAAGAATAAGGAATTTAAGACCTCTAAGGATGAGGTAATTTATTTCAAAGAAGGGATTTGTGTTCCTAATTTTGAAAATCTCTTAAGAAATGGATTATGTTGGAGGCGCATATAATGCCATACATGGTACATCTCGGAGTTTCCAAGATGTACAAGGATTTTAAGGAGAATTTGGGTGGCAAATATGAAGAAGGAGATCACAGAATTCATGACAAGATGCCTAACTTGTCAGATAAGTTAAGGCTGAACAGCGCCATCCCGGCAAGGATTGTTAGGAAGATAAGTTTCCTAAGTGGAAATAGGAGCAAACTACGATGGATTTCGTAGTATGATTGCCCAGGGCTGCAAGTGGGAAGGATACGATTTGAGTTATTATCAATAGATTAACCAAATCAGCCCACTTTATTGCCATCAAAGCCACTTTTTCGGCAGAAACGCTTGCCGGAATTTATGTATCTTGGATTGTTAGGTTACATGAAGTGCCAAAATCGATCATTTCGGATCGTGGTGGACGTTTGAACCCTTGATTGGGACGAGTGTTCACATAGCAAGAGGGTCAAAATTAAAGTTTAGTACGATTTTTCAACCCAAATGGATGGCCAGTTGGAACAAACCATCCAGACACTGGAAGATGTGTTAAGATCATATGTTTGGATTTCAAAGGAAGTTGGGATTAGAAGCTACCTTTGATTAAATTTCTTATGATAAGAGTTATCACGTCTCAATTGGTATGGCCCCAATTGAAGTGTTGTATGGAAGGAAATGTTGATCTCCTATCCATTGGCAGGAAGTTGGTAAGAAACAACTTCAAACTACGGATTTCATTAGAAACGTTAGTCCGGATTTTGAACTAGGAAGAAAACGTTTTAAGAGATAAGACCATTCCCATAGTTAAGTACTATGGTGAAATCATAAGGTTGCAGAAGCAATGAGAGAGTTAGAAAATGATATGAGAACGAACTTCTCCAACTTGTTTTAATTTTCGAGGACGAAAATTTTTAAGGGGGGAAGATTGTGACGACCAACGTTTTAGGAAGTTACGATTTCCTTCATAGGAATTTCTGATGTACTATGTTAGTATGTACGAATTGCCTGATCTAATTTTTATCAGAATTATGTGTGAGCCTTATAGCTTTATAAGACTCAATAGTAGATTGCTTAGTTAAGCATATGACCTTTTGAGAAAAAGGTAGAATAAGATTCATGATTTTATGTTGGTCAAAGTTTGACCAAGAAAAGTCAAAAAGTATGATTTTGACGGTACTGCAAGATAGCAAGCAGTATAAGATTTATATTGCGTAAAACCATCATTACTAGTAAGATAGTAAGAATAAGGTTCAAGACCACTATAGAAAAATCGAGCATATTATGTAGGACAATATGGGCTAGATAGACTTAAGTTATAAGAAACATTTTTATACAGTCCAATAAAATGCAGATAAATTCTGGACTGCAGTTCAGTAAAACAATACTATTATTAGTAAGAACAGTATTTGTAATATCTGCTTTAGTATTTAAATGGACTGCATTTAAGAAGGAAAGCCAAACGAGGCCCTAAAAGTGGGACACCTCACCAAAGTAGATAATTATGGATTTATTGAATTTTTGAAAAATAAGGAAAGAAATCTTTCCTTGTTCTCCAAGTAGTGGGCCGACCACTCTAAGGGATTGATGGGCAAATATTTTGCTCATAAGGACTCATATGCAATTTTGGATATAAAAATTAATCCAAAAAGAAATTTAATTTCCACCTATAAATAGGTGATGGAGGGGTGGGTTTTTAGAGCATTTTTGTGTACCTTTAACTAAGCTCTTGCAAATTTTCAGCTCACTTTTTCTCCTCCCCCTAGCTGCCGAACCCAAGAGAGAAAGAGAAAGAGAAGAAAAAAAAAATAAGAGAAAGAGAGAGAGAGTGGTATGGTCGGATTTTTAGGAGAAATCAAGCTAGAAGGAAAAGCTTGATTCAAAGCCTAGAACCAATCTCCAAGCTTGAAGGTAAATTTCTAAAACCTTTAAGCTATTCCATTTAAGCTTTAGTTCAAGCTTTATGTGTATTTCTATGTGGGTATGTAAGAGCATAAGCTCATTCAATCTCTATGGTATTAGATTTGATTTGTGCTTAATTAAGATTAGGATTAATTAGTGGTCTTGATTTATGATGTTATGCATGATTATGATTTGAAATTGCTAGATGCATGTATGATATATGTGAGTGCCCACTAAGTATTTTTAGTATGTCCCCACACACTCAAGTTGTTGTATGTGAATGAATGACTATGTGATATGGATGTATGGTGCTAGAAAGGTTAGTAGAAAACCCTAAAGACCCTAGTTGGTGATTGCACCAAATGGATTTTTATGAATTATGTTATGAATGGAATGAATGCATGGTAAGGCAAACATTAGATAATACGCCGCATGCTTGATGTAGGCTCATGGTTGCCACCGTTTGAGGTAGTGTGAGCGTAATTTTACGTAAGAAACACGTAGAAGGAAAACTGCCAGTCTCGGGTCAAGACTGGGTAGTATTCTGGAAACAGTGTTTTGAGGCCCTTAGAGGCCGAATTTGAAAAAAGTTAAAACTGAAAAGTTGTAGTACATGGAAAATTCTAGGGGGCAGCTTGAACGGTTTTTAAAAATAAGGCTCCAACGGCCTCTGTTTTCACAAATATCCGAGTCTGGGCATGACCAAACCTTGTGCATGGCCAGGCTGTTTCAACGAAGAAAAAGAAAGGGTTATAGGAAGAACTGGGTTCTGGCCAAAGAATGAAAGTTGTAGTATTTTTCAAGATCTGAGACTTTTATGAAGAAAAGTTTTTCAAAATAAAAACGGATTTTAAGATATAACAGTTTTTGGAAACTGTGCAGAAAACAGGAAAATCCTGCATAGGATTTTCAAAGCAGTGCAAGAACAGGAAATTCTTGCACATGCACTAGCAGTTGATTTTATGGGACTATTTTCAGCACTTTCCTTTAGACTTAAATAGTTTTATAAAAAAAGTTTATAAAATGGTTAATTAAACCAAGTTTAGTAAGAAAAGTTAAAAATGAATAGACCAAGTAATAAAATAACTATAAGTAAGACCTACGGTGTTTAGATTGGTTACTAATATTATTTGGGCCAAAATTATTAGACATAGCAACAAGAAGGTAACCATAGTAAGATGACTGATCATCGGATTGGTTACCAATTTTTATATACAGGATAAAATTATCTTAGAACAAGGTAACAAGATAATTACCATTAATAACCCCATAGGTTACCATGATATTGGGTTGGGCCTAAAGTCCAAGGTTACTAATAGTAACCTAATAGGTCTCAATTTTAAAAGTTGGGCCTTAATAACCCAATAGGACTTTGATTTATTATAACTTGGGCTTATACCTAAGGGTTACTCGAATTAACCTAATGGGATACAGTGAATACCTAAGCCCTAAGGTTACATTTAGTAACCAAGTAAGTTATCATTAGTGTGTGTAGGGGGGACATACGACTAAGGTTACTATGAGTGTTGGTTAGGACACCAACATTTTATGATTATGATCTATAACAAGCTAGGGTGATCCTTACCCTATGCCTTTTTGAAAAGCAGGCAGTAACCTGTTGTTGTGACCTGATTGGGAGCAACCAAACTTAGGACATAGCATTACAGGTAAGTACAACTCCGCCTACAGCATAGACTTGTTGTGGTGCTGCTTGCCTGATGTGTTGTATGCTATGCCATAATGTGATATATGTTATGTTTATGATGTATGATATGTTAAGGTTATGAAATGGTTATGATATAGTTATGATTTGTGTTTTATCATTGTGACATCATGAAGCATGCTCACTAAAGATAAATCACTCGGTAAGAATGAGAACGCAGTTTCAAGAAAGAAACTGTTGTAAAACACTGTTTTCAGGATGAAAACAATTCTTAAGAACAAGTTAAGGAAAGATCAAGTATGATGGCAAGCAAGTTGCCTTGTGTCGTATCGACCCGCTCGTAGGTCGGGTTTGGTCCATGGAATGAGTTGGATCTGGTTGGCCGCCCTATCCACTCCATGGCTGCGTGCCACGATATGTACACTCATGTTATGTAAGGGCCCAGGATATGTAAGCATAAGACATCATAATGAAAGCATAATGGGTTCATGCATTGTTCCATTATGAAATGTTTTGCGGGTATATAGTTGTACTTGCTGAGCGAAAGCTCACTACTTACGTCTATGCTGTAGGTAAGCAACCTATCAGCAATTCTTGATGCAAGACGGTGGGGCTTGGCACGGCGAGTTGTGAAACGTGGGATGGAGACCGCTACTGGTCTTTTTGTATTAAGTTATTAATTATGTTATATGTAAGCTGGTACTTCAGTACTGAAGTACATTAGTATGTATGTATACAGATGTCAGTATGTTAAGAAATAGATCTTAACTTCAAGTTGTTAAAAAAAAAAAAATAAGTCCGTATTTCCGTCAAGATTAAATAAGTTAAGTAAGTTATGTATGTTATGTAACTGTAACGGCCTACGTTAGGCGGGTCGTTACACATCCTATCTCAAACGGTCGAAATTGTGAGCCTACATTAAGCATGCAGCATGTTATGTATGTTCTCCGTCATCATACTCTTGTTCCTTTTTACTTACAGAAACCCAAATGGTAATCTTTCTAATCTCACCATACTAGGGGTTTGGGTTAGTTTTAACCCTTCATTCATCATCATCATTCATTCATACCATACTTCTTCTTGAGCATGTGGGGACATATTACAAACACATAATAGGCATTCACACATACCATATAATTTCTAAAACATAGTATCAAAGCATACACCAAATCATAAATCAAGGTCACTAAACCCTAATCAAGCACATACTAGACATTTAAACTTATTGCATAAAAGTAGAAGGTGAGCTTATGCTCTTACAAACCCAACATGAAATACACTTAAATTCTTGAATCAAAACTTGATTGAAATGCTTACGGGGTTTAGGAAGGTTACCTTTAAACCTTGAAAGTGGATCTAGACCTTAGATAAAAAATTTTCCTCCTTGCTTCACTTTCTCCAAAAAAATCCGACCCTTATTATTATCTTTTTCCCTCTTTGGCTTCGGCTCCTAGGGGAGGGAGATAGAGAGTTGAGAAAGAACTAGAAACTTTGGGATTCACTAAATGGTTCACAATTAATCCCACGTCACCTATTTATAGGTGAAAATTAATTTCTTTTCTAGAATTATTTTTATTCCTAAAATTGCATATCTAACACTAAAAATAAAAAATTTTCTCAAAAGCCCTCTTAGATGGCCGGCCATGTGTAAGCATTCTAGCTCCCAAAATTTTCATAATGATCTATTTTCCCTATTTTTCAAAAATCCCAAAATTATAGATTTATCTTTTCTTGGCCTCCAAGTAATGTCATGTTTGGCATTCCCTCTTAATACACAGTTCATTTTTTTACTAATGCAGATATTACAAATACTATTTTCAACTATTAATAGTACTGCAATATTAACTGCAGTCCAAAATTTATTTGCACTTAACTGGACTATGTGTAGGTTTTTCTTAAGACTTGAAACTACTAAGTTCTTATTGCTCTAAATATTATACTTGATTTTTCTAAAGTGGTCTCATACCTTATTCTTAACTCTGCATCCGTAATGATGGTCAACTGCATTATAATTTCAATACTGCTTACTATACTACAGTACTGTCTTATACTGATCATAAGTTATTCTGGTTATACTTATGCCTGAATAAAAACATAAATCATGATTCTACCTTTTTACTAAAAGGCCTTGTTCTTGACCTAATAAACTTATTATTGAGTCTCATAGCTAATTAAACGAGAACTCAAACATATATTGATAATAAATTATAAATTTCACATTGATATTCATAATTTTCATGAAACATTATATAAACGCATAGTACGGACTTAAATTTCTTTACATATAAGGAAATCATGAGTCTGTAGAAATTTCGGTTATTGCACACAATTTAATAAGTTGCCTAATGCTTACAAATTTTCTAAAATCAAGACTATTCTAAATTACCCTAATTACAAATAATTAAAAGTTCCTAACAAAGATAACTACATATAAAATAATAACTTTCCTTGATATGAAATACTAACTTTCCCTAATATGCCCTGTAAGATGGAGCTCCGATCGGAGGTCCAATCTTGAACAATAAGAAGAGAAACTTGAATAAAAAAAATTTTTTCCTTTTTTTTTTTTTTTTGTTTTGCAATTCTCTCTCTCTCTCTCTGTGTGTTTTTTTTTAACTTCTAAAAAAATAAAAATAAAAAATGTCAGGGTGTAAGAGTACAAAGAAGGGGCAACAAGTGTCAAGAGAGGGAGAGAGAGTGCTTGGGCACAAGAGGATGACAATCATCAAAAGAAGAGGAAGACAATAGACACTTGGGTGCAAGGACGACAATTGTCAGAAGAGGAGGAAGAAGACAACAGACACTTAGGTGCATAGAGAAAGGGTGCATGGGCTCTAGGACGTCAATCGTCAAGAAAGAAAGGGCACATGGGAGCTGGGACAATAATCGTCAGAACTGGATGCAATGGTATTAGAGATGACAATAGTTAAAAGAGGGCATATAGCACAGTGAATCAAAGGATTAGGGACTCGTTTGAGTATGATCGCTATGATAGAATATAAAATAAAATAAATAAAGCAAAAGGGATGATGGTAGGTTTTTTTTATTATTTTTATTATTTTTTTTATCTTATGTATTGTTCCCGACCCCTCACATCATCACCAAAAAAAAAAAAAAAAAAAAACACACACACACAGTTACGCGCATCCGATTGTATACATTGTATCTTATCTTTATATAAGAGCCCATTCGTAGTGCTCCTTACTAATGAATTCATTGTTTTTAATCCATCAAAGCATATTCACGTTAAATATCTTTATGTTCACTTTTTCTCTACTTTTATTACTATCACTATTTTTTATTTAATTTATATTATAGTATCAGAGCCTTAAATCCTAAACTTCAATACCTAGAACACTCCCATTCCCACATGTTTTTTTTTCCTTCACGTAATTTCTAAACCACCAAACCCAAACACAATGTCCCCCCCCCCCCCCCCCCCCCCAACACCCACCTTATGTAACTTCTTTGCTTCATGTTTCTATCACCCACAAAAGAAAAAAAAGGGGAAAAAAATTCACATCTATCCCCAACACCGAAAAAAAAAAGTTCTTCCTAAAAAAAAATCAGCATCTTTATTTATTTATTTATTTTATTTTATATTTTATCATTACGATAATACTCAAGCGAGTCACTGATCATTTGATAGAAATTAAATAAGAAAAATAATAATAGTAATAAAAGTAGATAATCTGGGAACACAAAGATATTTAACGTGGATATGCTTCCACGGACTAAGAACAATGAATTCATTAGTAAAGAGCACTATAAATGGACTCTCATATAAATACAAGTTATAATATATACAATCAGGTAAGTTTCTTAATACTTACAAATCTACTAAAATTAAGACTTATTCTAATTACAATAAATAAAAATAAATCTAAAATTCCTAATAAAGATAATTACATACAAAACTTTAACTTTCCTTAATGTTAATACTAACTTTCCTAATATATTCTAGCAAGATAGAGCTCTAATAGGAGCTCCAATCTTGAACTATAATAAAAGAAACTTGAATAAATAAATTTTTTCCCTTTTTATTTTGTTAGTTTCTTTCTTTTTTTGCGTTTTTTTTGTTTTTGTTTTTATTTTTTACTTCTAGAAAAATAAAAATAAAAGATGTCAAAGCGTAAGAGTGCATAAAAGGGATGATAAGCGTCGAGAGTGGGAGAGAGCGTGCTTAGGTGCAGGTGGACAACAATCGTCAGAAAAGGAGGGAGAAGACAGCAAATACTTAGGTGCATAGACAATAATCGTCAGAAGAGGATAGAGAAGACAATGGGTACTTGAGTACATAGAGAAAATGCGAATGGATGCGGGGATGTGAATTGTCAAGAAAGAAAGAGCGCATGGGCACTGGGACGGTAATTATCAAGAGCAGGACGCAATAATATTGAGGTCAAATGATCAGTAACTCGATTGAGTATAATTACAATGATAAAATATTAATAAAATAAATAAAACGTAAGTGATGTTGGCATTTTTTTTAGGAAGAAAAAAAACAAAATTTTCCGGATGCTAGGGATAGACATGAATTTTTATTTTTTGGTCCATGGGTGATAGAAACGTGAAGCAAAGAAGTTGGGGAAGGAGATGTATTTGGGAAAGGGGATTACATGAGGTGGGTGTTGGGGGAGATTGTGTTTGGTTTTGGTGGTTTAGGAATCATGTGGAAAAAAAAAAAAAAAGTGGTAAAGGGAGTGTATTAGTATTGAAGTTTAGAATCTAAGACTAATACCATAATAAAAATTAAATAAGAAAAATAATAATAGTAATAAAAGTAGAGAAGAAGAAAACATAAAGATATTTAACAAAACAATGAATTTATTAACAAGGAGTACTATGAATGGTCATTCGTATAAATACAAGTTACAATTTATATATTGGGTAAGTTTCATAATACTTATAAATTAACTAATAAGTTTCCTATAATACTTACAAATCAACTAAAATCAAGATTTATTATAAATTACAATAAATATAAATAAATCTAAAGTTCCTAATAATAAAGATAATTACATATAAAACTTTAAATTTCCTTAATATTAATACTAATTTTCCTATACTTAGCTCACTCTGTCGTTTCATCATCTCCACTGATATTTTCCATGTCTTCCCATTCGACTTCTTCTAATTCTGTTTCTTCCAAATGCATATTTTCTGATGATTTCTTTGTAACCATTCAAAATCGCTAACAGAATCTACGCAACAAGATTTGGTGCACATTTGGAACCAATTAACGAGGATTATTTCCCTTAGAAGTAATCTTTTCGACTAAATAAACTGACAAATCACCATGCTCAGAGGAACATATATTGTTTGAAAAATTCCTGCATCAGGTTTGTCAAGCTTTCCAAGGTATCGACCAAATCTAGTCTTCCTCTTTCCACTTAAATTTGAACCAGTAATAAAACAAAAGAATACCAAATTTAGTATTCCTTTTTCCACTTAAATTTAAACGAGTAATAAAACAAAGTATACCAAATTTAGTATTCCAATCGGCTTGCTTATGCGTAAGAGATAATTTTTAGTATTATTATGATTATTATTAGAATAATACTAGACACACCAACTCTACGCGTAAATATACAACTAGTGTATATGTATATATCTAACATTTGATTTTTCTTTCGGTGACAAATACTAATTATTTGAACTTGTCCTCTTAATACGATAGTAATTCTAAAATTTATGTATAATCAAGTTCCCTTTAGGTTCTATTATGTTTTTGTATATTTTGGCCATTAACAAAGTTTTTGGGTTCAACTTAGAAAGACGATCTGGTATTCTTTCTTTTAATTATTACGGTTGAAAAAAGTGGGTGGTGAAAAACTGTTTTGGTGTAAAGAAACGGAATAGAATAGAGAAAATCAAAAGGGTTTGAGGCGTAGGAATTACTTTCCTTAAGATTTTATTTGCCCCTACTATAAACAATTTGTTATCGGGTGTTTTGACAAATTACCTCCAAGATACAACAAACCCACGAATTTAATAAGTAGGAATCTTATTAAATTCCAGAACAAAATATGAAACTAATATCAGAAACTGGAGTTTTATAACCTTTGAGATACATGTTCATGAAGCATTGCAACAGATACAACAATCGTACATTTTGACCCAACAATCGCAACAAATACAACAATTGCACCTTTTAAATTAAAAGGTGTCTTTTCAGTCAAAAAACGTATATGTTTCAATAGACATACCTGTTGGTTATTAGAATTAATTACGACCGTTAGATTGAAATAATTCAATTAACAGTTTAAATTAAATCTGAAATAACTCAAATCCGACCGTTAGACCGTACCCGATCAAATCAATGGTCTAAATTTAATTTGAAAAAAATACTGTATTGAACAAGAGATTGCTTCTTGTGACAATGCGTACGTGCGAAGTGCCCCCTAATAAGGGCCCTAAACATCCAATCATCCTCGCGCATAGTGGTGCATAGTAGTAGCATAGTTCCCACTATACACTAGTAATCCTTACACTTCACTTGTTTCATTTTATACCACTATGCTTTGTTGTATTTTTTCAATGTGGGACTTGTTTCCACTACTCAATGGTAATACAAAAGATATTACAATCTCTCTAACAATTACTTTCTTGGAGAACGGCATAAACATGATTTTTAGTAGTGAGCAGACTTCCATCATCTCCAGTGTCAATTTCAATGCTAATGTTATATTTGACATATGAAAATATGTAAAACAACCTTTTTGATATCTTACCAAATTTTCTCCTATAACGCATTTTGTAATTTCAGGTACTACATTTTTTAAGGCTACTGTATCTAGTTTTAAATGAACATAAATTATAAACTTTCAGAACTTGTAAAAATAAAATTTTAAGTTTAAAACAAATTAAAAAAGATAATATTGTACAGATTAAATAAAAGAATCTATAAATGGACTAATCTTTTCTTATTATACACATATAAAAGTCTCAATGTACAATAATTTTAACCTACACATGTGGGGCACCGCGTGCTTATAAACTAGTAAACAACTAAAATGTCATCATTTGACATATGCTATACTTGATGCCAACATAAAGTTCTCACTGTTTTATGGTGTGATTTTCCTACTTAGATTCCAGGATTGGCCATTGATATAAGAATTTGGATCTGCATCGGAGATGCTCGAAACAAAAAAAGGAATATTCTATTATGCATCATGTTATTTGTCCTATTTATAAAGCAAGTTCTTTTAAAGATTTAATATATAAGTGTGAGTACTTTTGTATCATGCAAGTATACTATTCTTAATGTACCATATATACCAATACAAATTTGGGCAAAAAGTAAACAAATTTTCCCCGGAAGGAATTAATGTGGTAGTTGGTGTTTCGTGATCAATGACTAGTGATGAAGCTTTAAGACAAATAGCTATTAACTGTACTACTTGGGGAGAGAGAGAGTAAATGAGTGAGAGCTGAGAATGGCACAATTCTTAACCACAACAACAAAAACAACTCATGAACATGAATACGGCGCTTAAAATGAGCTTGACTTTTCGTGAGGTTCCACATTTGCCAGATGGAGAGAGAGCAAGTAAAGAATGATATTATTATTAATGACATTATCTCACCCCCACGTGCTTGTTGTTAAAGTGCGCCCTAATAAGTGCCCTAAACGCCCAATCACCCTCACGCATGTGCGTGGTGGTGCTTAGTAGTAGCATAGTCTCCACTATACACTAGTAATCCTTACACTTCACTTGTTTCATTTTATACAAAATTATGCTTGCTTGTACTTTTCCAATGTGGGACTTTTGTTTCCACTACTCAATGGTAATACAAGAGATATTACAATCTCTGTAACAATCCCCCACTAGATTTTAATATTTCTCCAATTTCTTATTGATATACTCATACTTACAAAAGGTATCTTTCGATTTAAACCTTTAATTAATGACTATACTTCAAAATACTCACAAGACAAAGGTGTGCAAAGCATTAAACCTAATCTTTTATGTCAGTACCAGAAATACATCACATATGAGCTATCTCCGTTTCAAAATTATGTTCCATTTATAATAGCACTATTACGGCCGTGTGCTCTATCTTAGTTTCATGAGCATTTACATGAGTAAACCAAATTCTTGTTAGAAACGGCACCATTTCTTATGCTCACTTAGGTGAAATTCATTGCATGTCTTAGCTACTCAAGACTTGAACTTCATTAAGAGTTTATACTCATCCTCCACACGTAACTATTCACACTGAACATCCTGGAAGGGACACAAACTTAAATTTCAATGCTCGACCGATCGCTTAACAGTAACTTGTTTTTACCCATTAAACTTTGGAGTAGTGGTAATACTACTACAAAGTTGGGTTATCATCACCGGTGATTCTTTCAAAGATAAGTTTCAGTCCCATTCCACTAGATGTATCCTTGACTAGGTCCCTCGCTAGGCCTTTTGTCAAAGGATCTGCTAGGTTCTTGTTTGTCCTAACATATATAATATTAATAACACCATCTATTATTAATTGCCTCACATATTTGTGTCTCAAGCTAACATGTCTAGACTTTCCATTATACACCTTATTATAAGCTCTAGACAAAGTAGCTTCACTATCATAGTACAAAGAAATTGATGGCATCGGTTGTGGCTACAATTGTATATCAAACAATAAGTTTCTCTGCCATCACTAGTAAAAATTATGGATTACACGACGGTTTTTTTACCGTCGTGTAAAGTTTACACGACGGTTTACCAACCGTCGTGTAATCCAATGTCGTGGTAGATAACACGACGGTCCCGTTACCGTCGTCGTTTCTCAATGTTACAATACGGTGTGCCGTCATCAAAATAACATTACACGACGGTTCGTCCAAGAACCGTCATGTAATATATGTGTACTTAAGGACATTACACGACGGTTCCTTCCGAACCGTCGTGTAATGTGTACACATTAAACGACGGTTCAAGATCCGTCGTGTAATATTTTATTTAAAAAATATATTTTGGTTTTTTTGGTGATTTCCCGAGCCTAACCTGTATACACAATCCAAGATAGTAACTTCAATTATCAAATTAAAAATACATACCAATTTTTACATTACAAGTTCACATATCATAATTAATGAATTGCATTATATGGCTAGCCCATTCTCCCCTAATCAAATCCAAATCCTCAGAAGTATAAAATTCTTTACTTTCTAGTACGTCAATTCTATTCAACACTATGTCCCTCATAAACCTAAAATAAAATAACCACATTCAACACTTCCCTCTTGGAGAGGACAAGGACGGTCCGAGATTATGGTTTTATAGTCTTGTCTCCTTCTAATCCCTTGACCGGCTATAATCTTCCAATCTGATAGGGCCTTAGCAAATTGGTAAAATTGAAACTAATTAATTAAGATACATATAATAATTAAGATTAAAAAAATTAACATATTAAAATTGACTTACATGTTTATTAGCTCTGTAAAAATCGACTCGTTTCTTCTCTCGAAGGGGATCAAAATAAAGGACGAAGTCCTCCCATGGGTCAATGACTCCCAAAACCCAATGTCTCCCTCTGTTATGTGGCACAAGATAAATCCGGCCTTTTGGTCCGTTACGCAAAAAGCTGATAAGATTGTCTGCTCGGTCTCTCATGCTAGCATCTTCAGTATCTATTCCCACTGGTGAGATCAAGGTTAGAGACACAAACGCAAACTTCTCAACTTGCCCGTTAATCCTACATATTTCCTCCAAATATCTACATATAAGCGTATCAAAATTGTTACTGTACCTGACATATAGAAGAATTTCCATATTACACAAAATTTTAGAGATAGAATGTCGTAACTCATGTAGACTAATATATAATTTACACTGATTTCTTATAAATTAATGAACTCATAAATATCTTCAAAGCTCAGAAAGACAGGCATTTCAAATGTTATGATCGTACATGGTATTGGGACCTCAATCTGATTACCTTGACGCATGGAACTATGTGCATAATAAGCCAAAGGCCGCATCCCCATGTTCATGTTATTGAAGTCGAACAAAGGTTGTTGTTGTTGCACACCTTGTTGTACCTCTGTCTGAGAGTCGATGGTTTTATTTCAAAGCTTTTTTTGGCATTTTTTTTTTCTAGATGTTGGGTCAGGAACGTGACTAGGCCCTCGACTCGCCTTGTTCATACTCGTGTCGAGCTCGACTAATGTTTTAGGCCAAGCAACAAACCCATTAATAGCCTCCTCCACAGTTGTTGCCTCATACATCGGTATAGGTAATTGTGCTTTTTTTAATTTTGGCACATTGATTGACACTCGCACGTTCCCTTCCCCCAGTGGAATCCCATGCACTGTATCAGTGGGAAGGCTCTCCAGCCTTGCTCTTCCAAACACAACAAGCAACTGTCCACCCTGCACTTCATCGAAAATATAGAGCTTACACTCCTGACTGTCGACCACAATGGTTGGCGGATCAGAAACTCCATGTTGTTTTTCTTGGGCAGAGCAACTAGCCTTAAAGCTGTTGTGTTAGTCCACCGTTGGCACATTGTTGGGATCAACCGATGGCGCTACATCTTTGTTCGCACA
Source organism: Ficus hispida (assembly GCA_025413025.1). Lineage (NCBI taxonomy): Eukaryota > Viridiplantae > Streptophyta > Magnoliopsida > Rosales > Moraceae > Ficus > Ficus hispida. The sequence goes on from CM046372.1 coordinate 20,420,378, forward strand.
TAGACCACGCACGAACGCCTTTAATTCTTCTATTTCACGTCTCATTGATTGTACTTCATTGTCTTTACTCAAACTTCGATTTAGGTTAAAGTACTGAGACGGCTTTACGAACTTTGATTGCCCACGGACACGCCCTCTTGTTCGGGTCTAGATAATGCCTGCGACAATATATCACTAGTGCCAACTGATTCGAAAGTGCCTTGGCTCTCCTGTATGTTGTACTCCATCTACAAGATAATTAACATAACTCATTTACGATTAAGGGTTGTAAGTACATATACTAGTGATGAAAAATTAATTGTTAGTTAGTAAACTTACTATCAACTCGCTAACTTTTTTACATGTTGGGATCTTTCAACTCTCTATCAAGGCTTATCTATTGCTCAAGCCACAAACTATCTCTTTTTTCCCATTTTCCAGTCTTCTTAAACTGTAATTGAACATTGTTAGTATAAATGAGGACATAATGTTCTATAAATGGCATATGATTTAGTATGAACACGTTTTATTGACATATCTTTTCCTGGTCGAGCTTCCTATATCCGTCTCGGCCTCCTCTTGATGAGTATTCGTTGTTTATTGTTATTTTGCTTCCACGATCAGATAGTTGTTGGAATTGTGAGGATGTTCTGACTGAACGAATTTCACCCAATCCTCTTCTTCTATATTAGGGTAGTTGTCAATAACTTTTTGCGGCCGTATCCAAATACTTTCTTCTGTTAAAAATCCCTCGACAAACGTCTTGTACAAATCATACCGGAAGTTCCGTGCAGCTTCACCACATGATTTTATACACCCATTCTGAAAGCTTTCATCAACGGTGAAAGAAGTAACGGTTTCTTTCCAAATAATATCTTTCAGTCCGTCTAAATCACGAGATCTCCAATCTTGTATCCATATTGGAATGTGCTCTCAAGCGAGCACACCAATCCAACTCATCAATTCGTCATCGTGCTTTCCTTCCGGTTGTCCCTTCTCGTCAAACATGACGGGAATTCGTTCACCCCTTTTCCTTGCCATATGGACGCGTTTCATTATAGTTGCCTTTCGCTTGCCATGAACATTGGGATCCGATGGGTTTTTCCTTCGTACTCGTCCCTTTTTGAAATTTCCATTGTATTCGTTTACCTATAGTTATTCCCAAAAATAAAAAATAAAAAACAATTATGTCAGACCAATATAATCGAATCAATTTAACTTTAACCACTAATCACATAATACATTAACTTTTTACCCAACCGCAAAGGTGCACAAACTTATTTAGTTGGAAATTCGTCCATAAAAAAGCATGGGCACAAACTGATTTTTTTTAAAACACCCACAGACGCTAGGTGTAATATTCGAAATTTTGATGACTCTAGATTTCCTTAGAAACAAGGAAAACCTAAGTCTGGATCAAGATTGGAATGGAATAACAGTATAAGTTTGAGTTCTCATTTAACTAGTAACGAGACTCAACAATAGACTACTTAGCCAAGTATAAGGCGTTTTAAGGAAAATGGCGTGATGAAATTTCATAATTTCATGTTGGTCAAAGTTTGACCAAGAAAGTCAAAATTGACCAAAAAGTCAATGGATTGACTAAGAACAGTCAAATGTATGACTGTACAGTAATAGGAAAAGCAGTATTGGAAATATACTGCGAAAATTGTCTTTTCGGACAAGATAGCTAGAATAAGCTATGAGATCACCCTAGAAAAATCAAGCACACTAAGTTGGATATCAAGGGCCAGATGGCTTTAAGAAATAAGAAAAAATTTTATACAGTCCGTTTTTACACAGATGAATTTTGGACTGTAGTACAGTATAAAAATATTGTGTTTAAGCAAACACAGTATTAGAAATATCTGTGTAGCAGAAAAATGGACTGAATATTGAGGAAAAGCCAAACAGGGCTTAATATGGATGACATCATCCTATCCTTAATTTATGACATCATAATTGGATTAAATAAGCTTGGAAAGAAAGCAAGGAAGGCTCTAGAAGAGATGACATGGCCGGCCACCTCAGGGGCAAAAATGCCAAAATTTTATCTTTAGGGGTTAAAGTGAAAATTTTGGAAAATTGATGATGTAAGCAAAGTGATGTCATCAAGATGATGTCATCAAGGTGAGATAAGCTTGGCTTGATCTCCAAGTAAGGGGCCGGCCACCTAGAGGGCATAAATGCAAGAATTTTAACTTTCGGGGCCAAAATGCAATTTCTGAAAAATAGGTGATGTAAGCAAGATGATGTCATCAAAATGATGTCATCATTTGCTTGGAGAACAAGGTGATGGCCGGCCAACATGCCACTTGGAAGGTCAAATTGTAAATATTTTGTCTTTTGGGGGCAAAAGTGTAATTTTGGAGAAAAATGATGATGTAAGCATGAGGTAAGCACATGATGTCATCAAGATGATGTCATCATGATGAGGTAAGCAAAACTTGGGCTCCAAGGCAACCAATGGCCAGCCAACACTTGTAGGGGTCAAAGTGCAAATATTTTTGCTTCAAGGACTAAAGTACAATTTTGGAAAAGAAATTAAATCCAAATTCAAGGACTTTTTAGCAATTTTGAAAGTTAAAAATCAGCTATAAATAGGGGTGAAGGGGGTCGGATTTCAGCTAAAAAAAAATTGGGAAATGTCCCAAAACTATGGCAAAAATTTTCCCTCACCCATTTTCTCTCTAAAACCGACCCTAGGAAGAGCAAAAAAAAAAAAATTGGTTGGCTGGATTTTTGGTAATGGCCAGACCTTGTGTGAGTGTGTGAGGCTCAATTTTATTGGCCAAAATTTTTGGAACCCCAATTGGAGGGGAGGCCGGTTGTGTGGAGCCAAAGAAAAAGGAAGAGCAAAGTCAAGTTGGAGGTCGGGTTTTTGAGCTTGTGGTGATCTGATTTTGGTGCAAGAGTGGCTGAAAAATTTTGGACTCCACTAGTCAAGGAGGAGGCCGGACGTAGTGGTAGCAAGGAGGGACCAAGGGCGAACCAAATCTAGCAAGCCAAACTTTGGGTGGAAGCTAGGTAAAATCCCTTAAACCCTACACTTTTCATTTAAATTTCAATTGAGAAATTTAAATGTATTTCAAGCAAAGTTTGTATGAGCATAAGCTCACTTTAATTCCCTGCCTTAGCTAAGAAAGTTAGAGTATGTGCTTGATTTAATTGGGGGTTATGGTTTGGTAGTTTCTATGTGCATGCTATGTGTTTGTGATATGGTTAGGGTTTGTTTTTTATATGTTGATGCATGGTGATGTTAGAAATTTTGATTAAAGAAAATTTACGCTAGAAAACCGCTGCATGTGTGTATTAGAGCTCCCGCGGTGGCTGGTCGAGCTAGATTCCACGTCTAGGACGTAAAACGAATTCTAAACCGAAAAACTGCCAGTTCGGGTGCCAACTGGCCAGTTTCGGGAAAAGTGAAATTTGGGGCCTTTAGAGGCCGAACTGGGTAAAACTTAAAACATAAAAGTTGTTCAGGAGGGTTTTTCCTAGGTGACAACGCGGGCAGAATCCCAAAATGAGACTCCAATTGTCTCTGTTTTTACAAAAATCCGTGGCTGGTCTGCCCAGACCCAGTTTACAAGATCAGCCAGTTTCAAACAAACACTGGCGCAAATACAAGCAGAACTGGATTTTTCTCAAAACACGAAAGTTTTAGGATTTTTCGAGATCTAAAACTTTTGTGAAGAAAACTTTTTCAAATTCAATTCAGATTTTTAAACTGACACGGATTTCTAAAGAGTGTGCAGGAAACAAGAAATTCCTGCACAGGATTTTCTAAAACAATGATGGACGGTAACCGGGAAGGATACCCGAGTTACGGGATGGGGTCTAAAGCTCAAGGTTGACTTAGGATAATTGGGCTAAGTTTGACTACCTCAAGGGTTACTCAAGGTAACCCAACAAGGTATAAAAAAAATTGTGTTGATCCTAAAACCCAAAAGATTATGAATAAAAATGACAAGGCATAGGTTAGGATGATAACCTAACACTATTCATGTTTGTATTGGGCCGGATGCCCTTAGGTTACTCTAAGTAACCAAACAAGTTATCATGAGGTAATAAAATTAATATAGGAGGGACATATGACTAGGGTTACTATTAAGGTTGGTTAAGGATACCAACATTGCATGAAAAGATTTACGGTAAGATAGGCTAATCCTTATCTTACACCCTAATTGAAACAGGAATAGAACCTGTCGATATACCTTGACGGAATATTAGATCAAGTTTCAAGAGCATAGGAAACCAGGTAAGTACAAACCTCACCTACAGTATGGGAAATAGTAAAGCTATTTTCAAATATATGACTTGATTACATGTTATGCTATGCAATGTCATGTTATGCTATGCAATGCCATGTTATGTTATGCAATGTCATGTTATGCTATACAATGCCATGTTATGTTATGCAATGCCATGTTATACTATGTCATGCTATGTTATGATGTTAAGTTATGCGATGTCATGTCACGTTATGCTATGTTATATCAAGTTATGCCATGCCTAGTCTCATGTGCATCATGATTATTAAGATCACACGTAAAGATTGTTAGTCTTGAAAAAAATAATAACAAGACTAAGACTAAACCAAGTCAAGTAAGGTGTCGTACCAACCTCCTGTTGATGCAGGAGGATCATGTATGTTACAAGTTCAAGTTTATGATTATCAACCTCTCGTTGATGCGTGAGGGTAAAGTGATAATCAACCTTCCGTTGATGCGTGAAGGGTTATGTTCATGTTTTCCAGAATTGTTAAGGGCCTTGCAAACCCTGACGTTCTGAGGCTTGCGCGCTTTTGGTACGTACACTAAGGGCCCACATGTTAAGCAAGATAATAAGTTCAAGTGCATAAAAGATTCATAATTGGACATAATTGGTTCATGCATAAGTTGTGCAATAGTTCTTGTGTTTTGTGAGATTATGTTTGTACTTGCTGGGCGAAAGCTCATCAGTATATTCCATACTGTATGTAGATGCCTGCAGCTTTACTTGGTGGGCTATGGAGACGATGAAGCAAGTGAAGGGCGGTATGGGATACCACTACGCAAGATTTTCCGCAAATTGTTTAAATTATCAAGTTGTATATATATGTTTTAAAGAATATGTACAATGTTGTATATACAATGTTTTTAAGTTGTGATTTTAAAATAAAGTTTTAAAGTTTAAAGAAAGAAAAAAAAATTTCTGAAATTTTCTGTAAGGTTAAATATCTAAGTATAAGGTTTAAGTTAAGCAAGTATGGTAACGGCCCACGTTCACGTAAGGAAGCCCCTGCGTGGAACGGTCGGGGCGTTACAGTTATGATGGAATGGAACGTTAGTCGGGGCGTTACACTAGGCACCCCCCACGGGCGCCTAGGCGCACCGAGAGGGCGCTAGGCATCACCCACGGAGGGGGTACTAGGCACGCCCATCGAGGGGGTGCCAGGCGCCCCCCACGGGCGCCCAGGCACCCCTCACCGAGGGGGCGCCAGGCGCCCGTCGCGGTCTCAACGGTCATAGGCCGTTTTGAGCCATTATTTTTGTATTTTTATGCTAAAAGACTTCATGTAATCTTGCTATAGTTATACTTTGAATATTGATCAAGCTCTATTATCTTTTTCGTAAAGGAAAACTCATTGTGGCATTTCGTCGAGCATGTTGTGTGCGTAAAAAAAGTATGTTCATAAATATGTGTAAAGTGCCAAAATTAACGATCCACAATCCTTTTTCTCCTTTACAAAGAGAAATATTAAAAACAATCACACTAATTTGCAGCAATGGATCTTTAGTGACAAACAACAATACAAACAAGCAAATGTGGTTTAGTTTATATATGAAGTCACCTTACTTTTCTATGAAAATGAATAGTCACGGCCAAAGCAAGAAAGAGGCGGCGGCGGCAATGGCGGAATAACCGAAATTTAAAAGAGAGGTGTCGGCAGGTTGGTGAAGTATATGTGGGTGCTTGAGAAAAGTAGAGAGTCTGAAGAGAAAAAAGGAGATGCGAGCGAATATATGAAGAGGAATGAAGAGGAAATTATATTTAAGTCATTCGTTTTCACGCGGAATTTGAAAAATGAAAATTGAGAATTTTCAAAATTTTTGACCATTACACGACGGGTAAGAAAAACCCGTCGTCTAATATAAGATTAGACGACGGTCCCGCATGAGACCGCCGTGGAAGCCACCAAATTGTGGCTTCCACGGAATCCCCCTACGGTCCCCAAGGGGACCGTAGCCACCAAATGGTGGCTTCCACGGAATCCCCTAATGGGGATTCCACGACGGTCCCCTTGGGGACCGTCGTGGAAGCCACCAAAATATGGCATCCACGGAATCACTATAATGGGGGATTCCATGACGGTCCCCTCTGTGACCGTTGTGTAATCCCCATTATGGGGGATTCAATGACGATTCCCAAGGGGACCGTCGTGGAAGCCACCAAATGGTGACTTCCACGGAATCCCCCATTAAGGGGATTACACGACGTACCCATGTTGGACCGTAGTTTAATCTCCCTTAGGTTTACACGACGGCCCCACATCGGACCGTCGTGTAATCCTCCAAATTAGGGACTTAGATGACGATTCTCCAGTTTACCGTCATCTAATCCCCTGATTGGTCGTCTAATCCAGTTTTGTCATCACAATCCGATGGCCTAATAACCCTGTTGTATTTACATAATTTTCTCGTATATACTGTAGTGGCTTGGATCAAAATTAGTAGTCACGGTATATATATATGAAGCAATGAACATAACAAAATAAATATATACTACATCTTGAATTGTAATATAAATAATGTCATGTGTTGGACAAAATAAATGGCATAATGTTCAAGTTTTTTCTTTTTTCTCTTTGCTTGCTCAACACGGGTCCATTCAATATCAGGTCGAACCAAGTGGGAAACATCATCATCAAATTCGTCAATCTCCTTAACCGGTGGCAATCCCTGTGTGAAAGGAGGAATGTCAGAGTAGTAATCTTCCTCTGCTTCTTGACCATGGATCAATTTTGGCTACATTGGCACTACTAAGGACAACTCTAAATTGCTGGGGTCTGTTGTGTAAAATACTTGGATTGCTTGTGATGCCATAATAAATGGATCATTTTTGTATCCCAATCATCTAAAGTCCACCACTGTGATGCCATCACTGTCAATCCTTACATAATTATTGTCGGCCCATTTGCACTTAAAGAGTGCTATATGTAACCCACAGTAATCGAGTTCCCAAATATCTTCAATGAAACCGAAGTAGTTCAGAGTTCCACAAACTGGATTCTTGTCATTTGCAGATGAAATATGCATGGACTTGGCTCGGGTACTAACACCATTATTTTGAACAGGATGCTTCTCATTTCTTTCGCGAGTGTAGAATGTATAACCATTGACGAAGTATGATGTATAATGTGTAACAACGGTCGACGGTCCTCTTGTGAGGTTCATTAACTCTTGCGAAAAGCCGTCATTCTGTAAGACATGTCTTCGTAGCCACTAACGAAACGTCCGATTATGTTCATCTTGTAGCAACTTTTCATTTCTTCCTCTTCTTGGATTTCTATCTCTTAATTCCTGTAGGTGAACCTCAATAAAAGGCTCAATTTCAACCATATTATGTAAGGTATAGAGACAAGCTTTTTCCCATTCACCTTGATTTACCGGCGATGGAATACCGATGGATAGTCCTTTCCAGTCAATGTCTGTAGTCTTTGGCAACCCAATCGCTTCTGCAGTAGACAAATACTCGGAGCAAAATTCGACTGATTCCTCTGCAATGTAGCTTTCTACTATACATCCTTCTGGCCTATTTCGGTTCTTGACATAACCCTTCAAAACCTTCATGTACCTTTCAAAAGGATACATCCATTTCAAATAAACCGGTCCACATAGCTTCACTTCCTGGACTAAGTGCACCGTTAGATGAATCATTATGTCAAAAAATGAGGGTGAAAAGTATTTCTCAAGCAAGCACAACGTCTTAACCAACTCTAATTGTAGCAAATCTAGTGTCAATGGATCAATTACCTTGGAGCATATCTAGTTGAAAAAATAGCATAATTTGGTAATGGCGAATCTCACATCCTCCGTTAAAACTCCTCGCAAGGCCAGCGGTAATAACTGTTGCATCAAGATATGACAATCATGTGTTTTCATCCAATCAGCCTCAGATCCTTCATAGACACCAACCTTTTAATGTTGGAAGAATACCCGTTGGGCACTTTAACAGGAGCGAGCCACTCACAAAGCTTTCTTTTTTCCTGTCTTGATAAGGTGTACTTCGCCGGAGGTAAGTAAGTTGCATTCCCTTTTTTCGTAGGGATCAAGTTAAGTCTAATCTTCAATTCCTTAAGATCCAACCGTGCTTTTTCACCGTCTTTGCTCTTATTATGAATGTCTAGCAACGTGCCCACAATTGATTCACAAACGTTTTTCTCAATATGCATGACATCCAAGCAATGACGAACAAAAAGTGTCCTCCAATATAGAAGTTCGTAGAAGATTGACCGCTTTTTCCAAGGTTCATCAACCACGGGATCATTGTTACTCCGTTTTCTTTTCCTGAGCACCACTTTCAAATCCTTAACCATCTCATAAACATCTTCGCCCGTCAAAACCCGGGGAGGGGCTCTTTCTTCCGTATTACCATCGAAAGCCTTTTTCTATTTGCGGTATCGATGATTTTGTGGTAAGAATCTCCTATGACCAAGGTAAACGGTTTTCTTACCATTCTTCAAGTGGATGGAAGATGTTTCTTTCATACAAACGGGACAGCCGATAGAACTCTTGACTAAATAACCAGATAGATTTCCATAAGCAAGAAAGTCATTAATTGTCCACATCAACATTGAACGGAGTGTGAATGTCTCTTGACGGTACGCATCTCTAACTTCAATCCCCTTTTCCCATAAGCTATTTAGATCATCGATTAGTAGTACTAAGTACACATCAATATCATTCTTTGGTTGTTGAGGACCAGATATCAATAATGTCAACATCAAGAACTTCCGCTTCATACTCAACTTCGGAGGGAGATTGTAGTTGACAAGTATGACAGGCCAAGTACTATGCCTACTACTCATATTACCATGTGGGTTCATTCCGTCCACCGACAAACCAAGACGTAGATTCCGCGGTTCCACACTAAATTCAGGATGATCGGCATCAAAAGTCTTCCATTGTGGTGCATCGGCTGGATGTCTAAGCATGCCATCTTCAACACGTTTATCATGGTGCCAAGTCAAATTCTTGGCATGCTCGGCATTACGGAATAAACGCCACAGACGCGGTGCTGGATGAATGTACCATAACACCTTTGCCGGCACACCTTTACTGTAATTCGTTGGATTCTTGCCCTTCTTCCATCTTAACTCCTTACAAACCGGACGTTCATCCAAATCCTCGTACGCATCTCGGTAAAGGGCGCAATCATTTGGACATGCATGAATTTTTTCATATTCCATTCCCAAAGTACTCAACGTCTTCTTAGCTTCATACATACTAGCGGGTATTTTATTATCAACCGGTAGAACCTCTCTTAGAAATTCTAAAAGAGCCGTGAAACTAGAATTTGTCCACCCTCACGATGCCTTCATGTTCAATAATTTGACCAATGCGGACAATTTCGTATATTTACTACACCCGTCATACAAGGGAATCTCGACATCATTCACCATTGCTTCAAATAATTCCGGACAATGCACAAACTGTTCTTCCAAATCATTAACCATATCAAACAAATTATCTCCTACATCTTCCTCAACAATAGGTTCTTTCGCTTTGTTCTTCGATGACGGATTAAAACACATTTCACCATTTAAATACCATATTTGGTACAAACAAATAATCCCACGGGCAAGCAAGTGTCTTCTAACTTTATCAACTGAATGAGATCTATGATTTCCACAATCCACACAAGGACATCGAATCTTATCATTCTTCATGTGAGTTTCCGCAAATGACAAAAATTCTTCAACACCATCTCGATATTTTCTAGTCAATCTATTAGCCTACATCCATTTTCGATCCATTTCGAAGAACCCGACCTAAATCGATATTAAATATATCATACAATTTATTCAATAATCAAGTTTTTTGCATTTAAAAACACAGCATATATATATATATATATATAGTCAACAAATAATCATACTTAAAAGAAGAAGAAAAAAATGAGAATATATACCATTTTTAACAGCTACTAATCGTCAATAAAAATCAAATAACTAAAAAGAAGAGTAAGTAATAATCACTATACTTACAAATATTCAGTATACGCAAGTTTCTATGGAGGAGACGTGGTTTTCCAGTGGAGGAGATGTGGATTCGCAGTTTTCTGTGATGTTTGTCGCGGCTGCGCGATAGTTCTGTGAGATAAAATGAGGGCTGCTGGAAAGAAAAATTAAGAATACATGACGGGTTTTTAAAACCCATCGTTCAAACTGAAACTTTACACAACGGTTCCCAAGGGGACCGTCGTGTAAACTTGGGAATCGTCGTGTAAAGTGGGCGCAAGTCAAGTACTTTACACGACGATTCTAAGGAACCATCGTGTAAAGTTGCACTTTACATGACGGTTACATGGAACCGTCGTGTAAAGTGCCGACGAATACACTTTGCACGACGGTTCCTTGTAACCGTCGTGTAAAGTACTTGACTTTACACGACGGTTCTATGGAACCGTCGTGTAAAGTGTGTACGAGTACCACTTTAAACGACGGTTTATTGTAACCGTCATGTAAAGTCGGAGATTACACGACGGTTCACTAGAACCGTCGTGTAAAGTGACACATTTTACACGACGGTTCCATTGAACCGTCGTGTAAAGTGTGTACGAACTCACTTTAGACGATGATTTCACGTAACCGTCGTGTAAAGTCCGTACATTAAACAACGGTTACAAGGAATCGTCGTGTAAAGTGTGTGCGAAGTCTATTTTACACGACAGTTTATTGGAACCGTCGTGTAACGTCGGTACTTTACATGATGGTTCCATGAAACCGTCGTGTAAAGTGGTCTTCGCACACACTTTACACGACGGTTTTAATAAACCGTCGTGTAAACCTTACTTCACACGACGGTTCTAAATGAACCATCATGTAATCTCCATCGTGTAATCTACCTTTTGTAGTAGTGCATTCTACTTCCTTGCCATTAACTCAGACTCCATTGTTGGATGAGTTATGCAAGTCTGTTTCTTGGATAACCAAGATACAACCCCTCCACCAATAGTGAATATCCATCTTGAAGTGGATTTATTATCACTTGCACTAGTTATTCAACTCGCATCAGAGTACCCTTCAAGTATTGTTGGATAGTCGTTATAAAACAAACCCAAATTATTAGTTCTTTTGAGATAACTAAGTATCCTCCCAATTACTTTCCAATGCTCAATGCTAGGGTTACTAGTGTACCTAGATATTTTGCATACAGCAAATGTTATATCTGGTCTTGTGCAATGCATTGCATACATCAAACTTCCAATTACACTTGCATATTCAAGCTGAGCAACTGCTCTACCAGAATTTTCTAGTAACTTAATACTAGAATCAAATGGGGTATTTGCTTCTTTAAATTTCAAATGTTTGAATTTAAGAAGCACTTTCTCAATGTAATAAGATTGACATAACGAGTAACCCCCACTATTTTTCTTAACTTTGATACCCAGGATAGTATCTACTTCACCAAGATCTTTCATCTTAAATTGTGAAGTTAAATATTTTTTAGTATCATTTACTCCATACATGTTTGTTCTAAAGATAAGCAAGTCATCAACATATAAACAAATGATCACAACAAAATCATCTACAAACTTAGAATAAATACATTTATCGGCATTATTGTGTTTGAAACCATGTGATAATATAACCAAATCAAATTTTTCATGTCATTGCTTTGGTGCTTGTTTTAATCCATAAAGTGATTTGATTAACTTACAAACTCTCTTCTCATTTCCAGGCAAAATAAAACCCTCAGGTTGTTCCATGTAAATTTTTTCATCTAGATTACCATTAAGAAAAGCCGTTTTCACATCCATTTGATACACATACAAGTGATGTATTGATTCAATAGCCATTAACACTCTTATGGATGTTAATCTAGCCACATGAGCATATGTATCAAAATAGTCTATACCTTGTTTCTGTTTGAAACCTTTCGCTACCAATCTAGCTTTAAAAGTTTGTATAGACCCATCCATATTATACCTTCTTCTAAATACCCACTTATTACTTATTGGTTTTGACCCTGCAGGCATATCAACTAAGATCCATGTATTATTTGACATAATTGAGTCAATTTCATCATTTATATCCTCTCTCCAAAAGGAAGCATCTCTACATGACATAGCCTTACCATATGTTTTTAGATCTTCTTCTATATTAAGTAATAAGGGTATTTTGTTAAGTACATTATTTCTATCTCCTTCAACCAAAACAGATAAGGCTTAAGATGAAATGAAATCAGGGGCTAATAGCTTTTCTTTCCTTTCTCGTTGACTTATCCTTGGTTCAAATTGTATTTCGGCTTCTTTTCTTTTGTTATTAGTGAAAGAACCAGGAGTTAAGTCACATGGTGAATTAGAATTATATTTAAATTCACATGTAGAATCATTACTAAATTTATTTTCAATAAACTCAACATCTCGTGATTCTACAATTACATTAAAATCTAAATTCAACAACCTGTATGCCTTGGAATTTTCTGCGTATCTCACGAAAACACTTTTAATCCCTCTAGGTCCTAATTTTGAAGATTTAGGGTCATGCAATCTATAGAAGGCTAAACAGCCCCATACCCTTAAATACATCAAATTGGACTTTCTACCTTTCCACACTTCATATGGAGATACATGTGTTTTCATAGAAGGAATTCTATTATGAACATGACATACAGTAAGTAAGGCTTCCCCCCATAGATTGTTTGATAATCTAGCATTTAGAAGCATAGAATTAATCATATCTGTGAAGGTCATGTTTTTCCTTTTGGCCAAACCATTTTGTTAAGGAGTAAAAGGCGCGGATCTCTGATAAATAATTCCATGCTCTTCACAGAAGGCATCAAAATCATTTGAAAAATATTCACTACCTCTATCACTTCGAACCATTTTAATTTTCTTTTCTTTTCGGTTCTCAACTTCAGCCTTGAAAAGTTTAAACTTATCAAATGCCTCATCTTTTGCTCTCAATAGATATACATATGTAAATCTAGAACAATCATCTATAAAAGAGATAAAGTATCTTTTTCCTCCTCGAGTTAAATTACCATTGTATTCACAAATATCAGAATGTATCAAATCTAATATTTGTGTATTTCCCTCTGTCTTAGGAAAAGGTTTCTTAGTCATTTTTGCTTGAATACAGATTTCACATTTTTCATGACTAACATTGCTACATGAAATTAAACCATGCTTGGACATATATTTTAAAGATCTAAAATTCAAATGTGCTAAACGAGCATGCCAAGTATCAAAAGAGTCAACAATATAAATAGAATTCATAATTTTATTAATATCAAGACTGAGTTTGAACATTTCATCGCATTAGTATTCTTTCCCAACAAAAACCCCGTTTTTGGTGATAATACAATTTTCAGACTCAAATACATCCTTTAGACTATTCTTACATAATAGACTAGCAAATACAAGATTCTTTCTAATTTCTAGAACATAAAATACATTGTTTAAAACTAGTTTCTTTCCATAAGTGAATTGAATATCAACGCTTCCTTTTCCAATAAATTTGGCAGCATTGTGATTTCCTATGAGAACTGAATGACCATCCTTAATTTCTGCATATGAAGAGAACAATGCCTTATCATTGCAGACATGTATGGTAGCACCGGAGTCTAACCACCAATCAGAGGATTTAGTCGCAGCAGCCATGTTCAATTCAACGATCATGCCTATTTGCATTTCAGAAACCATAGCACAGATTTCTTCAGGCTGATTCTCGATCACATTGACTTTGTTGGAATTGTTTTCTTCCTTCTTCTTCTTGAATCTGCAGTTACTTTGACGATGGCCTATCTTTCCACAGAAAAAGCATTTTCCAGAAAATTTCATCGAACTATCTTTCGACTTCTTTTTGAACTTCGAATCATTATTGACTTCGAAGTTCTTTTTGAATTTACTTGCTTCAGCGTTTAGAAGAATCATGAGAATTATTCTTTAGATCACGAGACCTAGTCTCCTCTTCGATTCTCAAATGTTTTTGCAATTCTTCCAAAGTTATGTCATCCCTCCTATGAAGGGCTTTCTTTCTGTAACTATTCCAACTTTGGGGTAGTTCAGCAATTATAGCCCCCACTAGGAATGATTCAGAAATCTCAACTTTCAATTCTTTAAGTTTCATGACTAGAACTTGCAACTCATGGATTTGATCCAAAACAGACTTGGTATCAACCATAGTAAATTCGAGGTATTTTAATATGAGAAATTTATCCGTACCTTCCTTCTCTGTTTTATACTTGTATTCGAGTGCATTCCAAATTTCCTTCGGACTCTCCATTGAATTGTAGAGGTCGTACAACCTGTCCGACAGAGTATTCAGAATATGTCCTCGGCACATCACTTCGTCTTCTTGTCTCTTCTTTCTTTCGGCCTTCAATGCTTTAAAATCGTCATCTTTCGGTTCAGGAATTGGAGGAAGATTCGGATCTAGGACATATGTAATTTTCAGAACTGTGAGAAAGAAAAACATTTTTCCTTTCCAATGAGTAAAATTCGTCCCATCAAAGTGATCAAGTTTGACATCAGGAGTTAGAAACGAAGTCATCTTTCTGGCCTCCATATATTAAAACTTTAAGATTGTTGAAAAAAGTAGGTAGTAGAAAACTATTTTGGTGTAAAGAAACGGAATAGAATAGAGAAAATCAAAAGGGTTTGAGGCGTAGGAATTACTTTCTTTAAGGTTTTATTTGCCCCCACTATAAACAGTTTGCTATATGGTGTTTTGGCAAATTACCTCCAAGATACAATAAATCCACGAATTTAATAAGTAGTAATCTTATTAAATTCCAGAACAAGATATGAAACTAATATCAAAATCTGGAGTTTTATAGCCTTTGATATGCCCGTTTATGAAGCATTGCAACAGATACAACAATCGTACCTTTTGACCTAACAATCGCAACAGATATAACAATCACACTTTTTAAATTAAAATGTGTCTTTTCAGTCAAAAAATATATCTGTTTCAACAGACATACTTGTTGGTCATCAGAATTAATTATGACCATTAGATTGAAATAATTCAATTAACAGTTTAAATTAAATCTGAAATCACTCAAATCCGACAGTTAGATCGTACCCGATCAAATCAATGATCCAGATTTAATTTGAAAAAAACATTACATTGAAAAAGAAATTACTCCTTGACTCCTTGCGACGATGCGCACGTGCGCCCTAAACGCCCAATCGCCCTCGCGCGCGTGGTGATACTTAGTAGTAGCATAGTCTCTATTATACACTAGTAATCCTTACACTTTACTTATTTCATTTTATACCACTATGCTTACTTGTGCTTTTTCAATATGGGACTTTTGTTTCCATTACTCAATGGTAATACAAGAGATATTACAATCTCTCTAACAATTACTTTCTTGGAGAACGGCATAAACATGATTTTTAGTAGTGAGCAGACTTCCATCATCTCCGGTGTCAATTTCAATGCTAATGTTATATTGGACATACGAAAATATGTAAAAACAACCTTTTTGATATCTTATCAAATTTTCTCCTATAACGCATTTTGTAATTTCAAGTACTACATTTTTTTAAGGCTACTGTATCTAGTTTTAAATGAACATAAATTATAAAATTTCAGAACTTGTAAAAATAAATTTTTAAGTTTAAAACAAATTAAAAAAGATAATATTGTACAGATTCAATAAAAGAATCTATAAAGGACTAATCTTTTCTTATTATACACATATAAAAGTCTCAATGTACAATAATTTTAACCTACACGTGGGGCACCGCGTGCTTATAAATTAGCAAACAACTAAAATGTCATCATTTGACATATGCTATACTTGATGCCAACATAAAGTTCTCACTGTTTTATGGTGTGATTTTCCTACTTAGATTCCAAGATTGGGCATTGATATAAGAATTTGGATATGCATCGGAGATGCTCGAAACAAAAAAAGGAATATTCTATTATGCATCATGTTATTTGTCCTATTTATAAAGCAAGTTCTTTTAAAGATTTAATATATAAGTGTGAGTACTTTTGTATCATACAAGTATACTATTCTTAATGTATTATATATACCAATACAAATTTGGGCAAAAAGTAAACAAATTTTCCACGAAAGGAACTAATGTAGTAGTTGGTGTTTCGTGATCAATGACTAGTGATGAAGCTTTAAGACAAATAGTTATTAACTGTCCTAGTTGGGGAGAGAGAGAGTAAATGAGTGAGAGCTGAGAATGGCACAATTCTTAACCACAACAACAAAAACAACTCAAGAACGTGAATATGGCGCTTAAAATGAGCTTGACTTTTCGTGAGGTTCCACATTTGCCAGATGGAGAGAGAGCAAGCAAAGAATGATATTATTATTAATGACATTATCTCACCCCCACGTGCTTGTTGCTAAAGTAGAGAGATGGTTTAAATTAGGGATGACAATGGAATGGGACGAGGTCAGGGAATGCTTTCTCGTCCTAATCCCTGTCACCATAATCATTCACTTCCCCGCTTAAAATAGATGCGGGACTGGGAATGAAGATTCCCGGTTTGAGAGGCTTCCCCATGCTTGTCTCGTTCACAATCTATTATCAATATAAATTTGAAAATATAATAAAGTAAAAGTAAATAATAAAGTAAATCTACATCATAAATTTAGTTCAAAACCAAATATTTCATAAACAAACCAATTTTGAAATATATATAAATAAAATCTTAAAAAATAAAGTTATTAAAAGTCTTATCAAAATGTTGCAAACTCTTAAAATTAAACATTTATAAAACACTTAAGCTAAAAAAAAACTTGAAACCATAAAAAATAAATATAAAATTTTCATTTTTTTGTCTATTCCTCATCGTTTCAATATTTATTTCAAGGATGCACACAATTTAAAAAATAATTTTCATAGTATTTTAAAATATTTATAAAATATATAAAATCACGCATATATGTACATATATATGAGGATAGGGGGCGGGACGCGGAGTGCTTTTTCCATTCTTATTTTCATCCCCGAACTTTATCCTCCATCCCCTCACCGTTCAGAGTGGATCTCCGCTGGGAAAATTACCTATCGCTACTCTAAGTACTTCAGATGGGCCGTCATGGGCCCAAGCTGGTTGAGGATGGGAGACTTGGGTCCTACATCTTCTTATCCAGCTAATTAATAAGGGACCACGTTCGTTAATACCCAAACATAGCATCTTCTACACAATCCGAATGAGAGCTTATGTCTTCAATTGGTATCCATCATGTACTCTTTTTTTTTTTTTTTTTTTGCTCTGAGTATCCATCATGGACTTAACTTTAACTGTTCCTGCTTATATGTATAAACTATTTCTGCTTGCTTTTTTTTTTTTTTTTTTTTGTTATTATATAAACCTGACGCTATTAATGTAGATAAATTCTCTAGCCAAACAAGCTCATTGTTTATATTAAAAGTTTAAGCTGTAAAGGAATGAGCAGCTCTATTAGCTTCCCTATGTACCTGATATAAATTGGTTTATGGGCAGCTTTATTGACTTCCCGATTAGTAACCAGTTGGTATCTTATCAAATAAGGTGGTTACTAGTCAGTAACCAGTTGGTATCCTATTAGAGGAGATAGTTACCAACTAATAACTAATTAGTATTCTGTCGTTCCAGTCATGATCCTTAAACAACCGGCATCTCGTTGGAGGAGGTGATTACCAGTCGGCATCACAGTGGATACTAGATGATATCCAACCTGTAACTATCAACTAGTTGGTATCATCATGGATACTAATTAGTAACTTAAGGGTATAATCGGTAATTTGAAATAAATAAATTAATTAATTAATCTAATGTGAGGCATGTCATTGTATTTTTTGCAACAGTTTTTTTTTTTCTTCTCGAAAAAAATCAATCTAAGGCTTCAGTTTGTGGCATTTCTCTAAAGAGCCCTATGATAAGGGTACAGTACTGTTAGTAGAGATTCCTCGCATTCACGCCAGCATTAAATTAGATGTGTTTTGAGGTGGATATGGGTACGGGCGATTCTCTCATCCCAGTTCCATCACATTACCATCCTTAACTGTTAGTCCTAAACTATGAGTCTTGTTTAACTTTGACCATTAGTTTCAAGTGTAATCGAATATTTCCTAACTTTTTTGTTTTTTAACAAATTTAGTCCTAACTCTAAAATTGATGAAAATTTTTGAAATGGAAAAGAAATTATCATGTGTCTAGGAATGATAATGGGATGGGTTTGGGATAGGAGGATCTTCTTTCCAACGAAAAGACAATAATAATAGTTAATTTTCATACAATATATGAAAGTTATTACTTCTTATAAAATTGCACATATTATAAACATACTATGTATAATATATTTTATCTAAAATATAGATATTACTAAACGGGATGGGTAAACGAATTATAGGTTTGGGCCTCCTTAATTTCGGTCCCTCTCCATAAGAATTAAAAAATTTAACTTATTTATAACCTGAATTCGTTTAGACTTGATTTTTTCTGCTCCTTATAATAAGGATCACTGCAAACAAATGGGTTCATGGTCATCCCTATACCTATCGCGCAATAACTTGAAATTTCATAAAAATATTTATATAATATGTAAAATTCTCTCTTCAACGTTGTTAATGAGAACCCTTAAAATATAAAGTACGAAATATTTTGCACTCATTACAATTTTGTTTTTAAAGTTTTCAGTTATTTTTTGATAGGAAGATGATTATCTCAATTAATTAAACTTTAGAAATCCTTAATCAATTTAAGTGCATGGAAAACTACCAAAAAACAAAAACAAAAACAAAAACAAAAACAAAAAACAAAAAAACAAAAACCAAAAAACAAAAAATCCGTATAGTAATGTGTCAAGAATTAGAAGTTCAAAAATGAAAATGTGGTCTTCTACTTCAGGGACTAATATTGTTTAAAATAAATTAACAACTAATAAAGGTCTTATGTGTCAAATTCAATTAACCAATTAATAATTACAAGATTAGAGGTTCTAATCAACATATAATAACGTGGTACATTTTTCCAAACCAAAACACTAATTATATGTTATAATGTTCACTTGGATTCAAGTATTCAACTAAAACGTGTTAAAACCTGCATTTTCATGGTCTTCTTCTTCTTCTTCTTCTTCTTCTTCTTTTTTACTTTTCTTTTTCTTTTCCTTTTATCTCTTTTAACTTTTTTTGGTCACTCCTTCTTCAACTTTTTTGCTTCATTAGACCTCTCGTATTGTTTCTTTTAGTTTTTCTACTTTTAGTTTTTTTGTTTATACGCCCCTAATATGTTTTATATTTTAAGTACGATATATTAAATTACTTCTTTCTTTTCTAATTTTTCCTTTATATTTAAACATATTCCGACATAAATATTTGTCTTACAATCTTTTAAAAACGTAACCTTCATATGTTTTTTTTTAATTAATTACCCAATAAAATAGTTTTTTTCCCTTCAGTTTACCTCTATTTAAATATATTTTTATTCTCATAATACCCCCAACTAATTTTCTATTACATTTCTCTCAATTGAAAACATTGAAGTGTCAATAAACGATTCAATCCTTCAACCTTTAACCAAAACAATATAGTTTAATCAAAACTCTTTTTTTATTTTATTTTTTAATTTTAAAGGAGGATTATAACAAAGTTCAATTTTGTTTCACATGCATGCTCAAAATTAATAATTTTATAATATATACTAATTATATTACCTTTTTGTCAACAACTGGTAGAATCTCTGCGCTCTAAGTCAGAGATGTAGTTCCTAACGACCAGATGATTACTTGCCGGGATAAACGAGAGATTAAAAACAACATTCTCTCAACGTTTTTGGTACGACTTTTGCTGTTAAATTTGGTGGTCAGAAATTGTCTGCTTGGATTTTATTTAGTGGACTAGGTATGGCCTATGGGGTGACAGCAAAGGTCATTGAAAGCCGCATTTAAACTAGGCACCTAAATCAGCAGCCCACACACAGCTCACAAAATGAACTTTTCATGAGTAACCACACGTTAGCCACAACCATCACGTACAATATGTTGCGACCTCAACAACAACTGTCTTCTTTTACTCACAGTCAGAATGAAAATAACATTATTATTAACAGACTAGACGTGGGGCGCAGGCGCAGACATGTGACATTTTCATGAGTTGTATAAATTTATGCTAGACTTACCACAAAACATTATCTGTATCAGTAGTGCACCCACCAAAAAAAAAATTTAAATTAAAATTAAAAATAAAAAATATTGTGGGCCCATAATGTGGTACGTTAACCTTTTGTTGTTAGAAGTTGGTATTTCTTTCCCGGATCATCATACTCTACTCTATTTGATAGAGCTTTTTAAAAGTTACTTTTGACTTCTTAAGTTCAAAAATAGTTTTTGGAAATGTTTAAATGATCTATTAGAAGAGCTACTTGTGTTTAAAAATACTTCATGTCAAAGTCAAGAAACTGTAACTTCTGACAAAAGCTATTCTGAGTAAAATTTAAATTAGACATATTATAAATTTCATTTAATATTTTTAGTACTTATTAGAATATATTAAAGATCATTTTGATATTAAAAACTCTTTAGCTCTAAATACTTACTGAGAAGCCATGTCTTTTGCTTCTCTACTTCTACTGGTTAAAAGCAAAAGCAATCGCTCTACCAAACGGACCCCATGGCAACAAAGTCAATGGGGCTAGCCCAGTATTTGAGGGAAGGAGATTGAGGGTTAAGGTCCGCTAAATTCAAGGTTTAATCTTAGATAAATGTAAAAAATATAAATTACGAGGTTTATTTGGAAGCTGGGTGCTTATCAATAAAAAAAAAAAAGATAATTAAATACATTATTGGACGACACCATCTTTTTTTTTTTTCGTGGTTTTCAAAGATGAATTCTATGCAAACACATTTATAATAAAATCATAACCAAGACTTTTTACAGGCGATGATGAGGAAAGGTTGTTAGATCATTAAGTAAGTAGGTAATTATGTTGTTTATATTTGAATCGGATGTCCTTTTTCTTGAACTAAATCCTCGTTTAGTAAACCATTAAAAAAAAAAAACTCAATTCATTTTTGTCTCTTTTCTAAAAGTCAATAAGTTTTTTAATTAGTTTCTTTAAATCCAATAACTCCAACTCAAATATTTAAACTCAAAGTTATATCGAAACTTATTTATCATTCGTCATATATATAATAAGTGGACCATTAATTTTATGCGGGTCCCGTTGTAGTATCAAGACAAAAATGAGCGACTTATTAGATCTCGTCCCCACAAATGCAATAAGGTACTCGGTGGGGACAAAGTAGATATAAAAGCAAAGCATTGTTATGAAAATCAAATTAATGTCTAAAAAAAAATATGATAAAATAAAAATAAGAGTATTTCTCTACTTAAAATTCCAACACAATCATATACAAACAACGAGATTCTACAGACGAACATACAGATCAATCTTATTGTTATCTGATGATCATGATCAGACACCCTTTATGGAACAGTCCTGGAAAAACCAATATTATATATATATATATATATATATATATATTATAAAGAGAATGAGAAAATATGTCATTTTGGAATTGGATCAAATAAATTACTTCTTATTAGTTGTAACATCGATCGAGACCTTCTCATTCTTGGACTCAACTCTCCCATCAGTCCCTGCAAGCATAGCATACTTATCCTTTCTCGTCAAATTTGTGCACTCAAATCCCAATGTGCCAGCCAAAACTCGTTGAATATAGTTAGCAACTTCAATGGCGGATTTGCCTCCTTTGCAAGTCAAATCCGTAGGCAATTGGCTCAAGAAAGTGATCTCATAAGTCGGCATAGGATTCATGAACACAAAGTACGGGTCCAAAAGCTTGTGACCCCTAACCGTCGTGCCGTAGAAAACACTCTGCTTAGTGTTGACAGCGACGGGGACAATCCTATCGGTTAGCTCGGCGAAAAGAGCGCTGAATCGCAGAAGAAAAGGCTCTCGGCAAGTAGTCCCTTCGGGGCAAATCACCAAATCGCCTTCCTCGAGAAGGCGTTTGATGTTCGCGGCGTCCTTCTCTCGCTCCCGAGACAATGCCACGGCCTTGATGGGGGATATGATCTCGGTGAACTTGCTAATGCTGTATGTCACGCAGCTGATCTTCCTGCCGAGGGCGACGGCGGTGACGACGGGGTCGAGGACAGTGCGGTGGTTGCAGACGAAGAGGACACCGCTCTCGCCTTTCTTCGGGGGCGGCGGAGGGGTGCCTTTGACGACGACCTTGATTCCCAAGAGCTTGTAGTTGTACCAGGCGAGTCTCTCGGGGAGAGGGATGTTGAGGTAGACTCGGAGAACGGAGAGGATGATTCCAATTGGGAGCCACAAGAAGGTCAAGAGGGCCGCTAGTGGGGTTGGCCTTTGCACAAAACGGCCCTCGTGGAATATCACTGGACTTGGAAGCTTGTTCCTTGGCACTGGCTCACACTTTGACTTTGGTACCATGTATCCTTCCTGCTCATATCAAATAATACCACGTTATTAACTAAGTCATATATATATATATACACACACACACACATATGTATTTTTTGGTTGAGGAGAAAAAAAAAACATGAGAAACTACTTTAATAGTGAGGAACAATTATTCCCGTCCGTACTTAATATATGTACATTTTTTTTTTCAGAGATAGACTTAAAACTGAAACTTTAACATTAATTCGCACATCTTACTATATACTATTGATAGAAATTACTTTTAATTTTTAGATTAAATTTTCAATTGTCTGATTTATAAGGATCACTTTATAAATTTACGACGAGTGATACAATATTTTTTTAATAATTTACGCATGACACATAATTATTCCAATCATAGAGCATACCGTTAAAAATTTAATAACTAAATTAATATTTTTGTTATTGGCTGTGTCAAATAAGAAATCCTAATGCAGAAATTCCTCTTAAAACTTTTATTAAAATTCGATGATTGAAAAAAAAAAAAAAAAGAGAGAGAGAGACATATAGGCTAATACTTTTTTGAGAAATCATAGTCAATAGTAATTTTACGAAAATAATTGAAGTAAATAACAAACTTTTAAAATCTTTTAAGTAAAGAGCAAATTGAAAATTTATTATGTGCATTAAAATCTTGATAGGTAAATTATAAATTTACTTGGTAAATCACATATTCACTAGATATAAATAAATCATTTACCTGATCAATTTCTTATTAATTTACTGCTATTCACTTTATTATTTTATAAAACTACTATTTACTTCTTTCTCCAAAATTTTTTTATAAAAAACCGTTTGATGGATACTATGTTCCTTTTTGATGATTTTTCATTAGAATAGAAACTGTATTAGAACCACTGATGGCATCATAATCATATCAAAATGAAAGAGCCAGAAAAATTTTTTTTAAAAAATTTGATAAAGATATGAGACGATGTATAACTAAATTATACCAATTTATATAATTATGGTCTTATTTTTTTTTTCACCCCCACCAGATAATAATTCTCTTTTAAATTTTTAGCTAACTAAATAGAAAATAAACGTAAATAATTACTGAGAGAATCTTGACTTTAGGTCCTTTGTTTGGTTTGAATTAATGAATAATTGCCTTTGTTTCCCACTACTGTCAATTTTGCTAAGCCTACTTCTGCATGATGGGCCTGCTATAAGTTGTTGAAATTTACCAACATTGAATGTCTGATGCGATCAGTAACATTCTTTTTTTTTTTTTTAAATTCTTTTAGACTTTGTTTGAACATTTAAGTTCAACTCTAATTAAACTATACTTTTTCATCTTATTTTTTATCATTTTTTAAAAAGTAAAAAATTATAATTAATTATTAAAAAGTCAATCAATTTCAACTTAAAAATTTTGTCTTCAACCGGCAAACCAAATACAAGCTTAATTCTTGTTTAGGTCCCACAAGAAACTAATCATATAGGTTTCATACTATTAATAAGATGTTCTATTTGTTTTTCTTTTTTCTTTTTCCTACATGGACAGTTGAAACAAACTTTTATGTTTTTCAATAAAAAGCCACAAAATGTTTAAAAGGAAATTGAAAATAAAATCAATCAATAATATTGAAAATGACACGTCACATTTATATAAGTATATATTTATCTACACGAATTTTTAATCAGTATTGCATGTGTGGTGAGTTATGTGATTGGAGTAAATTTATATTTAATTAATACCAAGTATGGAGGTCTTACTGGACATGAACATCTCATGTATTGTCAGTTGTCCTACGGAATGTTCAATAAATGTGAACATTACTACTTGCAGTTCATTTAGAAATAAATATTTTTATATTAAGTGCCGGTTTGGATTATAATAGATTAAACTCATAATTTAAATTTAGTAAATTTAAATTTCTATAACAGAAAATACTATAAAAGGATGTAGGAAAAAATAAAAAAATAAAATAAAAACGAGTGAAAAAAATGGGGTGTCAACTGATTGCACAAGAAACAAAGAGGACAAAAGTGTTTTCAAGTATAGAAACCGTTAAAAGAGAGACAAGGTGAAAGTGTACTTATATATATATATATATATATATATATATATTGCAATGAAATTCAGATACCATTTGCATACATGAAGATGGAAAATGTGTGTGAACAAACGAATTATTATCATTAACGCTCTCACCAACCATGTAACAAATCTAAAAGCCAAAATGACTATTATATATGCTAATTTATTAATTTGTACCGCCTTGTTTTTTTGAGCTAAGAGACAGCTGCAAAAAAACTGCATTTAACACTGAACATGCAAAATTCATAGGGAAAATAGAAGGGAAAAAGTAACAAAACTTAGCTTGAAAAAATATAAAAATAAAAAACTTACCTTGCAAAGTGACATGAAATCATGGTCGGTGTCTCTATCTCCAAGGCCTAAATCTGGCATGGCCGTTCCGAATTCTTTAACAAGGGCTTCTCTCTTGTGTTCTCCGACGAGAACGCCGGGTTTCTTCACGAACCCCGTGGCTCTCCCGGACTTGGTCACTTCCAATTCAGTGCCCAAAACCTTATCAGCTCCCATGAAGCTCTTCACAAATGGCTCAACCATGATTCTCGGATTGGCAGTGACGATATATCTCTTCCCAAAGGCACTGAACACTCTCCAAGTCTCCGGGTGAACATCCTCGGCATAGAACTTCGGTAGAACCGAGCGTGAAACGAGCTCGACGTCTTTTATTTTGAGCCCGGCGAAGGAGATGAAGATGAAGGTTTTGATCGCCACGGCCTCGGACACGAAAAGGTACGTGAAGTAGACAAATGGTACGGACAGGAGGAGTATAAGGCCTCTAAGGAGACTTCCGGCCTCAATGGCGACGAGCATGTAGTACGGAAAGGCGCTCGAGGAGACGAGGAGTGTCCCGTCTAGGTCGGCAGCCACCGTTTGGTTGGTCCGGCCCTCGGCACTGCATTTGGAGATCGGTTCGAACCGGCGGTGAGCCCCCATTGACAAAATAAGGGTATGGGTGGAAAGGGACAGGAAAATTAGGAATAGCGAAAGTGTTTGTGTTTTCTAATTTTTATTGGTTATGGGAATGAAGAGAATAATAGAGATGTTTGGGGGTTTTAAAAGGAGAGGAGATCAAGGAAGGCCATGTTGGTGAAGTTGTTGTTGCCATGAAAATATTATGTGGTTGAGAGTGAACTGTCAAAAGAAATTGTTTTATTTTATTTAAATGCTATGCTATATACATATATATATATATATATATAGTTCTTTATATTAATTTACAAGTTTGTAGAGAGGCAAGGGTAAAAATGTGTGTAGGAGAGACTAATTTTGCGTGCAGATTAGGGCAGTTGTGAGAGGAGGGGAGAGAGGGTCCAACTAGTAGTTGGAAGTCTAGGCCACACCCACATTAACTCATTCAATTGGCCAACTTTTTAGTTTATGGGCGCCGGCCACGCCGCGCATTAAAGCTCGGCTCTGATGTCCCTTCTTTTGGTTTTCGGCTTACAAGGCTTCTAAATTTGCAATTAACGTGTAGTTGTATTCAATTTTCCACGTTTATAATAATGTAGTTGGGAACTGTATTGGGGGTACTAAATTTGCCAAAATATCTTCGTGTAAACGTGTTCGCATATCTAGAATTAAAACTCCGTATGGTAGAAAGTAAAGAAAACGAGAAAGGAAAGAAAAATTAATTACATTCAATGGAGCTAGAGTAACACGTTTTTTGTCAAAGGATAAGACCTTCAATAAATATTTATATCAATATTTTAGAAGCTCCTTTGGTAATACATATATGCTAACACTAGTCGTCCTTTTTCTGGACTTTTGTTTCAACCCATTAAAAAAAATAAAGAGCGAGAGAGAGAATGATAAAAGGATTCTTTAAGGTCATTTGGTAAATAGAAATGAAAAATCAAAAAGTGGAGATTTTATAATTTTTTTTTTTTCATTTCCTTGAGGGAGCGTTTGGAACTTTAGTTTTCGAAAACTCCGACTCCAATTAATTAAAATACAAATCTCACATCTATTTTTATCTGTCATGCTTTTTTTTTTAAATAAAATCCAAATTTTAATAATTCATAATTTTCTTTTTTCAGATCAAAATGAGATGATTTTTTTTTTCTCTAAATGCTTATAATGAACAAAAACCATTTTGCTCCTTTTTTTTAAACACATTTCAGATTTTAATATAATTCAAATATTAAAGTTAATTATCAATTCATATTTCAACCAAACATACATTTCTAACAATCATATCCAAAACCTAAACTCCAATCTATGTTCCCTTAGATTGTTAACTTATAGCCGAAGACAAAAATGTAATTTCTGGTAAACCTTAAATGGATTTAACTTTTCCATCCAAAATTAGAAAATAAAAGTGGGCGAGCCGCACTACATCTTTTATCCAATGTATTTTCA
This sequence comes from Ficus hispida, assembly GCA_025413025.1. NCBI lineage: Eukaryota > Viridiplantae > Streptophyta > Magnoliopsida > Rosales > Moraceae > Ficus > Ficus hispida. Next base: position 20,447,419 of record CM046372.1, read on the forward strand.
TTTACATCCTCTTATCCTTCTTACCAAATAAATTATTCTACCATTCTCCATTCAGTTATTCCTCCTTCCACTTTATTTCCGTCTTCTTTTCCATCCTACTAAACATAGACTTTCTTCAATATATTTCTCAATGCCACTACTATATTATTATAAAAGAATATGAAAAAAAAAAAAAAAAACACATACACACACACGCACACACACATTTGAAATGTGTGATGTGCACCAATGTATCATACTATTTCTAATACAACATCTACCTTTTATCATCATTATTTAATTTTATAATTTATAAAATTAAAATTTCAATATTTAAATATTTTGTAAATAACAAAACTATAATAATTAAATGAAAATATTAAGATACTAGTCAATAACAATCAAATGCTAAATTTACCCTCTATTTAGGAGGACTATTTTCTATCATTTCAAATGTTTTCATTTTTCCCAATATTTTACATGGACATTCCGGAAGCAACATTTGAAATGGTATGAAATGTTACAAAAAGTTTCATTTACAACTTTTACAACTTTTAGGCAAAATTCTTAATATTAAGGGGACAATATTTTGGTCATTTGGATGTTTATTCTATGGTGTTAAATGTTTTCATTCTATGTTTTCATCTAACTGTTTTCCCAAATAGAGCCTTGCCGTCAATCCATGTCTGCTATCATGCTGGCAAAGCATGGGTCTCGGCTGGTGGGAAATTTTTCATTGAGCTTACCATATAACAAATGTGACATCAAAGGTAACAGTCTAATATTGGCAAAGCATTTTTTCTCTTAAATATCAAAATTAATAATTAACACATTAATTTAACACTCAAAGATGCTTTTTAAGTCTCGCTCAAATTCACTCAAATATTTGTTAAAACGCCTATGAGAAATAATGTTTTTTCGTTGCAAAGAAAAATATTCCATTAGCGATGCTTTCGGACCACTATCTAGTGTTTCTTCATATGGGCAGAATTTTATAATGCTTGAAAATAATGGCCACTGCCTATAGGTATTTTCTACTAGGAAAATCTCCTAAAACTCATTTAGAAATACATATCCTCATGGTTTATTGACTTCGAACTCAAAACCTAATGGTCCATTTAGATGCATCATTGCAGTTGTGATTATAACAGTTCAATGTAATATTTGTTTGAGTGAATTTGAATTGAAATTATTTAATTGTTTCACTATTTTACAATAATTCAACTCAAATCAATATTCAAATTTTTACTTTTTAAAAATTTATAACACACTCGTTTTATTACCTTTACATTATTTAAATATAGTATTTAATTAAAAATATTCGAATACATATTTAATTAGAATACACGTATATTTCAATACAAGTATTGAAATTCATTATGAGTATTTAAATTCAATATCTAACGAATTATTGATAAGCAATCTCTGAGGACATAAAATTAATTGCAAGAAAAATTACTACATTTTCGAATTTGCTAAAAGCTTCGAAGTAAAAAAAATAAAAAATAAAAAATGGCGTAATTAAATATGAACAGCGACAATATAAAATGCTCGAAGTTAGGTTTGGAATTAAAGGACTGTACATTTTCACACTTTATTTTTTTTGTCTCTCCAGTCTCCTATATAGTGACAGAACTCTGGCATTTTACTTAATGATCAAAGGGACCTTTATGCGTTTGATGTTAACATTTAGATTGTAAAATTTGGATTTAAATTGTTTATGAGTTTATTGAGACATTTGAATTGCTTAAGTTAAAAAGTGTAAAAACTTGAAATGTATTTGGAAAAAAAATCAATATGTTCATTCATCTTGAAATTTTATGTAATTAAAAAAATCATCTCATTTAGACTTATCTATGCAAAATTATGAACTTTTAAAATTTGAATTATAAAACTGTGTAAATGGTAAAGTTGAGGAAAGAAAACAAAAATTGAATTATGATTGTATGATTTGGATTGAAGTATCAAACACTCGCTAGTCAATCAATTTTACAACTCCTGCTAGCTTGTTTATCAACCATGAACGTGTGGTATGAATTGAATTTATTCTCCGCCTGCTAGCTTGTTTATCAGCCACGAACGTGTGGTCTCTCAAATGAATTTATTCTCCGCTTCTTCAATGAATTCAAGTTTCTTTTCTTTTTTTTTGTCTCTCTTTTTTTTTTTTGTCCACTTTAACTTTTAAGGATCATCATGCTGTGGTTTTATTTAAGTTAGCTTCTTTTTATTTAGTTACAATTTATCTTCTACCTTTGTTTTATTGTGATAAAAAAGAGATCGGTGATATCCGTATGTATACCCTCAACTATTCTACTTGATAAGTACACATGAGCAACGTGAACTAGAGGTGCATGCTTGCTAGCTCGCTCTATGCCCTTTTTAAATTTTCTTCTTTTAAATAAAAAATGAGTTCGGGTACTTCGTTTCACTTTTTTTTTTCCCAATATAGATAGGTGACGGGGCTCTTTTGTGGCAGCCATACTAACATGGAGGGTAGGTGTTCGTAGCCTCCTTCAGTTGGTCCGGCTAGTGTCTACTTGGCGTCGAAAGAATGCGCCACCAGAGGTACCGTGAGCTATGTTGGGAGGTCGAACATCAGAACAACTTGTAGGTGTGTTCGTAGTGCTCTCTCTTGGAAGCCACAATGTTGGCCCCGGCTGGAACGAGCTAAACCCGGATGACCATGAGGAAGATGGTTCTGAGGGCGACACCTATTGTGATTTCTGCCCCGTGTGGATGAAGACTTCTCAATAAAGGAGATCTTGAGATGAACATACGGTGTGGGAGAGGAACATGATAGTTTGTGGAGAGGTGATCTTGTTGTATGGAGAGTTTCTTTAATGCTTAGTATGAGGGTTTAGATCTGTCATTTAGTTATAAGTAGTGATTGAGGAATAGTGATTGAGGTATGAAATATAGAGTTCCTAAGGGTGGCTATGTACTTCAGATGTTCTTCTATCATAGAAATGATCTAGTTAGAGAGATTCTTACCTTTTGATCGTGAATGGTAAATGAAATGTGAGGCGTATGACTTCTAATAGTATTTAAGGGGTTCATGATGGTTTGTATTAGAGTAGAAATAAAGGGTATATAAATGGTTGTATACTTAGGCACGCCTATTCCAGAGGTTCTCCACAATTGGAGATGTCGCTGGAAGTTATGGTGTATTGGAGAAGGTATCCTCCTTTAGCCATTTGTTATAGGTGAGGAATGATGAGAGAAACACTACTCTTGTGATAATGGTTGTGATAGTTCCATACTTCAGGTGCGTCTCCGTTAGATAGTCACCTAAGCTAGAGAAGCTCCCCTCTCTTGGCCATGAATGATGAATTAAAGGTGAATGGGATGGCTATTAGAAGTTTTGAGGGGGGTTGAAAGTGTCTGATAGCCTTTTTGATTATCTAATTATATGTTTTGGGGTACAATAGTGGAGTATTTATAGGCTAGAGATGGTTTAAATACAACTAGAAGCTTCTAGTTTAGTTTGAAGGTTTTCCACTTGGAGGTTCTTGTTAGGGGTTTCTCCAACCATAGTTTCTCTCTTATTCCCAAACTGGTGTGCTTCAAGAGGTGGGAGAAATCTTCCACATACCATTTGAACATGGTCAAAGTGGGTTGTCTTGGTAAGAGACACCTAGGAAAGTAGCTAGGTGGCTGTTCTGCTACCTCATGTGGATGTTTTTGGGTGTTTTGGAGGTGAAGATTGTTTTTAGCCGGTGATGTTTTGCCTAAATGGTGAATATCTGATATTTACAACAAAATATTAACAAACTCCATTCTAGAGGGAAAAAGGAGAATATTCCTTAGGCTTCTATGGGGTTTAATGAGCTTTTGTAGGCTATACTTAGACTAAGGAAATTAGACTAAGTATTTGTGGTATTTCTAAGGTTCTTCACAACCCATATTATATTCTAATATCCCATAGACTCAAAGGCTCCCAAGTTAGCTAAGAGTCTAATTGGACTGAATAAATAGGTTCATTCATGTTCGTTGACCTTCCAAACCATAGCCCACTCAAAGTTCCTCGAAGTATGGCTTGGGTCCACGTATCGCTTTTGGCCTTCATTGCAAAATGTGAGTTATACCTAAGCAGTGTCAAATTTCGGACATCAACAATGGATAACTATTTTAAATTAAGATTGGTGTCCCTTCATAATTATTATCCTTTCCTAACGCTCCTACGGTCTGGACAATTATCGTCTTCCTTGCTTCCATGAGCCTTCTCCTGATGATTGTGTCTCTACGCTCATGTGCTCTCTCACAATCTCTACGCCCCTATGCCTTACATCTGCTACCACTACACTTTGAGCCTACGCCTCATCACATATATTATTTCCTTTTTTACGGTCCAAGAATGACATCCTAAAAAAACTCCATCTTATAGGAACATGTTAAGGATAATTGAATTTTATAATTATTAGTAATTAAAATTTTTAGTTTATTTGTAATTTCTAAGTATGGTTGTAACAATATTAGAATCTCGAATTTTAGAAGATTTGATTATATTAAAATCTTATTCAAATACAGAGTCGTTGTATCAAAACGCTAATTACATATATTCTCTTATTTACTCTGTATTTATACGAAATCTGTTTTTCGCTATCTATATTTGTATGCATATTGGCCGTCAACTTTAAACCATTGTATACTCGTCTCCTTTTTCATTTAAAAGAGAAATTTACTTTGTAATTTTTTTCTACGATAAGGTATTTATAGTAATAGTGACTGCTTTTTCTTTTTTTCTTTTATGAAAAGAATAGGGTGTGTTTTTCTTTAATTTAATTAAAATAGTGTATGTGAAACTCATAATATCTAATATATAGATTCTACATTTAGAGTTATAATTTTTCAAAGACAATAATCATCGGAAGAACCATTGGAATCTTGAGGTCCATTTGTACACAGCAAACCAATCCTTTTAATTGCTGTTAATCACTATACTAATTTGTAGGGGGCATGGAATCACAAATCATTTTTAGGAAGATGATGCAGAAAAACTAAAATAATATGATGGTGGTAGGCATAACTTAACGGTAATTTTACACTTGACTTTACTAAAATATGCAAAGTTTGAATTTTCTCACCTCCAAGATTATAAAATAAAATAAAATATTATATATAACTCTCACAATTTCTTTTCTCTTTTCTCTTTAGTCTTCCTATCTCTCTCTTTTATCTTTTTTTTCCCTCTCTTTTATCTATTAATTTTAATCTATAAGGAATACAACTTTATTAATATATATGAATTCAAGTTCTAGTATAGTGGCTGCAAGAATTACTTAGCGGTAATTCCACACATACTCTACCGTATAGATATATTATAGATGTAGAGTTGGAGCTTCCATCTCTAAGTTATATATATAAAAGAAGTCCTAGTAGTGCTATAATTGATGTTTTACAAAATAACTCTACCTAAATTATGCAACAGCAAAATTTTAATGAGGCAATAGAAGAAGAGTGGGGGGCAAAATTTTTTTAGTATTAATTACATGATTATGCTTCTTTTCTCAATTTATTCCTTTGTTTTTAGAAACTATATATGTATCATTTGAAATTAAAAAAACAGTTTCAATTTCACTTCTTGCACATTCCGTGGACGAAAAATAAGGAGAAGATAAAAATACTCTTAATCAGAACCGAATTTATTTCTTTAATATATTGTTCTTGAGAAAAATTCTTAACAATCTTTTAAATATTTATGAAATATAAAATTGAAGATCCCTTTTTTACAAATTTATATTTTGTTTAGGTCCTTTTTTTCTTCTAAACTTACAAAATATTTTCATTATCTATAGGCGGGTATATTTGTGGTTAATTTGTCCAATTTTTCCATTCACAAAGAATGCCAGTGATGAAATTGAAATGAGTTTCTTAGAACAAAGAAAACCTTTGCAGTATTTTCTAAAACAGAGGGACAAATATTTGAGAATAATTTAAAGGTTTTTTTTTATTATTATATTGGTGCACCCTAAACTTATTATAGAGTTATAATTTACTTCTGAATTTTTAATTTTTTCAATTTGTACCATAAACTTACAAATCTGTAGTAATTTACACCGTATTGATAAACAATGTTAATATTTTAATGAAAATTGATACTTCACGTGCATATAGATTGTTAATTAATTAAGATAAAAATGATTATATATATCATGAATTAACAACCCATATATAAATCACATATTAATTTCCTACAAAAGATTAATATTATTGTCAATTGGTTGCAATTTGCTATATTTTTGTAAGTTCGTGATGTAAATTATCAAAATTAAAAGTTCAAAGTATAAATTATAACTTTATGATAAATTTAGGGTGTATCAATACAAAAAAGCCTAATTTAAATTATGATGTATAGTTATGTAAGTAACCCTTTCAATTCGCCTACAATTTTATTGGAGAAATTGGGGGCAGGGCAACTGAAAGATCGGCTACGGTGAATGTACATGGGATGTATCAAAGTAGGCCTAACCAGTACGAAGTTGATTTCTTATTGCTCTCTATACATATCTTTTCTGTAGACAAATATAAAAAGGTTGTTCCATGGTAGGGCTTAATACAGGATGTCTACATTTTTTAACTGTCAGATTTGTTCAAAATTACATTAAAATAATAAAAATGGGTAAATTAGTTTCAAATTCTGATAAAAATGATTAACATGTATAACTCATTTTGCTCACTATTTATTTTATTTTTTACGTGACCGTATTTATGGAATTAGTTCTTGCATTATTGTAAAATTTTTAAATTATTAAGTAAGAGGAATTTGGGAAGATAACCTGTTTTTAGCCACCTAATTCCAAAAAGAAAAAAGAAAAAAAAGAAAAAAAAAAGAGTCACCTATTTTTATTACGAAGAAAAAAATCCTCTTCCCTCTCATATTTTACCCACTCTATCACCTCGCACCAGTGAGACCTATGTGTGGGACTAATTCCCTGCACACACGAGATCTCTGGCATAGGGCTAAAACGACGATGGTGTTGTGAGGATGGCTCGACAACTAGGAGAGTGGATAGCTTCGAGATAGCAGTAGAGTAGCGAGAGCAGGATGGCGGAGGGGGAAGATATATAGAGAAAAAGAAATCAACAATTTACTTCCTAAATCAGTAATTTATTTTAGCAAATCACTAATTTACCATTTCGCAGTCTAAGTAATGGTAGATTAGTTATTTACCTGTATTTAAGGGAAATAATTTTTTGTATTTAATTTAACAAAACTAATAAAGACATTTTTTTGAAACATGTTTTAAAATGGGTAAATGGGCAATATAGCATATTAAAAGTGTACTACTTGAAAATTATAGCATGTAGAAGAGATACAGCTACAAAATAGCATAATTAGGGAATCAGCAAGAGAAAAACCCGAAAATACCCCCACATAAAAAACCACCCCAATTAGAAACCCTAGCAGTCAAGGCCGGCCTCGGCACGTCATGTTGGGAGCGATAGGGACAAGAGCGACCTCCGACTACACTCGCAAACATGAGCAACGCGAGAATGGCAAAACACAATCGGAGGCCTAGACAGATCTTGCGAGGGAAATTGTGATTGAAGGAGGTCTCGACAGATCTGATGCTCTGAATTCCGACGCCATTGTTATCGACGTCCCGAGCACGATGGACCGCTATCAAGTCCGTCTTTTCGTCGCCATCGAAATCGCGAGGAAGACCACAAGCACTCAGCGCAATCACAAGGAAATTCCCAGAAAATCGCGACCATCTTTCCCGTTTCCGTCGGCACCAGATCTCCAAGCTCCTTGCGTTGGTTTCTTCGACAACCCACCAAGATCTATGTCTTCTCCGGCGAAAGCTTTGGGTTATGGATTTTGGTGTTTATTTATATTTTTCTTAATGAAAGCAGGAGTTATCATCAATTAATATTTAATCCGCGACGGACGCCGGCGACTCATCCCCGACGCCGGCGACTCATCCCGACGCCGGCGACCCAACTCCGGCCACCTCCGGCCCCAGCCCCGGCCACCGGCCGTCGCCACCGGCGACCCTATTTTCTCTCTCTTCCCCTTTCTCCTCTTCTCTCTCTCTCTTCCCCTCTCTCTCTTCCCCTCCCTCCCGCCGGCCCCCACCCCGGCCGGCCCCCACCCCCGGCCTCCCCCACCCCCGGCCGCCTCCCTCCCCCGGCCGCCACCCTCCCCCGGCACCCCCCGACGACCTCCCTCTCTCTTCCCCTTTCTCTCTCTTCTCTCTCTCTCTTCCCCTCTCTCTCTTCCCCTCCCTCCCGCCGGCCCCCACCCCGGCCGGCCCCCACCCCCGGCCTCCCCCCACCCCCGGCCGCCTCCCTCCCCCGGCCGCCACCCTCCCCCGGCACCCCCCGACGACCCCCCTCTCTCTTCCCCTTTCTCTCTCTTCTCTCTCTCTCTTCCCCTCTCTCTCTCTTCCCTCCCTCCCGCCGGCCCCCACCCCGGCCCCCAGCCAGCCCCCCGGCCACGCCCCCTCCCCCGGCCTCCCCCACCCCCGACGACCCCCCCTCCCCCCGGCCGCCACCCTCCCCGGCCCCCCCCCCTGTCGCGATTTCGCAAAATCGCGAAATCGCGAAATCGCGATTTTGCGAAATCGCGCGAGGGGGGGGCCGGGGAGGGTGGCGGCCGGGGGGAGGGGGGGTCGTCGGGGTGGGGGGAGGCCGGGGAGGGGGGCGTGGCCGGGGGGCTGGTTGGGGGGCCGGGGGTGGGGGCCGGTGGGAGGGAGGGGAAGAGAGAGAGAGAAGAGAAGAGAGAGAAAGGGAAAGAGAGAGGGGGGTCGTCGGGGGGGTGCCGGGGGAGGGTGGCGGCCGGGGGAGGGAGGCGGCCGGGGGTGGGGGGAGGCTGGGGGTGGGGGCCGGCCGGGGTGGGGGCCGGCGGGAGGGAGGGGAAGAGAGAGAGGGGAAGAGAGAGAGAGAAGAGGAGAATATTAATAATTTGGGAAAAAAAAAAAAGGTGTAAATAAAATTTATTCCCAAACAATAGATGTACTATTTATAAAGGAAAAAAAAAAAGTAAATAAATTTATTAATAAGATATTTATAAAAAAAAACAGTAAATAAATAAATGGTATATATTTTCTCGGAAATCCACTTTATAAAGTAAGTTAAATATTTATAAGTAAATCTTATTCTTTACTAGTAAATAAATTTATTTCCAAACAAGATATTTACTGTATAAATAGTATATTTACTTGGAAATCCAAAATTTTTATTATATTAAGTATATTAAATATTTTAAGTAAATGTTATTATTTATTAATAATATTCTAGTTTTCCCGTTGGTTTAAAATAACTAATTTATTGAGTAAATCAAAACATTTCTTTGTAATCTTAGCATTTACTATTGATTTAAATTATTTTAAAAATTATTAACTAGTAAATCTTAATATTTACTAATAAATTTTAGTATTTATCAATATTAACGTTGTTTTAAAAATTATTAATTTACCAAGTAAATTAAAATATTTACTCAAAATATTAACTAGTATATCTTAGTATTTATTAGTAAATATAAATTGCTAATTTAAATGTTTACTAATTTAAATTATTTAGTAGTAAATATAAATATTTACTAATAAACATTTATATTTACATTTTATATTTACATATTTACTATATATTTACATATTTACTAACATTAAAACTAAGGTATTTACTGGGTAATATGATAATTTCGGGTAAATCCATTATTCACCTTTTCATAATTTGAGATATTTACTTATTAAAACCAACATTTACATTATATCATCGTAAATACATGAATTACCATAGAAAAGGGGAAAAGTTACATATTACATTATTTTATAAGAAACCCCTCAAACCTAAATAATTTCAAATCAGCCCCAAATTTATAAGAAAATTGAAATCCCAACCTTGAAACCCAAATTTCATCATCATCAAACTTGAAACCCTAATTACCCAATCTCACCAGCGCCAGAACTTAAACAAAAAAACTGGAGTTGATCTGCAAAAAAATGAAAACCATAAACCAATAAACCCAAACCCAAACCCAACCACATTGCGATGGAACTGAGGGAGATCGTGAGTCACGCCTCACCGAAGCTATTTCCGACGCAACTCGCAACTTCGAGAACTGCAGCTTGTGTGATTTCTGATGGCGCCTGCATGATTTCTGATGGCAACCCACACCTTTAATCGCGTCAGCGCCGATGAGGAGGTGCTTAAATCCCACCTCTGACACGACAATGAGTTCACTACGATGGCGACAGTGACAGATGATCACGAACCTCTACTCGCCGAGGAGATCAGCGGTAGCCAGGAGCGATCCTCGTCGCCGGAGAAGAACAGCGACTCCGATGGAAGCATACGCAAGGGGCTTGGGGGAGGACAAGGGTAAAAAAATGGAGGGAATATGCTATTTTGTTCCTAACTGTTAAAATATGCTACAATATTTAATTAGTACATTTAAATAGGCTAGTTAGTGCAATTGCCGTTTTGAAAAAGGCCTTTTTGTACATATGACATATCCTCTTAAGAACTTGTCAAGCAGAGTATGAAACAACAGGAAAAAAAAAAAAAAAAGGATAACAATTTTTTTGAAATGGGGAGTTTATTAAATTTAAAAAGGAGATACAAAGATATAAAATATTACAAATGACTTTATATTACATGAGATAAAACACTTTAATAAATGTTTGAGATTTGATAATGGATACATACCGCAGCACACTAAAATCGAGGACATATAAGGCTCTTTTTAACAATACACCGACAATCGATAGAATATCTTAATCGATCGAGAACCAAGACTCAGTAGTACTAGGGCCACCATTAACTCCGCTTACAAGCAATTCTAGTGGGGCTAAAATAACGCCAAGACTCAGATCTAGCAGACAAAGAATCAACGCAAAAGGTAGGGAGACCATCTTTTTTATTGGAATTAACAAATTGAAATACAACACTTAGATAAAAGATGGCAAAGACATTGCCATTATTACACACAAAACTACTAACCAAAAAACAAAGAAACCAATCATATAGAAAGAGTACTTGTCAAAAACAAGATTATCCACTTTGATGAGAGAAACCAGATTGTCAAAACCGAGCCACTGAAGGACCTCTCCATGTTACTCCTTCCTGTTTGCAATGCCGATCTTCCTCTAATGAGCTTGTTTATTTCAAACCTCTCACTATATAATTCTCAATTCATCCTTAAGGATGAAAAATCAGAGACAATCTAAAGGCTGCCACTGGAGTCCGACCCCAAGAGGAGAAAATAATTGAAAAATCATAATTCTCATGCGTTAAAAAAAAAAAAAAAAGAAAAGAGAGAGAAGATGAAAGTTTCTATTTTTTTCAAGAAAAGGAAAGTGTCTCATTGATATACATTTAATTCCTCGCGATACAAGGAATTAAATATGTACGGCTATGTACGGCTACATTATTTTCACATCTAAAAACAAATAAGACAAATAAATAAAAGGGTTTATAGCTAATTGACCTTCGTTTAAGAAATTTTTTAATAAATGGCTAAAATTTTTAAAAATTAATTAAAATGCTATTTTTTAAAAAATAGTTAATCAATTTTCTTAAGTGATGATTAACTTACAGTCAATCATTAATTAACCATAACGTAAATTATTAAATTTCACAGTCAATCACTGATTAACCATAAGTCAATCACTAATTTTCATAATCAATCATTAATTGACCATTAGTCAATTACTGACTAACCAAACTTGAGAAATATCCAACGATCATTTTCTTAAATAAAAAAAAAATAGACCATCTATTGAATTAAATGATAAAAAAAAGTCACCTAACCTAATTTTTCATAAATAAATAAATAGCTAGTCTAGCCATTTATGTAATGGCTCCAAAAAGATATAGCCGAGCCAGAAGCAAAAAAACATAAATATATTTAAATTAAACAGATCTCTCATGCGCAAAGTTGAAATGCTTGACTTACTTTCAAAAATAAATAAATAAATAAATAAATAAAGTTGAGATGCTTGACTTAATTGAATGCAAGCTAACCAAAGTGGGTGCTTTATTTCTGGATGAGTCGAGTTGATCTATTTCCTTTTTGACATTGGACTAAACAACAAAGAAAAAATAATTAGACTTTTTTCTAATTTTTTTAATTTATAAATCCACTGAATAAATATTTGAAAATTTTCTTGTTGCACAAGTTTCCAATGGGGTGTATATCAACATCAACCAACTCGATGTTTCTCAATCTCATAAGAAACGGTTAACTTGAAATAATCAATAAAAATCACAAAGTACATAGAATATATATATATATATATATATATATATATTTATGTGTATATAAATATATATATTTGCGACTGCCTTGAGAAAGGGTAATGTTGTTAGTTGCGGATTTTGTTGTTGGGGTTAGGAAACCACCTATGGTTCTCCACACTTCCACACTTAATATGCCGCTGCCAACGACTCTGATGACCACGTGTCTACATTATGTTTCATTAATAAAAGTATCTACACATACACAAAAATATGTGCAATATATATATTTGCATATATATATATATATATATCGTATTTAGATTTTATTACATTATACTATTTAGATGTTGATATAAAACATAAGCAATATTATGTTACGGTTCGTTTGAAAGAGGTTACGAAGACATAGTTTTGAAAGTTTTTGTTTAGTTAAAAAAATTATTTGAAGTGAAAATTTTTTAAATCTTGAAATACATTTGGAAAAAAAAATATCAATATGAAAATATATACTGTTTCTTTCAAAATTCTATATAATAAAAAATATAATCTCATTTGGACATGAAATATCAAAGTTATGGATATTTAAAGTTTGAGTTTACTGTAGATATTTGGAGATCAATTTTGAGTTGAAGAAAAAGACTAGAAAAAGTTTTGGAAACCAGATGTCCAAATGTGCCCCTAAAAGGGCCCTTGAATCATTGTAATAACCAAACGGTTTCAATGTAATATTTTTCAATAATACTTGTACTTTTCATTAATATCTAAATAGTAGCTGTAACCAGATTCTAAATAAAAAATTATATGTAAATTAATTAATTGTTATATATTTTTAGATAGAAAGTTTCAACTACCAAATATATTCGGCCATCGGATATAAGACATTTCCTATATATATAGACACATGTATTTTTATAGGGTCCTTCTATGGAGTGATATCGTATTTTGCACTACAATGTCTTACTATTAGAAAAACCTTTTTAACTATTGGTTTAATCGGTTAATATCTGATATATGAGTGTTTATCTTAAAATTTTAAAGCACATGACATTGACCTACTTCAATCATGAATTAGACTGTTGAAATTTCAATTCAACAACTAAAATAACAATATTTATGTCGATAGTGCTATAAAATAGAAGGTTCTATTGAAGATGTTTTCTTTTAATTTTTTTTAATTATTTCAATTTTTAATTTTACCAATTATAATTGAAGTTATAAAAATAAATACATACTTCAACAATTATTATAAATATTTTTGACCGACTTAATTTGCTAAAATTGTCTATTTTATATTACAGAGAATTAACACAAGGATACTTATTCACATATAAATATTGGAATAAAAAATATACATTTATAAATTGTATTCACCAAACATCTTTGTCCCAATGTAGCTGTATGCTTATGCGCGTATACTTGCAGATAGTATATATATTTGTTGAATATAATTTTGAAAAATTAAAATGTTAAAGTGAACGTTTAACCGTATTAAAGGTGGGTTTCGCTGACAGAACCAAAGATGGCAGTTAATGTCGACAGTTGCTATAAACCAACTATATTTTCCAAATAAATTTTTTTCTAAATGGCATCATCATATTTTGCTTCATCAAAGTCTTTGTCTTTTTTTTTTTTTTTTTTTTTTTTTTTTTTTTTTTTTTAAATCTCGGCAAAAGAGAAAAGGAAAATTGAGAACCTTAGTGCATATTAAAACTCGCCTACCCCAAACCACCACTGATAATTGAACATTCTATATCTTATTTTAATCTTAATCTAACTCTTATAATAATAATAACAACAATAACAACATATATATATATATATATATATATAAAAAGTGTGAATAACTACTTCCAATTTGCTGACACGTGTACGGTTTCATTCCCTTTTTGCCCCTTCTCTTATCCTTGCTTTTGTTTCACGTTTCTACTACTTTTTATTTCTATTTTTATTTTATTTTTGACCTTTTGCTTTCTCTTACTTTTGTCATTATTATCTACTTCCCACTCTCTCCCTCTCTCTAAACTCTTTCTTGTTTTTGTCTTTTGTGCTTTTTGGTGTTTTCTTTTTAAATAAATATTCCAGCATATAAATCTTTTCTTTTTTAATTTGCCTAATTTTTTTTTCACAAATAAGATGATCCTGAAACATCAATTTCTTTATTATCTTTCTAACTTAATTTTATATATAACAGTTTCATTAGACCATATTATTCAAAAATTTCATCAATTATTTTCATCATGGTTTTTCTTTATCTCAAACCATATCCTTTTTTCTTTTAATATTAACTTGAACAAATACCAGAACTGAAATATGTTATTGCAATGGGAGCATGTACAATAACAGGGGGATGTTCAGTACCGATTAAGCATTTCGTGCATAAGTTCAGTTGCATTCAAATGTTTTTTTTTTCAATTTCAACTATTCAAGTTAATTATTACAACTTTGTGATTTACTATGTTTAAAGATATTTTTTTCCAATTATATTCATACATAAATATTCTTCTTAATTATATGCATACAAATTTTAACAAATTTATCACACATACGCTACGCACGTGTTAAAACCTAGTATTTTTTAAACAAATATAAACTAGTCTGAAGGGTAAAACAAACTGTTTCGAAAATGCTTACAAAACCATCCTAAATGAACGGAAAAAAAAAAAAAAAAGAAAATTATAAAAAAGAATGAACGGGAAAATGATCGCATTAATGCTTAGCGGAATGTGGCTTGTTAAATGAAAATTTATCCAAAGAAAGAGGAGTACATCATATTCTTGAAATAACTATTAATGTTTTCCCATTTAAAATCGCCATCTTGCACATTGAATACAAGAAGAGGTATCCAGATCTACCATTCCCATTAGGTTATCCCTTTATCTATCTTTCCATTTAAAAAAGGTGTAAAAGATAAATTCAAATATGGGAATCGGCTGGTGATAGAATAACCAAAAAAAAAAAAAAAAAAAACTTCCGTTAGAACTCCGGTGTTGTTGACTCCACTGTTATCTTAGGTGGCAAATTGCGATGAGCTGTCAATGTTTAACTGGTGAGACAGCTAAAGGGATAGCCTAATGAAGACAACAAATCTCAACTCCAAACCTTGACAAAGTATCAAATTATGCTAAATCAATACTCCGAAGCAATTATTTCCATATCTTTCTAGCTATTGTAAAATTGTTTATCATTGTTATTATTATTTATTTATTTATTTTATTTTTTTTCTGTTTAGTGACCGGAGCTTTAGCCACAACGTATGAATTGAAAGAGAATATGATTCAAAATTTACTTTCATCTAATTTGCCATAAGGGATGAAAACATTTGACTTAGACTACTCAGTTTTACTTGTATTTACCATCAATACCACTCAAACTTGTCATCATTCAGCAAATTGCCTCCAAAACTTCTAATTTTGACAATTTATAATATGAACTTGTTAAATTATTGCAATATCGTACCCCTATATAAGTTTTGTTTTCCATTAAATTAGTCATGTACGCCTCTTTTAAAATGGAAATCATTTCTGACGAAAAAATTTCCAAATATAATACAAACCCTAATGCAAATCTTTCAATTTTAAATCTTCAATTTAATATAAAATTAACTAAAATGGTACATTATAACAATTTAGAAACTTCAAGTATTAAATTACCAAAATAAAAATCTGAAGGGTAGATCGCTAAAAGATAACAAGTTTAAGGAGCATTAGTGCTAAATACCCATGTCTTTGCAGATACATCTAATGGAATGCTTGGGATCTCGTCAGCCTTTTGCATGATTTCTTTCTTAAAGATATTTATACATATACATATACATGTATAAAATAGTTTTGAGGCATGCGAGTCGCACATGCATTTTAATTTATTGCATTGTTAACAATGTGTAAAATTAATTCAGTGGGGACATATTTGTGAAAAGTTACTTGAACAAGATAAATGAGGAGAAAATAAATTTCAATGAGATATATTTAAAAAGTTACAAAACTTTAAGGGAAAAGTTTAAAAGAGGACAAAAAATGGAAAAAATAATAGAGAGGAAAGGGGTTAAAAAAAAAAAAAAGGGGTAAAGGAAGACATATCTATTATCTATTGGCTGAGAGAGAGAGAGTAAAAGAACGTAAAATAATAAAATAAATAAATTATGAAAACAAAAGGAAAAAATGGAAAAAGTATATAAAGTAAAATAATTTAAGCTCCCATTTGTTTCACCAATCTAAACCAAAAATTTCAACTCATTTCTGTCCTCTTTTTTGGAAATCAACAAGGTTTTTAATTAGTTTTGTTTCAACCCAAATATTTTAACTCAAACCTACTAACCAAAGACATATTAAACCTTTCAATGAAAAAGTGAGTTTTGGTTGAAATTGTGAATAGTGTCATATTTTTTTTGATTATTCTATATATTGTGTATCTATAATCTATAACTGTATTTAAGTGTCAATAAGATTGACACTGTTCACGCCCTTCAACCAAAACGCACGTTCAATTCTATTGTTATTGTTATTGTTATTACTATTTTATTGCTTCCCCCTCCGAACCACAAATTTTATTTCTTTTATTTTTACCCCTTTTTTTGACGTCTCCCTTAAAAGTTCCTGTGTTTTTTATTTGCCATATTCGAAATGTTTTGTTTATTTGTCACTATTAAAAAATATATATTTTTTCTATTTAAAGATGTCCTTACTTAAAATTTTTTGGTACAAATTTGTAAGATAATGTTCAATAAAAGTGATATGATATGATATGTATAAATACTTTTTCTTTTAATTTCGAAATTAAAATTATCTTTTCAAATGAGCCATTTTTTAAGCATATTTTTCCTTCTCAAATATAACTCTTAAGGATTTACTATCAGAATAGAGCATTTAAGAAATCCAATATGTTAAATACACACGTACATAGCTTCTGTTTTTTAACTAATATAAGTATATTTATATGTGTGTGTATCAGATCGTTTCACTCTCTTAAGTGGGCTTTCAACGAAGTGGAGCTTCAAAAAATAAAAAATAAAAAATAAAGGTATTGAGGGTAGGTTGGCATCCAAACTTATGCACATGGGGGACAAAACACGTTAGCTCTAGGAAGATAAGAAAGTAAAACTATGGTCTATATATATGTATATATATTGTATCAAGAGTCTAAACCCTTGTGAATCAAGAAAGTGAGTAAGATATTCAAGCTTTTGGTCAGGTTCCCGCACATGAAGATGTCCAAGCTTTGCTTAGAGAGGAGATCAAAATTCGAACTTATTCTTCTTCTTTCCTTTTTTTTTTTTAATTGTTTTTATTTTTTTCAACTTAGGTATAAGAGATTTGAATTCTACATCTTATAATAGAGTAATGTATGAAATTATTACTAATTTATATCAGCAATCACTTAAAATTTACAACTTGATATATAGTGATAATGAGAGGGAAAAAAAAAAAAAAAGAAAAGTTGAAATAGTTAATTTTGGTTATACTTTTATTTTTGAATAATTTGGGTGTACTTTCGTCAAGCTCACATGACGGACACAAATTAAGGAACAAAACGTCAAAGTGGCTAAGAAAAGGCAAAACACAAGATTTTTAGAGTGGTGCCAAATCTGGTGTGCCCATTATGGAGAAATTTGTTTTAATTAATTGACAGTTGGTGGGTACTTATGATCATAAAATTGTAGGGTTTAGCGTATGGGAGTGGCATTCTCACTAGTAAATGAAGATTCCAAAATTTGTTGTCACATTTAGCCCCCAAATTGGCCATAAGATGCTACCCCTTTGTCTCACCAAACTAGTCGGCTTATTTTGTTGCTGCTTTCAGTGGGTGACGACCATTTATTCAAACAATAATTAAAATCAATGTCGACATTTATAGAGACTATTACTCATTTATACCCTAAATATTAATATATAATATATATGATCACCTATTGTTATAGTCCATATATATGTGTCGCGACCAATTGGATCTTTGGCAGTTTACATAAGGGATAATATGTATTAATAACCTAGATATCCCTAAATATCAAGAATAATATAATCAATTTCTTCACTGAACTTTTCTTACTAATTAAGTAATAAGTCAGGTTTAAGGAGATTAATTAGAGCCTAAATCACCATGTCTGTGATGGTTTATCAATAAAAAATTAATTCCGTAATCTAAAATTTGAGTGTTAGGACGTTGATCTCAACTTATGTTCGTAGTTGTTTGTTTTTAATTAAAAGGGACAATAGTGGATATTTTTTATGGTCCTACACTTCTAACCCTGTTAGTTTACATATTAATTGTGGGAAAATTATCATTTATTTATGACAAGTGAACATGATCTCAATAAAGGATTATAATTACGAATATTACTCAACGTGATAGTAGGAGCCTCGGGAGGTGAAAGCCGTTATCTTGCCTCCCAAGCCTTGTCTATTATACTATGAACTAATACATACTACGGACGTTAATAGGATGAGGCAGGCAAGCCTATAACCCAGTTACCCAATCCTGGCCACTTTTGACCCTCAGTACCTGCTTCCACATTGGTTATTTAAAGTTAGTTTGACGTCGAGAAATCTGCGAGCTATTCTCATATCCTACTCATTTTCTCATTATGAGTTGTTTGGGAAAAAAAAAAATCAGAACATCATCCAAACTCGGAAAAAACTTGATGAAAGTAAATGTAAAATTTAGCATCACAAATTTCTTATGAGTAAGATAACTGCATGTAATTTTTTTTCAAAAAAATATCTTATAATCTCAAATTAGAGATTTCAAAGGATTACAAACAAGAATTAGTAGTTACTGCAACTTCTAACTACTACTAAACACTATTACGATCAAATTTTGAACCTCATTTCTCACCATAAACATGTTAACTTGGATCTCCTAAATTTCAAGAAATGAATCGTAACAACTCTCTAACAAGTCGAAACAACTTACCGAAGAGACAGTCTCATGGGTCGATACCACAAGCCGATATATGACCTTGGGCATCAAGTCAACTAATAATTTTCTCGGAATCTCCCTTGTTTGAAGAATTCACAATCAGATCATCTAAATCAGGAATGAAATCTACCAGACAAACATGTGGAAGGCTATTAAGGATTATTTAACACTCCCAATCAAAGGAATCTGCCAACTATGAAAAGTCAACATACGATTATATATATGGAAGCTATATAAACGGCATTGAATTACTCTGAGTCAGACTCAATAGAATTTGATCAACCCTTTTTTTTGTCGTTAAGGTGGAGAACTGAACCAAGGATTCTCTTTCTTTATCATCAATCGAATCATTGTTCAAGAAGAATGAATCAATGAAATGTTCCTTAATCTTCTTTGGAAACTTGAGTAAGGAGTAAATCTTTTAGGGTTTTATAAAATTTGAAAGCAGAAACTCCCCCCCCCCCCCCCCATCTTTTTTATCTTTATTTGTTGTAATTACTTGAGCTGGATGAAAGGAAACTTTCATGTCCAATTTTGAAAGGGGGAGATCTTACAGGATCCTATCCAAATTTAATGAGAAAGCCAATCAATAAGGGAAAAGTCAAGACAACAAGAAAGGGAAAATATCTTCCCAAATTGAAGCCCAAATCATGGACACAATCGGGAAACAACCCAAGACTCCATCAACTATAAATATGAAGGCTATTTATACATGGAGGTGGGGATGCAACTAGGCAAACGTGCAGATACACCTAAACACATACATAGGGGCTCTTTGCCGAATACATTTTGTAACATTCAGCATATTCTCTCTCATTCATGATCTTTAAATGTAATACGTTCTTCAAATATAGTGGATGATCTTCCAAAACCCTACAGAAGAGTAGCTCTTATTAACGAGTGAATCTCTATAAATATCTTGTCTCTCATACATACTTTCATCACTGCAGTTCTATCTTTGTATTTTTCGCATCATGCCGACCAGTTAGATTGACTCGTCGGTCAACCTGCCCATCAAGTTACTCTTCAACTTAGCCATTGGCCTTTGATCAACTAATTATAGAATTCACCCTATACAAACACCTAACAAACATGAATGCTATTATTAGTAATGTAATTAACTGGCTCTAATTGAGATTGGCTAGTAAAGACTTTTGGATTTTTCAATACTCCCCCTCAAACTGGAGCTAAGACATTTTGTATTCCTAGCTAGCTTATCAGTTGTTTAAACATCGAATTAGGAAGACCTTTGGTGAGAACATCTAGCAGTTGATAGTGAGAAGGAACACAAGTGTACAAATTAGTCCTGATTCAATCTTCTCTTTGATGAAGTGCCGATCAACCTCAATGTACTTTGTACGATTATGCTAGATTGGATTGTAAGCAATGTCAATTGTATCTTTGTTGTCATAATATGGCATCATGGGTCCATCTATATTAATTTTTAAGTCAGACAAAATAATCTTCACAAATTAAAGTTCACAAATCCCTTGTCATTGCATGGAAGCCTGCCTCTATACTAGAACAAGCTACAACTGGTTTTCTCTTTCTTTTCCAAGAAACCAAGTTGCCTCCTAGAAAAGTACACTACCGAATACTTTGATCCAGGTTAGAGCCTACCCAATCAACATTTGTGCAAGCTTCTACTTTTAGTTCCCTATTCTTTCAAAACAAAAGGCCCTTTTTCTCGGAGAACCTTTCAAATATCTCAGGATTCGAAAAAAGACTTCTACGTGAGGCTTTAATGGTGTTTTCATAAATGGACTCAGACTCACCCTCTCACGGCATACTCGGTATCAGGTCTTGTGTGAGATAAGTAGATGAATTTTCCTACCATCCATTTATACTCTTCTTTGTCAATAGGTTCTTCGCTATCCGTTATCTCTCCAAGGCGATGGTTGGCCTCAATCGCTCTATTAACTTCTTGAAGCAAATCCATGTTTTTTCTTAGCACCTCAATACCTGGGAAAAAACGCAAATCTACTGGATCTTTTATCTCAAGTTCCTTTGCAAGATATGATTTAATCCCAAGTATCTCCTTACGGTCATTACCAGTCACCACTATATCATCATTATACACAATGAAAGCTAGCGATTTAAACCTAGGTATCTCCTCACGGTCATTACCAGTCACCACTATATCATCATTATACACAATAAAAGCTGATAGCTTTCATGTCCCCAACCTTTTAATAAATAGAGTATGATCTCTTTGACTCTGAAAGTACTCACGATTCAACATAGCTTGAGTGAACCTTCAAATTCATGCTCGCAGTGATTTCTTTCAACTATAGAGGGATTTTTTCAATTTGTATACTTTATTGCCTTTGACATCTTCTTGATACTCTGGAGGGACATCCATATATGCTTTTTTTTAAGATCTCTATGTAAGAAGGCATTCTTCACGTCCAGTTGGTGCAAGGCATTCTTTTCAGATCGCCATGTAAGAAATTCTTCACATCCAGTTGGTGCAAGGGCCATTCCATTGTTGCTACTAGCGAGAAAAGTATTCTGATGGTGTTGATCTTGGCTATAGGAGCAAATATCTCTAGGTAGTCGATTCTGTACCGACCCGCCTAGCACAGGTCGTTACCATACATACATACTTATCTTCTCGTACATACTTACATACTTATGAAACACAGCGGAAATTTTTTTTTTTATATGGCATACGAGTGCAACATATAAAAGTGTCTTTATCAAAATATTTACCATATCATAATTACGTAAAGGACAAAATGCGTAGCGGCTACATTTCCCACATTTCACAGTTTGCCCCGCCATGCCTTTCCATCTTGCATCAACCATTGCTGACGGTTGCTTACCTACAGCATAAACGTAAGACAGTGAGCTTTCGCTCAGCAAGTACAACCTCCTATACCACGACATAAACAAACATGATCTAATCTTTCACATACTAACTTAACTTACCATAGCATATCGTACATATCATGACTTCCTTTTCATAGCATAACATACATCATAATGCATGGTCCATTTATGCTTATTTTATGCTCAATTCATGCTTAACTTACTTTCATTTCTTATCTTACTTATGGGCCCCTTACTTGTGTGTATGTACCGGGCGCGCGACTATGGAGTGGTTGGGGCGGCCAAACCATTTCCAACTCAAACCATAGTCCAACCCGACCTTACTCGGGTCGGTACAACACAGGCGACTTGCTCGCCATCTTACTTTCCTTTCATCTTATCATGTCATACTTGATCTTATTTTATAAGATTTTGTGAACATGCTTCGTGCTCTCATACTTCCATGATTCATGTAATCATAACATAATATTCATCATAAACATACCTTAACTTATCATACTACATAACCTAGCATACAACATATGACATATTGCATAGAATATCAATAACATAACATAACAACAATAACCTTACTTAGCACTAACAATATAACATAGCAGCAACAACAACATAACATAGCATCAATAACAACATAGCATAGCATCAACAACCGCATAACATACATCCCTAGCATACTTAGGCAAGTACCACAACAAAGCATATGTTGTAGGCGGTGGTTGTACTTACCTCTCTTGCTATGTCCTGCGTTATGCTGCTTCTTCTCTGAGTACAGCTGCAGGTTCTCTCCTGCTCCTTGAAGGACATAGGTGAGGTTCTTAGTTAGTGTTGCAGAATGTTGATACTCTAATCAACATGCTTACATAATCCTAATTGTATGTCCCTGATACTAGATGTCTTACTGGGTTATAGATAGTAACCCTATTATTAATAGAACCCAATATGAATTAATTCTTTAAGAGGTTACGTTGGATAACCTCATGTGCTAAACCCTATACATACTGTCAGGGTTCGATTACTTTCCTAACCTTGGGCTTTATCATAATTATTGGGTTTCCTTAATTAACCCTATATCTTAGCCCAATTTTATTACTCTTGGTATCCTTTAGGGTTATCTTGACTAACCCTTAAGGTTAATTATAATTAAACTCTTGATCAACCAAAGTTAACCCTATATGGGTTAAACTTGAGCTTTAGGCTTTGGCCTAGTAACTCGGATATTACATCCGGTTATTACCCGTAATCATTTTGCTTACCCAATTTGGTTTAAAAATCCATTTTCCATTTCTTTGGAAACTTAGGTAATTTTAACTTCAAAAATCGTTTACTTAACTCGTAAAAATTCATATCCTTAAGATAGGTTTTTGTAAAATCATTTAGGACTGGAAACTACCTTTGGAACAGTTTCCCTAGTCAAAACAATGGTTTTGGAAAAGATACAATTTTTCTGTACTGTTTTTAGAAAATCCTGTGCAGGAATTTCCTATTCCCTGCACAGTCTTTATAAAACCGTGTCAGTTTAAAGATCCACTCTGATTTGGAAAACGTTGTCTTCACGAAAGTTCTAGCTCTCGTAATATCCTAAAACTTTTGTGTTTGGAGAAAAATCCAGTTCTGCTTGTATTTGCGTCAGTTTTTGTTTGAAACTGGCTGATCCTGTAAACTGGGTCTGGGCAGACCAGCCACGGATTTTTGTAAAAACAGAGACCATTGGACTCTCATTTTGGGATTCTGCTCACGTGTCCCTAGGAAAAACCCTTATGGACAACTTTTATGTTTTAAGTTTCACCCAGTTCGGCCTCTAAAGGCCTCAAATTTCTCTTTTCCCGAAACTGGGCAGTTCACATCCGAACTGGCAGTTTTTGATTTTAAATTCGTTTTAAGTCCTATTACGTGCATCTAACCTCAACCGAACACGCGAGAGCCTAGATAGCATACATGCAGCGTTTTCTAACGTCCCATAAGAACCAACATGTAACTCCAACGTGCCCATGCAAACCAAAATCCGTATTAACCTAGCCTAGGTTATCATGGTTCTAACTTTGCAATTCAATCCAACCATTCACCCTTAAACTTAGCAGTCCAACATGCACTGCCTAAGGCAGATTTTGGACCAAAAATCAGGGGCATACAATCCTAAGCATCACGCATGGAAATCAATCACAAACAAGCACAACAATGCAAGAATTCAAGCCATACACCCTTAGATCTACAATCAAGCACATACAACCTACTAGGGCATAAAATGGAAGATGGACTTATGTCCTTACAACCAAATTGAATCACCTTATAACTTTGAATTTGAACTCAAATAAAAGAGTTAGGGCTCTAGATTTTTACCTTAGACCAAAGTCAAGTTTTGGTCACAAAATTTCTTCCTCCCCCTAGCTCAAAACCGTGGCTGCCCTAGACCAAGAAAATGGTCTCAAAACTTGTTTTCGGTTGATTGAATCACACCCGAATTAACCCTAACTTTTCCCTTAATTTTTCAGTTTCTCTCTTGGTTTTTCCTGCACCTAACCACTCGGCAGCAAGCCTAGAAAAGGCTGGGAAAACTTTCTCAAACTCTCCCCTTAGCTTTCCCTTGCAAACCGAACACTAACCTAAGCTTGGTTTAGGAAAAATTTTGGTTTTTCTCTTGGCTCCCTCTCACTTTCTTTTTCGGTTTTGATGGGCAGAAAAATGGCAAGAGTTTGGCTAGAGGTTGTGAAAAATGAATAACGACCACCCCTATTTATAGGCAAAGGAGAACTTCTTGAAATTCAACTTTGACCCCTAAATTATTGAAAAATTTGCCAAATGGCATGCTAGGTTGGCCGGCCATCCCTTGGTGAGCAAGGAACAATTTTTCTAGAACAAGACACTTGTCATCTAATGCTTGGTTCATGGAATTATGATGTCATAATTCCAAATAAGGATGATGTCATAATTTAAAAGGTATATGATGTCATCCTAAGGCCTTGTTTGGCTACTTTTCTCTAAAATAATCCATATTTATGTTACACAGATATTTCCAATACTGTGTTCACTAATACACAATACAATTCAGTACTGTTTTACTCGACTGCAGTTCAAAATTTATCTGCGTAAAAATGGACTGTAAAAACTTTTTCTTATTTTTCCGAGCCCTTTTGGTCTTTAGTTCCCACTAGGTGTGCTTGATTTTCTAAGGTGGTTTTTAAAACCTATGCATGCTATCTTAACCGTAAAGACGGTTTTCGCAGTATACTTTATTTTTCAATACTGCAAAATCACTCCTTTGACCGTTCTTGGTCAAACTTTGACTTTCGTAAAATCATGTACTTTTCGTCCCTTTTTTACTCAAAAGGTCCGTTTCTAATCTACATAGTCCATTTTGAGTTTTATTGATACTGAAAACTCATAAAATGTAAGAAAACTCTTAACCGAGTTTTCTTTCAATAATACCTTGATGGTATACATTTAATTCTTTGAAAGGAAATAGTAACATCGGAAAATCTAGGTATTACAATCTACCCTCCTTAAAAATTTTCATCCTCGAAAATCAGAATAATTCGGGTAGTTCTTTTCGTTTGGTCATTTTGGGGTGAAAAACCGTATTAATCTTTAATTTCGACCCCATGGCAGTATGAACATTCGTTCATAATCGAGAAATGAAGCATCCATTCCGGTCTGAGATGCTTGATTTTGGTGCTCCATGCAGTTTCACAATCCGAGATATATAGCTTTCAGTCAATTTTCTGCAAATCTCCTCCAGGATGTCGGTGTTCAGTCTTAACTTTCTGACAAGTTAAGCACTTTGACACGAATTCCGTCACTTTATTCTTCACGTTTGGCCACTGTTAATTCTCTCAGAGGTCTTGGTACATCTTAAAAGCTCCTGGATGTACCAACTATGGCGTCTTATGGGCTTCTGACATCGTCTGATCCTTCGTTGTCAAGATTTATCCGGTTGCTGAGCTCCGAAATTGTCCGTAAAGGTTGAACTTTTTCTTGTCGAAAGAGCTAAACGTCTCTCAACGCTTTTGGGAATCAAATTTAGCGTTGTAATAACTTAAGAAATCCGTTTCTAAGATCACATCGAAATCCTAAAGCTTGATTGCGATGAGATCTACAAGCAATTCTCTGTTATTATAATTACAAAAATATTACACAAAAAAAAGAAAAATTCAAACCACAAAATCTCTTTAACAAGCAAAGAAATTTTTTTTTTTAAAAGGCTGTTTTAAAAATTATCTATACTACTTCCTAATTTCTGGGCAAACTCCATAAATACAAACAAGTGAGTGGCACCAGAATTAGATAATATAATAACGCCTTATGTGGCGACAAAGATCTATCTTGTCCCTTCATGCGAAGTTCCAGCTTCAGCATTTCCATCGGTGTAGGCGTAAATCCTAGCTTGGGGTTCAGGAGCCTCTAATCTTCCTTTGCAATTGAGGTCCTTCGAGCCTTGCTTGGACTGCATGTAACTGGCTGCTGGCATTCCGGTTTGGATACTGAGGGCTCTGGTTCTGGTTGTTCTGGGGCAGCTCCGTGCATAGTGCCCTTCTTGCCACAAAGGTAGCAAGCATTTGTCCCATCCTACACACTCCCGGGTGTTTCTTTCCACATGTTGCGCACGCGGGTAGCTGACTTAGTATTCTCGTTCCCTCGATTGTTCTTTTTCTGAGGGAAATTCCCTTGTTGATCCTGGCCCGAGAAATTTCCTTTTCTCTTGTTCTCCCAGCTTGATTGGAACCTTGTGTAGGGCTACTAGATTGGCCTTTCGGTTGCGACTCTGAGTCTTGTCGAGGCTGCGTTGGCTTTGCTGCCGCCTTTTCCTCCTTTTTAGCCTTGAAGAATTGAGCTCTAGCCTCCTTGTCCTGGTTTATCCAGTATTCGGCTCTTATCGCCCGGCTTATGCAATCGGACACCAGGGTAGGCGGGCTGCCGTTGTAGACTTGCCACAATGGTCGATAGATCTGGCTCAGGCGGGTTGAGTGGTACCGTTCTTCGTGGACGTACCATCTTTTAAATCCTATAAGAAAAGATATCATCGTACTATTAGTATCTTTTCTTTCATACATGGCTTATTACGTCACATCATACCGTAACATCATTCATTTCATATCATAACATAAAAGGTACCATAACAGATACTTATCATAATATAACATAACTTTCATAATATATAACATACTTTTGTTATATAAATCCCGTGGCTGCACGGTCTTTATGTACACTTTCAAAAGTACATCATATACATACTCTGTATATTGTAATTTACAATACTGTAATTACAAATAGATTATATCATACTGTACATACATATCTTTATATATACATAGTCAAAATATGATGGAAGTGTCTATTACTTTACCATCGTACTGTATATAATCAAATAAGTGATGGGAGTGTTTACCACTCTACCATCGTTTATAGTCAAAAGAATAAACACATATCGGCCCTAACTAAACTATAACCTCAAGCGTGATCGTCGAAATGTCGGATTCGGCGTCGGAGTCTACGTCCCAATCTCCATCGTGGAATAGTATTTCCTCGGGATCGCCCTTGGCGTCGTCAACGTCCTCCACCCAGTCACCTTGCTCGGCTTCGGGCTCCATATCGTCCTCGTCGTCCTCGTCGTCACAAGGGATGATAATAACGGGAGGGTCTTCCGGTGGGTCCTCCGGAGCAATCAAATCATTAGCAGCGTCTTCGGCGTCCATCTGGTCCTCAGCCTCTAGGGCTGGGATCTCCTGTAAGGGCATGGCAGGAATCGGGTCCTCGGGAAACATCGGACCCACCTCATACTGGGTTCTCCTATCCCGGCATCGATCCGTGCGAGCTTCATATTCACGCGTCTATCATAGCATAATCCTATCGTAAATACTTACGCATATACATAAAACACATATGTAACTTACAATGATGGTGGCGATGGTAGGCAGACTGTGAAATCGTATCGCAGGGAACCGCTCTGATACCAACTCTGTAACGACCCGCCTAGCACAGGCCGTTATCATACATACATACTTATCTTCTCGTACATACTTACATACTTATGAAACACAGCGGAAATTTTTTTTTTTTTTATATGGCATACGAGTGCAACATATAAAAGTGTCTTTATCAAAATATTTACCATATCATAATTACGTAAAGGACAAAACGCGTAGCGGCTACATTTCCCACATTTCACAGTTTGCCCCGCCATGCCTTTCCATCTTGCATCAACCATTGCTGACGGTTGCTTACCTACAGCATAAACGTAAGACAGTGAGCTTTCGCTCAGCAAGTACAACCTCCTATACCACGACATAAACAAACATGATCTAATCTTTCACATACTAACTTAACTTACCATAGCATATCGTACATATCATGACTTCCTTTTCATAGCATAACATACATCATAATGCATGGTCCATTTATGCTTATTTTATGCTCAATTCATGCTTAACTTACTTTCATTTCTTATCTTACTTATGGGCCCCTTACTTGTGTGTATGTACCGGGCGCGCGACTATGGAGTGGTTGGGGCGGCCAAACCATTTCCAACTCAAACCATAGTCCAACCCGACCTTACTCGGGTCGGTACAACACAGGCGACTTGCTCGCCATCTTACTTTCCTTTCATCTTATCATGTCATACTTGATCTTATTTTATAAGATTTTGTGAACATGCTTCGTGCTCTCATACTTCCATGATTCATGTAATCATAACATAATATTCATCATAAACATACCTTAACTTATCATACTACATAACCTAGCATACAACATATGACATATTGCATAGCATATCAATAACATAACATAACAACAATAACCTTACTTAGCACTAACAATATAACATAGCAGCAACAACACATAACATAGCATCAATAACAACATAGCATAGCATCAACAACCGCATAACATACATCCCTAGCATACTTAGGCAAGTACCACAACAAAGCCTATCTGTAGGCGGTGGTTGTACTTACCTCTCTTGCTATGTCCTGCGTTATGCTGCTTCTTCTCTGAGTACAGCTGCAGGTTCTCTCCTGCTCCTTGAAGGACATAGGTGAGGTTCTTAGTTAGTGTTGCAGAATGTTGATACTCTAATCAACATGCTTACATAATCCTAATTGTATGTCCCTGATACTAGATATCTTACTGGGTTATAGATAGTAACCCTATTATTAATAGAACCCAATATGAATTAATTCTTTAAGAGGTTACGTTGGATAACCTCATGTGCTAAACCCTATACATACTGTCAGGGTTCGATTACTTTCCTAACCTTGGGCTTTATCATAATTATTGGGTTTCCTTAATTAACCCTATATCTTAGCCCAATTTTATTACTCTTGGTATCCTTTAGGGTTATCTTGACTAACCCTTAAGGTTAATTATAATTAAACTCTTGATCAACCAAAGTTAACCCTATATGGGTTAAACTTGAGCTTTAGGCTTTGGCCTAGTAACTCGGATATTACATCCGGTTATTACCCGTAATCATTTTGCTTACCCAATTTGGTTTAAAAATCCATTTTCCATTTCTTTGGAAACTTAGGTAATTTTAACTTCAAAAATCGTTTACTTAACTCGTAAAAATTCATATCCTTAAGATAGGTTTTTGTAAAATCATTTAGGACTGGAAACTGCCTTTGGAACAGTTTCCCTAGTCAAAACAATGGTTTTGGAAAAGATACAATTTTTCTGTACTGTTTTTAGAAAATCCTGTGCAGGAATTTCCTATTCCCTGCACAGTCTTTATAAAACCGTGTCAGTTTAAAGATCCACTCTGATTTTGAAAACATTGTCTTCACGAAAGTTCTAGCTCTCGTAATATCCTAAAACTTTTGTATTTGGAGAAAAATCCAGTTCTGCTTGTATTTGCGTCAGTTTTTGTTTGAAACTGGCTGATCCTGTAAACTGGGTCTGGGCAGACCAGCCACGGATTTTTGTAAAAACAGAGACCATTGGAGTCTCATTTTGGGATTCTGCTCGCGTTGTCCCCTAGGAAAAACCCTTATGGACAACTTTTATGTTTTAAGTTTCACCCAGTTCGGCCTCTAAAGGCCTCAAATTTCTCTTTTCCCGAAACTGGGCAGTTCACATCCGAACTGACAGTTTTTGGTTTTAAATTCGTTTTACGTCCTATTACGTGCATCTAACCTCAACCGAACACGCGGAGCCTAGATAGCATACATGCAGCGTTTTCTAACGTCCCATAAGAACCAACATGTAACTCCAACGTGCCCATGCAAACCAAAATCCGTATTAACCTAGCCTAGGTTTTCATGGTTCTAACTTTGCAATTCAATCCAACCATTCACCCTTAAACTTAGCAGTCCAACATGCACTGCCTAAGGCAGATTTTGGACCAAAAATCAGGGGGCATACAATCCTAAGCATCACGCATGGAAATCAATCACAAACAAGCACAACAATGCAAGAATTCAAGCCATACACCCTTAGATCTACAAATCAAGCACATACAACCTACTAGGGCATAAAATGGAAGATGGACTTATGTCCTTACAACCAAATTGAATCACCTTATAACTTTGAATTTGAACTCAAATAAAAAAGTTAGGGCTCTAGATTTTTACCTTAGACCAAAGGCAAGTTTTGGTCACAAAATTTCTTCCTCCCCCTAGCTCAAAACCGTGGCTGCCCTAGACCAAGAAAATGGTCTCAAAACTTGTTTTCGGTTGATTGAATCACACCCGAATTAACCCTAACTTTTCCCCTTAATTTTTCAGTTTCTCTCTTGGTTTTTCCCTGCACCTAACCACTCGGCAGCAAGCCTAGAAAAGGCTGGGAAAACTTTCTCAAACTCTCCCCTTAGCTTTCCCTTGCAAACCGAACACTAACCTAAGCTTGGTTTAGGAAAAATTTTGGTTTTTCTCTTGGCTCCCTCTCACTTTCTTTTTCGGTTTTGATGGGCAGAAAAATGGCAAGAGTTTGGCTAGAGGTTGTGAAAAATGAACAAGGACCACCCCTATTTATAGGCAAAGGAGAACTTCTTGAAATTCAACTTTGACCCCTAAATTATTGAAAACTTTGCCAAATGGCATGCTAGGTTGGCCGGCCATCCCTTGGTGAGCAAGGAACAATTTTTCTAGAACAAGACACTTGTCATCTAATGCTTGGTTCATGGAATTATGATGTCATAATTCCAAATAAGGATGATGTCATAATTTAAAAGGTATATGATGTCATCCTAAGGCCTTGTTTGGCTACTTTTCTCTAAAATAATCCATATTTGTGTTACACAGATATTTTCAATACTGTGTTCACAAATACACAGTACAATTCAGTACTGTTTTACTCGACTGCAGTCCAAAATTTATCTGCGTAAAAATGGACTGTAAAAACTTTTTCTTATTTTTCTGAGCCCTTTTGGTCTTTAGTTCCCACTAGGTGTGCTTGATTTTCTAAGGTGGTTTTTAAAACCTATGCATGCTATCTTAACCGTAAAGACGGTTTTCGCAGTATACTTTATTTTTCAATACTGCAAAATCAGTCATTTGACCGTTCTTGGTCAAACTTTGACTTTAGTAAAATCATGTACTTTTCGTCCCTTTTTTTACTCAAAAGGTCCGTTTCTAATCTACATAGTCCATTTTCAGTTTTATTGATACTGAAAACTCATAAAATGTAAGAAAACTCTTAACCGAGTTTCTCTTTCAATAATACCTTGATGGTATACATTTAATTCCTTTGAAAGGAAATAGTAACATCGGAAAATCTAGGTATTACAGATTCCATAGGTCTGAGTGTGGCCTTTTTTCGACCAATCTTGTTTTAAATTTGTCCAGTGATCCATCAGAGTTATACTTGAGGGTGAAAATCAACTTGCACCCAACTGTCTTTTTTCTCTGCGTAGTTCCAATATTTTCCATTTTTGGTTTTTCTATAAGGCTCTTATTTAATCCTCTATGGCATTTTTCCAAGGCTTCCAGGTAAGAGCTTCACTAATTTGATGTTGGTATCTTTTCATACAAAACTTTTGTGAAAAAAACCATGCAATGAGGAGACAATTCTGCAAGTACACAAAATGATTCATAGGTTCGCAGGTGCAATACCGGATCCCTTTTTTAAGGCTGTAGGGCGATTATAATTGAAAGGCTCAGAAAAAAAGAAGAAGCATAAATTAGTTGATTGTTTACATTACCAAACTTAGAGTTGATGACTAGAGCTTGGTCATTGATGACATACCTTTTTCCTTTGGAAAATTTTTTTAGCATGGATGGATTTAGCACCTCAGTATTTTTTTTAATAGTTATGATGACGGGTGGCACGGTCTCATTCTGGGTTTTAGTGATAGTAGGTTGTTGGATAATAGTGGCGCCATTCTTGCATTCAAGAATGGTCATATGTTGGACTATTGTGGTAGTAGTAGACTCGATCTCGGTTTCTTCAACATCCCAATTCCATCTATCTTCCATCTTACATCCTCCCCCTGAAGATAGGTTGCCAGAAAGTATCACTATTTTTTAATGAAATACTACTACAAAATGCAGATTCTATAATGGAGCTTTCATAACCGTTTTTAAAAAATGGCCATGGAAAGTATGCCAAAATTACGGCGCTGAACTGGGTTTCCAAAAATGATCATAGAAACTAAAGCTTCCACAGAGTTGGATTGGAGTACTATAGGGAAAGAGGGGGATGAACTACAGAGTTGGATTGGAGTGCTTACTTAAGAGCACATTCCCATATGGATAGCTGACTTTAGAAGTATTGATTTAGCCCCAAGGAAATAAATAGTATGGGTGGAAGTCATAACTTCTTTTACTGTGGAACTTTCATATAAAAAACCAACTTTAAAGTCATGTGCAGAGTCTGCCAAAAATTTTAGATACGATCTTTATCAGTCTTTTGTCAAGGATCATTTTGACAAAGAAAATGTGTGGGAACGGCTACCCAAGGCAATGAAAAATTACCCCTCTATAAGTCAGGATGATTGTGAGAGATTCATTACATATCGACGCTCACTAGAATTCAAAAAACTATCAGAACAAGAATGTGAGCTAAGAAAGAGAAGCAAATATGGATCAATGGAAGGCTGAGACGGATATAGGAAACGTGATCAAAAACTCATATATGAATTACTTGATTTGGTGTTTTCACAATATGTTACACTTTCTATTTTTACCTATATGTTAACTAATGGTAATTAATAAACTAGAGTTAGCGATGACAGGAGAATGGCAAGCGTGACATAGTTTATGGCTGGACATGCGCGTCAAACCTAGTAGAGAATACAATAATCCATCATTTAGGATTGTTGGTGATATGATAGTAAGTATAAGAATCCATGGTCTATGATTTTCTTATCTATACAAACTTATTTATGAGTTCATGATATGTTCTCTAATTCTTATAGGAGGATTTCGGTGAACATCATATATAAGGAAGTTTCGAATCTATAGGGACTAGTGACATATTGATCAAATTATTAGGCAATGACGAACATTCAGGTCAGACCCGTGGTCAATCTAAGGTTGTCAGGCAGTCGTATTACTTCAACATTATGCAAAGTTAAGGCATAATGCTGAAGTATCGACAATGAAATGACAGCTTGTTGCATTGGAAAAAACCGTACAGGAACTTTATGTAAAGCATGGTATTAATCGAGAGTCTATGGCTGAGGAGAATACCACATCGACTGTTGATCAACATAATAGCTTCAATACTAGTTTCACCCAAAATGAAAAAAGAACATGGGGTGTCGGATTCGCAACCCACACCGAACGTAAGTAAGGAATGCAAGCTCTTTCTTGATAATACAATTAATGGTGGAGATCTGCTTGTTATAATTGGCAAGGTGTACATGGACTGTGTTCCAATCGATATAGTCCATGGGATTCCTTTAGGTGAGGAGAACGTGCGAATGACAATTACAGTCCCAAAACTAAAACATGCACTCTTACCTATTCCAACAAACAAAGCAACAATTATTGAAGAAGCAGTCAGTGGGTTTGTTGCTTGGCCGAAAAGATTAATTGTTATTAAAACGAGTCTGAGTCAGGCAAGTCGAGGTCCTAGTCACATTCTCGACCAAGAAATTGAGGGAAACAAATGTATAAAAAATAAAGCAGGGAAAAAGAAACTACAGTCACAACAACAAACTGTGCAACAACAACTACTTTCATTCAACTTTCGTGAAATTCCTTTCGACTTAAGACTGTTGGCGTACTATGCACAATTTTCCACCCGTGAGAGATTGCAAATAGCATGCCTAACATAACAATCCATCAGTGGCAATGACATGCCTATATATATTGGGTTTGAAGATGTATACCATTTCATAACATTTCAAGAAATTAGTACAAACAGTATAATGGTTCACATCAGGCAATAGATATATCCTTAAATAATACTTATTTTTCCTGGTTAATCTTATGTTATTTTTTATAACAAGTTTGGCTGCTATATATATTGCACCATTGACTAAGGTGTTGATCAACTGTTCAAGTTTATTTATCCAATCCTTGTCTCACCAGTTCAACAGAAGGTAGATCGCGAAGTCTACCATAGACAGAAAGCCAACAATATTTTACAGATCTTAACAAACACACCGAAAGGAAAATTGTTTCCCATGCCATATAACAGCAGCCAACATTGGATCTTGGTAGTTATTGATCTGTGGGATGACTTGGTCATGTATTTTAATCCTATAGGAAACGAGCCGGGTGATGATTTTGAAGACTTAATTAAGTTGTACGTATATTGTTATGTTCCAAATTATGATTTGACATTACATTATTCTTGTTTTAATTATTTTGAACTTTGTTAAATTGTTAGAGTACTTAATAATTGGAAGATTTTCGTGGGAAATGGAGTAAGATAGGAATGCAACTATGAAACGTTGATTGATACTGTTCGATATCCTCTACAAGAAGGTTATGTTGAATGCGGTTATTTTATTTTAGCTTTTATGCAAGAAATAACCTTGACTCTCAATGGACTATCCTTACTTCAAACTAAGGATTTTAATACCGATGTTGACATGAGTTTAGTAAAGCAAGAGTTAGTTAATTTTGTAATGCGGTTCATCCATTATAGTTAGAAGATAATCCATAAATTTTATAATGTAGTGTATGTTTTTATAATAATTATTGTACATTGTGACACAAAATTAATTGAAAATTAGCTATTATTTTAATATGAGATATGCAATGGATAGCACATGGGATTTGCCACCTCTGGGAAATCACAAGAATTGTGAATTTTTTTTTTCAATGTAAAGTTTCTACGACTATTTTTGAAAAAAAAAAAAAAACGATCGTGGTATGTTACTATTCCACGACCATTTTTTTTTTTTGAACCAGTCATGGTATGTTAATCTACCACAACCGTTTTTAGAAAAAACAGTAATGTATTGGTAACATACCACAATCATTTTTTCTGAAACGATGGTTATAGGTTTTAATTCCATGATTGTTTTTATCAAAAATGGTCGTGGAATAATAATTTCCATGACGGTTATTTTGAAAAAACCGTCGTAGAATAACCCTATTTCCCCCCTCATTTGGTGCTAGTTTTGTCTATTCCACGATGGTTAAAAAACTATCGTGGAATCCAAATAGATTCCATGACTCTAGATATCATGACGGTTAGAAAATCGTCGTGGAAAAGACACCACGATAGTTAAAAACTGTCGTAATATCCTTTTTTTGTACTAGTGAAAGCAATGTCCATAGTGACATTGAATCGTTTGGTAGGAGGAATATAACACCGCTATCCATTATTTTGTACTGAATACCCCAAGAACACACACTTTATGGCCTTTGATTCCAATTTGCTTCGTGAGGAATGATGGACAAACACATAAATGAGGCAGCCAAATACTTTTGGGGTAAGGGTGCCTCACCCTTGGAAATTTGAGAACATCAAGAGTAGCTTCTCTATCGGCTTTAGGTGGTCAAGGATCCTTGTCGGCGTTCTATTGATGAGGTCAACAACCGTAATGATGGTGTCTCCCTAATAGTGCTTTGGTACTCTTATTCGGAATATGATTGCTTGAGCAATTTCAAGAAGATGACAATTTTTTCGTTACACATCAGTTGGTGCTGGATCCATGTTTTGTAAGTGGCCCATTAACTTGTGATTGAAATATTCCTTTCCATTGTCTGCTCGGAAGGTCTAAATAGTGGTGCCAAATTGAGTCTTGACAAACAGGTGAAATGTAGGAAAAATGAAGGAGACTTCATTGTTCCTCATTAGATAGACCCAAATTGTCTGCGCATAATCATCAATAAAGGCAACGAACCAATGATGGCCAGAAGTAATAGTAGATTAAGATGGAATCCAAACATCATAATGAATTAAACTGAATAGAGAAACAAATTGAATTTCTTTCATTGGAAAATTCATTCGGTGGTGTTTAGCAAAATATAGGACTCACAATGGAAGATGTTAACATCTATTTTTGTGAACAATGATGGAATTCATTTATTGAACTAGAAAAATGGTGCATGTCCTTATGGGTTGTGCCATAGGTAGATTTGGTCGGAACCAGTTGTGTAGGAGACTAAATACTGAGGCTCTTCATCAACGTTTTTCTTGTTAGCATCCAAGTAGTAAATTTGTCTTTCAATTTACTAAGCCCAATTGTCTTCCGTGAGCGATCCTGAAAACAACAATCAAAAGAAGTAAACTTAACCGAACAACATAGATCATTCATGATTTCTTGATTCACAAAAATTTTATGACTCAAGTTTGGAGGATGGAAAACAGAGTGAAGAATAATGTTATTTGTGATCTTAGTAGAACCCTGACCAACAACTGATGAGTAAGTTCCATCAGCCACTTTGATTTTTTCTCTTTCAGAACATGGAGAATAGCTCGAAAAAATATTAGACATACATATCGTGTGCTCAGAAGTACCAGAATCAAACATCCAATCATTTGAAATTCGAGTAGGAAGTTAAAAGGGCTTGAATACCTAAAGAGACCATGAAGCAAGAACCTATTTTTTTCGGTTCATTGGTTTGTCTATTTGATTTATCAACTAATGAAGCCATGCGATACCTTGTGAGTTGAGTTCAAGTTGACATAATTTGGCCTTTTCAGTTGCAAATTGATTTGCTTGTCTCAAGCACTGACCTCTATGTTCATTGAGTTGCTTTATGTTTGGTGGCTTCCCATGTGGTTTCCAACACATAACCTTAGCATGCCTTGGTTTATTGTAACACACTAAGGTTATTGTAACAAGTGCAGAGAGTTCCATAGTTGAGCAATCAAATTCGTTTGCTTTCTGATTATATAATTCTTTGCTGCTCTCTTCCCCATGAACATAAAGAAAGGTCTCCTCCAAATCGAGAAAAGGTTCTTTTTCTTAGACTCGATTACAAAGTTGATCATATTCTTGGTTTAGACCCATCAAAAACACGATCTTGCTCCATAAGATCCTTAATTTTCTTTACATCAAAGCGGGTTCCAAGTCATTTTTTTTTTGTAAAGATCTTGTTTGGTCAACAAACCTTTAAGGGTGTTGAAGTATGTTGTGGCGTCGGCAACTCCTTGTTTTGTCTTAGAAATTACCTGTTGATTTGAAAGATCAGTGAAGCAAAACTAGTCTTGGAATATGTCTTGTTTAAATCAAATTCGTTTGCTTTCTGTTTATTTAATTCTTTGCTGCTCTCTTCCCCACGAACATAAAGAAAGGTCTCCTCCAAATCGAGAAAAGGTTCTTTTTCTTAGACTCGATTACAAAGTTGATCATATTCTTGGTTTAGACCCATCAAAAACACGATCTTGCTACATAAGATCCTTAATTTTCTTTACATCAAAGCGAGTTCCAAGTCATTTTTTTTTTTGTAAAGATCTTGTTTGGTCAACA
The DNA here is from genome assembly GCA_025413025.1 of Ficus hispida. Taxonomy (NCBI): domain Eukaryota; kingdom Viridiplantae; phylum Streptophyta; class Magnoliopsida; order Rosales; family Moraceae; genus Ficus; species Ficus hispida. The sequence goes on from CM046372.1 coordinate 20,485,133, forward strand.
AACCTTTAAGGGTGTTGAAGTATGTTGTGGCGTCGGCAACTCCCTGTTTTGTCTTAGAAATTACCTGTTGATTTGAAAGATCAGTGAAGCAAAACTAGTCTTGGAATATGTCTTGTTTAAATCAAATTCGTTTGCTTTCTGTTTATTTAATTCTTTGCTGCTCTCTTCCCCACGAACATAAAGAAAGGTCTCCTCCAAATCGAGAAAAGGTTCTTTTTCTTAGACTCGATTACAAAGTTGATCATATTCTTGGTTTAGACCCATCAAAAACACGATCTTGCTCCATAAGATCCTTAATTTTCTTTACATCAAAGCGGGTTCCAGGTCATTTTTTTTTTGTAAAGATCTTGTTTGGTCAACAAACCTTTAAGGGTGTTGAAGTATGTTGTGGCGTCGGCAACTCCCTGTTTTGTCTTAGAAATTACCTGTTGATTTGAAAGATCAGTGAAGCAAAACTAGTCTTGGAATATGTCTTGTTTATAGCATCCCAAAAAGCTTTTACTTTAGAAAGGAGCATGTTGATTTGGCTAATCTTAGGGATCATAAAATAAATAAGCCATGATATGACAATAGAATTTTTTGTTAGAATAAGAAACCAAAAATTAATGGATAAAATCTAATTCATCCAAGATCCAACATGTTAAATCATCAAAAGAATGAAAGCGGAAGCATACCATGATCTATGGGAAGGAGCTAAACGATTACGGGTTATAGATCTTCCAATCCAATATGGATTTCCTTAGAGAAGAATCTCTGTATTCTTCCTGATGATGGGATGTCAAAGAGAATAGGAATGAATATATCGTATGAATTAGGGACCATAACCATTTAAAATAACTGCAGTTGCTATATTTTTTATATTTCCATTTTGACCCATCATAAAATTAGAAATATAAAATTAGGTCTCTACACATAATAAACTAATACTATATTTAATGCCCAATACCCAATAAAATTAATCTTAGTTAGATCACTTTAAATGGGCTAAATTTTAAGATAGCCTATAATACAATTTAATTACATATGTAGGCCCACATGTTCAATTATTTTCCAATAATCTCCCACTTGGGCCACATATATTTCCTTACAAAATGTGCATAACTCTATGAGCTCAAAACTTTTACTATCATGAATAAAGGCATATCTGAACAATCTGGTCCATTAATTATATTAATATAGGATCAAAGCGATCTTCGTTACATGTAACGTAACTAAATCCATCAATGGTCATGTATATCAATATAATCAAATGACATATATCAAGTATGGATATGTAGCATGGAAATTATATGCAATGTGATCTAAACATGTCTATTTCCAGCTGGTTCAACTTTATTCTTTAATGAGATCAAGTTAAAACAAATCATTGTGAAAATAAACTGAATTTTTTATTTCTGCAGAAAATATCCATAAATACAAAGTATCCAAATGAAATGAAATAACATCTAAACACAAACTCCTACTAGACTAGTATATCATCAAATGATACGACACTCATATGAGCAGTGTACTCATTAAAGACCTTGGGTGGAAGCTCTTTGGTAAGCGGATCCGCAATCATGAAGTTTGTATCAATACACTCTATAGATACCTGACCACTCTGAACTCTTTCTTTAACAATTAGGAGTTTGATGTCTCTATACTTTGACTTCGATGAGCTCCTGTTGTTGTTGGAATATAATATTGCTGACTTATTGTCATAAAATAACTTTAATGGTCTTTCAACACCTTCCAAAATTCACAATCTAGTGACAAAATTCCACAGTCACATTCCATAGTTGGATGCCTTATAACATGCTATAAACTTTGTTGCCATCGTAGAAGAAGCTATGAGTGTCTACTTGGCACTCTTCCAGGAAATAATTCCTCTAGTCAGTAGGTAGATATAGCCTGATGTGGATCTTCGACTGTCTTGGCATCCAGTAAAATCAGAATCAGAATATCTAATGATCTCTAATTAGTTTGATCTCCTATATGTGAGCATGTAATCCTTTATTTTCTGTAAATATCGTATAACCCGTTTGGCTGCTTTCCAATTATCCATCCTAGGGTTACTTAAATATCTGCCTAGCATCCCATCAATATATGCTATATCTGGACATGTACAAACCTGAGCATACATTAGATTCCCAATAGCTGATGCATAGGGAATCTTCTGCATTTCTTTATCTTCAAGGTCATTTTTAGGGTACTGATTGAGACTGAACTTGTCTCCGTTAGCAACAGAGGTGTCACCTGGTTTACAGTCCTGCATACTAAATCTCTTAAGTACCTTTTTGATATAGCTCTTTTGTGATAATCTAAGTATACCCCGAGAGTGGTCTCGATGTACTTGTATGCCTAATGCAAAATAGGTGTCACCAAGATCTTTCATTTCAAATTTCTTTGAAATCTCTTGGTTTCATACAACAAGCATATATCGTTGCTAGCAAACAATATGTCATCGACATATGGTACCAGGAAGATATGCTTACTCCCACTGAATTTATAGTATACGCAATCATCAACTGCATTCATCTCAAAACCAAATGAGACTATTACCTGATGAAATTTGTAATACCATTGACGGGAATCTTGCTTAAGTCCATAGATGAATTTCTTTAACTTGCAAACCATCTTCTTTGGGTCTCCTAACATAAAGTTTTTCGGTTGCATCATACAAATTGTTTCATCGATGTCACCATTGAGAAATGTCGTCTTTACATCCATCCGATTTAACCCAAGATCAAAATGTGCCACAAGTGCCATGATAGTCCTAAAAGCGTCTTTCATTGAAACAAGAGAAAATTTCTCTTTAAAGTCAATGCCTTTTTTTTTTAGTAGAGCCCTTTGTAACAAGACGAGCTTTATATCCCTCTAAATTGCCCATCGAATCCCTCTTGGTTTTAAATATCCATTTGCAATTAATGGGCTTTGTACCTTTAGGCAATGAATGAGATCCCAAACTTCATTGTCTTTCATGGACTTAATCTCTTTATTCATGGCCTCAATCCACTTCTGAGAGTTAGAACTTTACATGACATAATAGAAGATGATAAAAGTTGATTAGATCATCTTCTATCACTTTAATGTCATCCTCATGTTCTTGGAGAAAGACTATGTAGTCATCTGGAATTGCATTTCTCCTTTCTCTTATGGATCTCCTTAATGGTATTTGCTCTTGAGGTTGTTGAGTTTGCTCTTCCAAAACAATTACTTCATCTTGTGTCGGGAGTTGTTCAATATAGTCTTGATGTTCTCAACTTGTTACTTGATCAATGCCAAGGATAGAAACCTGATCATTGTCAAAAGCAATTATAGGAATAGAAATTGAGTCCTCTTTGAAGACAAAGTCTTTAATCTTATTTCTCCCTAAAAACTCAATATCCTCAAAGAACGTTACAGTTCCCATCTAGAAAATGGACTTAGTAGTGGGATCATAAACTTATAACCCCTTGATCTCTCAAAGTATCCAATAAAGTAGCAGTTTATTATTCTGGAATCCAGTTTCTTTTCATTTGGTCTATAAGGCCTTGCCTTAGTTGGACATCCCTAAATGTGAAAATGCTTCAAATTAGGATTCTTGCTCGTCCAAAGCTCATAAGGGGTTTTGACTGCCACCTTAGTTGGTACTTTATTGAGAATATAAGCTGCAGTTTTTAGTGTTTCTCCCCAAACAGATTATGACAAGGTGGAATGACTAATCATACTCCTTACTATGTCTTTAAGTGTCCTATTTCGTCTCTTAGCTACTCCATTCATGATAGGGGATCCCAGCATGGTGTACTATAGGACTATTCCATATTTCTCTAGGAATTTAGAAAGGGCCTTGAACGTTGTTCACCTAATCTGTCATATTTGTTAGAATACTCACCATCACAGTTAAATTTAACGCCTTTAATTCTTTTGCTGAGTTGGTTCTTAACTTCAGCTTTGTAAGCCTTGAACACATCCACTGACTGGGACTTCTCATAAATGACATACAAGTAGCCATAACGTGAGCAATCATCTATGAACGAAATGAAATATTGTTGACCATTCCAAAAAGCCATAGGTAATGGTCCACAAATATTCGTGCGAATTAGTTCTAAGACGTCTGAAGCTCTGCTGGCACCTAATCTCCTTATGTTTGTCTATTTCCCTTTAATACACTCAGCATAAACCTCAAAGTCTGTGAAATTAAGGGAATCAAGAATCCCATCGGACACAAGTCTTCCAATTCTACTTTTGGAGATATAACCTAAGCGCTTGTGCCACAATGAAGCAGAATTTTCATTGGTTAATTTGCGTTTCATACCACGTGAATTCAAATGCAATGTTTCATTAAATAAGGCAATTGTATTAAGGAAATATAGGTTATCATAAAAGGATAAAGAACCGGTACCAATAATATTTGAATTCAAAGAAAGATTAAACTGACTATTTCCAAAAGCAGAAGAATAATCAAATTTGTCCAAAGCAGAAATATAAACCAAATTCCGTCTAAATGATAGTGCATCATATGTCTCTTTCAAATCCAAATAATATCCAGTCTTTATTAATAACCTAAAATTCTATATAGTCTCAACTTCTACCGATTTACCATCACCCACATAGATGAATCATTCAACATCATTTGACTTTCGGTAACTCAGGCAACCCTACATAGACACACTTATATGAGTAGTAGCACCAGAATCCATCCACTAAGTGTGTCTTGGTACTGAAGCTAAATTAACCATAGAACAAACTAGGGTGAGAAATATACCTTTCTTTGCATGCCAAGAATGATATTTGGTATATTCTCTCTTCATGTGTCCAAGTTTATGACAGAAATAATAGCCAAATTCTTCATCTTGGTTCTTTTGTTGTTTCTTTTGAGCTTGACCACTTGCAGCTTCCTTATCTTTTTTCCTTTTTTTTGTTCTTGTCCTTAGATGTACTTGCCAAGTGAGCACTTTCGGTCTTCTCTTGCTCTAGCCTTTCTTCCTTTTGCACACAATAAGAAATGAGCTCATTCAGAGACCATTTGTCTTTTTGACAGTTATAACTGACCTTAAATTGACTAAATTATGTAGGAAGCGAAATCAAAACTAAATGCATGAGTAAATCTTTAGACAGCACCAACTTTAATGTCTTTAGTTTTGAAGCAAGATGAGACATCTCCATGTACTCCCTTATATTTCCTTTTCCTTTATACCTCATCGAAAGAAAGCTTGCTAGAACCATACTTGTTCCAACCTTACTTTTTTTAGCAAAACGCTTTTCAATTTCTTCAAGAAACTCCTTGGCAATAGTAACCTTTACAGACACAGCTCACCTAAAGGCTTCCGGAATTCCACGCTTTATGATCATAAGACTCATGCGACTTGAACGATCCCACTTCTCCATCTCTCATTTTTCTCAGTGGAACTTTTATCCGTAAGGTCAGTGGGTGGTTCAATCCTTAGCGTAAGGTTTAGACCCATGCAGCTACGAATGATCATAACGTTCTCTTTTCAATCCTTGAAGTTGGTCCCATTTAGTATGGGGATAGAATTGTCATTAGCAGATATAGTAGAAGCAGATGCACTAGCTGAACAGAGAACAAAACAAGCAAAATAAAATGTTCACATAAGAATCCATATCAAACAATAAATAAAATTCAAATAATGGTAAGCCTCATCACAAGATACCTAATACAATATTAATATTTAGTTTTTAGATAGAAATAATAACTTGTAAGTGGTACTCTTGGTGTAGTAATCAAATATTGACAATAAGTCATATTTAACAATAGGTCTATATTTAGATCGACTTATTATTCATATGGAATATTTTAGAATTGTCACATATTTATTACCACAAGTGTGCATGCAATTTGACCAAATATTAACCTTCTTTGGGCCAGTCAATATCTGCATGAACACAACTATCTTAATATTCTAAATAACTTAATCTACATAAGAAAGGTTACTTTAGTAGCATGTTGCTTCAATCAATCTATTTTAGAATATTAGACATCCAAAAGATATAATCAATAAACTAAAATTTGAATTTAATTGATAGAGAAAAAAGAATAAAATAAAAATAAAAATTTACAAAAAAAAATTTTTTTTGGTGGGCACTGCAATGCCCCAATATGGGGTTGCAGCGCTGTTTCATAGCATGGGTCTATACCTGGGCCGTACAGGTACATTGTAGTGCCAAAACAGCATTCTATAGCGCCCATACGACCCATAGTAGTTTCCAAAGTTCGAAATTCGAAACTTAGGGTCGAAAATTCGCATTCCAAAGCCTAGTATGCGAATTTTTAACCCAAAAATTCTTCCTTAATGTCTTTAATTCATAACAAAACATTAATATACCATCATATCATCATCAATAAGAGAAGATTATGGAATTTTGGAAGAACAAAAACAAAGAATCCATAACCATAACCGTTCTTAAATCTAACAAAATGAAACTTAATTTAAAAGGAAAACTTAATTCTCAATAGTTTAACATGGAGAATGCTCTGATACCACTTGTTAAGAAACCAAAACTTTATAGTGAAATTCTAATTCATCCAAGATCTACCATGTTAAATCATTAAGAAAATGAAAGCAGAAGCATACCTTGATCTATGGGATGGAGATGATTACGGGTTATAGATCTTCCAATCTAATATGATTTTCCTTAGAGAAGAATCTATGTATTCTTACTGATGATGAGATGTCAGAGAGAATATAAATGAATATATCGTATGAATTAGGGACCATAACCATTTAAAATAACTGTAGTAGTTATACTTTTTATATTTCGGTTTTGGCCCATCTAAAATTAGAAATATAAAATTAGTTCTCTACACATAATAAATCTATACTATATTTAATGCCCAACGCCTAATAAAATTAACCTTTGTTAGATCACTTTAAATGGACTAATCTTTAAGATAACCTATTATACATATTTAATTACATATGTAGGCCCAATAAAATCATTGATTGTTGACGAGAGGCCGTAATGGTGGATGAAACTTCAAATTCTGGGATTCTTAATTAACTTTCTGTAAGGCCAAAACTTGGGGCAAATAAACACAGCTAGACCCACAAATACTAAATTAGATCCATATGAATTGGGAAGCAAAGAAAAATGAGAAACTTTGGTTGGTCCGAACCATAGGTGTTGGTGGCTGTGGGGATCTAGACCTAATGCAGAGACGGCTATGGTCAATGCTAGAGGAGGCGATGGTCATAACTATAGGAAGTTTGAAACCCTAGAATGAACTCCAATAGCCACAAACCCTAGCATAAGCGAGAACCTGTCGGCCGCGTGAGTGAAATTCGAGCACAAGAACCCTTCAGCGCCAACCCGAGCGAGACTACCAGTAATAACCAAAAATTTATACGGACTCATGATTTCCTCGTACATAAGAAATTTAAATTCGTACTATGTGTTTTTTTTGTGATATTTCATGAAAATTGTGAATATCAATGCGAAATTCATAATTTTATCAGTAAATGTTTGAGTTCTCATTTAATTAGCTATGAGACTCAATAAGCAATTTGCTTAGCCAAGCATATGACCTTTGAGCAAAAAGGGGAGAAAAATTCTATGATTTCATGTTGGTCGAAGTTTGACCGAAAATGTCAAAGGTTGACCAGGAAGGTCAAATAGATGAATGTACTAAGATATAATAAGCAGTATGGGAAATATACGGCAAAAACCATCTTTACGGACAAGATAGCATGAATAAGATTTAAAACCACCATAGAAAAATCAAGCACACCAAGTAGGATATTAAGGGTAAGAAAGGTTTCAAGAAATAAGAAAAATTTTATATAGTTCATTTTTACACAGATAAATTTTAGACTGCAGTACAGTGTAAAATAATGTTATTAGTTAATAGCAGTATTGGAAATATCTGTGTTAGCATAAAAGTGTATTGCATATTAAGAGACAAGCCAAATAAGGCCTTAGGTTAATGACATCATATCACCATGGATTTATGACATCACTTTGATTTAAATTGTGGAAAGAAATCAAATCTTTGCCACCTAGCACCAATATGGCCGGCCACTTGGAGGGTTTTTGTGTAAATTTTTGTGCAATTATTTTTGTCCCAAGGGTTTCTAAGCAAATATTGGATTAAAATAAATCCAAAATTAATTTAATTTTCAGCTATAAATAGGACCAAGGGGGGGCGGATTTTTGCTTCAAAAAATTTAGAAAACTCCCCAAAACCATGCTCAAAATTTTCTTCACCCAATTCCTCTTAAAAACCCGAACCCAATAAGGAAGAAAAAAAAAGTAGAGCAAGGAAATAGGGCAAAGGGGTGGTCGGATTTTTGAGCTAGAATCACAAGCGAAGGTTGAAAAAAGTTTTGGAACCCATTTGGAGGAGAAAGCCGTTTGTGGCAGTGCTAAGGAAAAGGGGAAAAGTTGAGCCAATCTCTTGAATTGAGTAAGGTAAGCCTTTTTGGATTCTAGGCTTTTCAATTCAAGTTTCAATTTGAAATTCAAGTGTATTTTAAGCCTTGGTTTGTAAAAGCTTAAGCTCAATTTAATTTTCATGCCCTAGTTTAGAAATTTTAGAGTTGTGCTTGATATTGGTGCTTAGGTGGTTTTAAATTTCAAGTATGCATGCTTATGTGATTGGTTGTATGAAAATTAGGGTTTACATGGTTGTATGTCCCCAAATGCTTAAGTATGTTGAATGTGAATGTATGATTATGTGAATGATGGAATGGTACGATAGAAAGCGCTGCATGTGTGATCTTAGGCTCTCGCGGTGGCTGGTTGAGTTAGATTACGCGATTAGGACGTAAAACCAACGTAACACAAGAAAACTGCCAGTTCGGGTACAAACTGGCCAGTTTTCTAGAAAGCCGATTTTGAGGCCCTTTGAGGCCGAATTTGGGAAAACTTAAAACATGAAAGTTGTAGATAAGGGTTTTTCCTAGTGGGTACCATGGACCGTTTTGCAAAGTAAGGCTCCAACGGCCTCGGTTTTTACAAAAATCCGAGCCTATCTGTGCCCAGACTTCATGCACGGCCAAGTAGGTTCAATAGGAGATAAGAGTAGGATAGAGTCCGAACTGGGTTTTGAGTAAAACATGAAAGTTGTAAGCTTTTTCAAGATCTAAAACTTTCATGAAGAAAACATTTTCAGATTCGATCCATATTTTTAAATACAATTGGATTTCTAAAACTGTGCAGGAAACAGGAAATTCCTGCTCAGGATTTTCTAAAAACAGTGCAGGAAAAGGATATTCCTGCACATACACTGATGATTAGACTGTGGAAAGCTGTTCCAAGGGCAGTTTTCAACACTTAATGATTTTACAAATCCTACTCAAGAGTTATAATTTTTCACAAGTTGAACGAAGGATTTTTGTATTAAAAGGACATAAAATGTTAAGTTTTTCCCAAAGAAAAGCCACAATAAATTTTGGACCCAAGATATGGAGACTAGATGATGACCAACGGTAATCTGGAAGGATACCCAGGTTATTGGACTGGGCCAAAGCCCGGGGTTACCCAATATAGCCCAACAAGATACCAAGTTTAAAAATGAGCTAAGACTTAGGGTTACTTGTTGTAACCAAGTAAGATATCATGTATGGGGGACATATAACTATGGCTATGCATGAATATTGGTTAGATCCCCAATATTTTTAATCCTTACCTATGTCCTTTATTATAGCAGGAGATAACCTGCTGTTGTGTCCGAATTTGGAGCGGCACATTAACGGACATAGTAGACGAGGTAAGTACAAACCTCACCTGCAGTATGGAAAATAGTAAGCTATTTTCAAGTATATGACATGATTACATGTTATGTTATGTCATGCCATGTTATGCTATGTCATGCCATGTTATATTATGTCATGCCATGTTATGATACGATAAGCCATGTTAAGTCATGTTAAGCCATGATACATGAAGTTATGCCATGAATTTATGGTTATGCCATGTCTAGTCTCATGTGCATTATGACTATTAAGATCACATGTAAAGATTCTTAGTCTTGGAAATGTAACAAGACTAAGACTAAACCAAGACAAGTAAGGTGTCGTACCAACCTCCTGTTGATGCGGGAGGATCATATATGTTTCAAGTTTAATTTTATGATTATCAACCTCTCGTTGATGTGTGATGGTACAATGATAATCAACCTTCCGTTGGCGTGAAGGGTTATGTTTATGTTTTCCAGAATTGTTAAGGGCCTTGCAAACCCTGACGTTCTGAGAATTGCGTGCCTTTGGTACGTACACAAGGGGCCCATATGTTAAGCAAGATAATAAGTTTAAGTCAATAATTGGTCATAAAAGATTCATAATTGATTCATGCATAAGTTGCACAATATTTGTTACGTTTTGTGATAATTATGTTTGTACTTGCTGAGCGAAAGCTCATCAGTATATTTCATACTGTAGGTAAGAAGCCTGCAACTTAATTGGTGGGCCAGGTGGACGATGCGGCAGGTGAAGGGCGGTGTGGGATACCACTACGCAAATTTTTCCGCAAGTTCTGTTAAGTTTAAAATATATATATTTTTTAAAGTAAGTTACGTTGTATAAAAGTATGAGGATTTAAAGACTCGAACAATTTATAAGAATTATGTATGTTTTCATCTCAATATGTACACATGATAAGTTTACCATATGAGCAACCCTATTTTTATATGTAAGTTTGAAAAAAAAAATTTATTCTCAATTTTCCAAGTAGGTTTAAGCAGTTATGTAAGTTCAAGTATGTATGGTAACAGCCCTACGTAGGTTGGGGCGTTACAGTTTGGTATCAGAGCGGTATCCTGCCAGCCTACTTCGCTTTGCCTCACATCATTTCCACCACGGCCCAAGTAAGTTAAGTTATTTTTCTTATACTTAGAATTAGTTAGGATCTTGCGTGCGTAGTAAGCATATCTCGTCAATAGTCACGCTTAGAACTTCTCGCATTATGGAATTGGATCAACATTATGGAAGTTATATGTTGTATTTGTGAAACTCTGCCGCATAAGAACAATATTGGATACGGGGATGACGTTGGGTGGTGCCTTAGCTTGGTGGTGGCAATTAAGTGACGTATGAACATGATGGGAAAGTTTTATACCTTCCTAAATGTTATAATTATGTATTTATGTTATGAAGCAGACATGAACAAGATTATGATAGATTCAGATATGTTCCATGATTATGTTATGATATGGAATTAAGATTGTGGTTCTATACAAAAGACATGATTTTATTAATTTATTAAAACAATAAGATTATTTCATAAGTTTTCTTCGTAGAACCATGCCACCAAAGCATATAATGGCTCAGACCCAAAACGTAGATCTTGCGGCCCAGATGAATGAACTAAGACAGATGATGTTAGCCCAACAACAAGAGATAGGTGGGCTTAGAGCTCAATTGGCTCAGCAGAATCAGGGACCTCCTGATGCCGAAGTACCACCAGCACCTGTGAATCAGCCTGCTGCACCGGAAATTCCTGATGCTGACCCGGTGATTCTAGAAAACCCTATAGCTCTTGAAGTGCATGATGTGCCTTTGGCTGTTCTGCCAGCACCTCTGGTTCGAACTCTGGGAGAATTATATGACAGGTTTCGACGTATGAAGGCACTAGAATTTGAAGGTTCAACAAACCCAATTGAGGCCGACAACTGGTTGGTTGACCTCCAAGTTATCCTGAACTTCCTCAGGCTCGATGATCAAGAGAAAGTTCTCGGTGCATCCTTTATACTAAGGAAAGATGCTCGCCTCTGGTGGGAAACAGTCCAGATCCGGCGAGATGTTACACAAATGACTTGGGAGGACTTTGTTGATGAATTTAAGGAAAAATACTTCAACACCGACGTTATGGAAGCTCAACAAGATGAATTCAATAATTTTCACCAGAGTAATCTGTCGGTAGCTGAGACGGTGAAAAAGTTTGAGCAACTAGCACGTCTTTGTCCTCACCTTATCAGTTCCGTGAGGGACAAAGTAAGAAGGCTGATAAGGATGTTCCGCTCGGATTTGGTTGTAATGATTAGCAGTGGCCCCTACCCACTAATCACCGTTGCTGAATGTGTCAGCCGGGGGATTCGAGCTGAGTATTGGGTAGGTCAGAATAGAGAACAACGGGCTAAGTTCTTTAAGGAAAAGAAAGAAGAGAAGGCCCAAGCCAAGCAGATTCAGGCAAGACCAAGCCAAACTCCGCAGCAGAAAGGGCAAGGATGATCTTTTGGTCAACACAGCAATAACAAGCAGTACGACAATAATCAACAGAAAAGGAAGTGGAATGGAAGGGGACAGGGGAATCAACAAATTTTTCCCCAGAAGAGGAATGCCCCTGATAGCAACATAAATCCCACTTGTCAGAAATATGGGAAGAAGCACCCGGGAAATTGCCGTACTGGAACTAATCGTTGCTTTCTGTGTGACAAGGAAGGCCACTATGCTAGGGACTGCAATGCTAATTTTCAGAATCCACAGAACCAACAAAAGAGTTAGGGGTATCAGCTTCATGCAGCACAGATGAAGCTCGAAGGACCTGAAATCTCCCAAGGTAGACTTGAAGCTCCAGAACCTTAAGGACGCATTTATGCCTATACTAAGGAGGATGTTCAAGCTGGACCATCCACAGTGGTGCAGGTCAGCTTCCTTTTGCCCAACAAGATGCTTATGTGTTAATTGATTCTGGAGCTACGCATTCATTCACATCACCTAAGTTTGCTAAGAAACTAGGTAGAGGAAGCGATTGGATCGAAAGAACTTTCAGAACTGCATTGCCCTCTGGGGAAATTCTGTTGTCTGATTATTGGATATATCATGTTCCAATAATTATATGTGGTAGGGAAATGTATGTCAACTTGATTGTCATTGACCTATATGACTACGATGTCATTTTGGGTATGGATTTCTTGGGGAAATACAATGTGGTGATAGACTGTCAACGTCGGATTGTCACGTTCAAGCCAATTGGAGGCTAGGAGTTCATTTTTAGAGGATCGACTCCGAAACA
>CM046372.1:20498162-20524882 GCA_025413025.1 Ficus hispida
ATAAAGCTGGTTTTTGCTTTAGAATCTGTAAGGCAATCCTTAGATGCTCCTCATGCTCCTCCTTAGATCTTGAATAAATCAGATATCATCTATAAAGACAATAACAACTTGTCCAAGTAGTCCTGAATACTCGATTCATCAGGTCCATAAAGGCAGCTGGAGCATTTGTCAATCCAAATGGCATAACGAGGAACTCATAATGTCCATATCGGTATGAAGGCCGTCTTGGGAATATCTCCTTCCCTTATTCGAAGCTGATGATATCCCGATCGCAAGTTAATTTTTGAAAAAATTGAAGCTCCTTTCAATTGATCGAATAAATCGTCGATCATGGGTAATGGATACTTATTCTTGATGGTAATCTTATTCAATTCCCGATAGTTAATACACATCCTAAAAGTGTCATCCTTCTTTTTAACGAACAAAACTGGGGCTCTCCATGGTGAGTAGCTCTGACGGATGAATCCTCGATCCAGGAGCTCTTGCAATTGAAGTTGCAATTCCTTAAGTTCGGCGGGGGCCATCCTATAAGGTGCTTTGGATACTGGTGCCGATCCAGGAAGCAATTCAATCTCAAAAGAGATTTCTCGCTTCGGTGGTAATCCTGGCAAGTCTTCAGGAAAAACTTCGATAAAATCTTTGACTATCGTCACTTCATCCGGCCTGTTCTTGGTTTCTTGCGTCTTATCCACTATGTTGGCTAAAAATCCCATACATCCTTATACCAACAACTTCTTAGCCTTTAGCGCAGAAATGAGCATTTTCGGCTGTTTCGGAGTCGATCCTCTAAAAATGAACTCCTCGCCTCCAATTGGCTTGAACGTGACAATTCGACGTTGACAGTCTATCACCACATTGTATTTCCCCAAGAATCCATACCCAAAATGACATCGTAGTCATATAGGTCAATGACAATCAAGTTGACATACATTTCCTACCACATATAATTATTGGAACATGATATATCCAATAATCAGACAACAGAATTTCCCCGGAGGGCAATGCAGTTCTGAAAGTTCTTTCGATCCAATCGCTTCCTCTACCTAGTTTCTTAACAAACTTAGGTGATGTGAATGAATGCGTAGCTCCAGAATCAATTAACACATAAGCATCTTGTTGGGCAAAAGGAAGCTGACCTGCACCACTGTGGATGGTCCAGCTTGAACATCCTCCTTAGTATAGGCATAAATGCGTCCTTAAGGTTCTGGATCTTCAAGTCTACCTTGGGAGATTTCAGGTCCTTCGAGCTTCATCTGTGCTGCATGAAGCTGATACCCTAACTCTTTTGTTGGTTCTGTGGATTCTGAAAATTAGCATTGCAGTCCCTAGCATAGTGGCCTTCCTTGTCACACAGAAAGCAACGATTAGTTCCAGTACGGCAATTTCCCGGGTGCTTCTTCCATATTTCTGACAAGTGGGATTTATGTTGCTATCAGGGGCATTCCTCTTCTGGGGAAAATTTGTTGATTCCCTGTCCCTCCATTCCACTTCCTTTTCTGTTGATTATTGCGTACTGCTTGTTGTTGCTGTGTTGACCAAAAGATCATCCTTGCCCTTTCTGCTGCGGAGTTTGGCTTGGTCTTGCCTGAATCTGCTTGGCTTGGGCCTTCTCTTCTTTCTTTTCCTTAAAGAATTAGCCCGTTGTTCTCTATTCTGACCTACCCAATACTCAGCTCGAATCCCCCGGCTGACACATTCAGCAACGGTGATTAGTGGGTAGGGGCCACTGCTAATCATTACAACCAAATCCGAGCGGAACATCCTTATCAGCCTTCTTACTTTGTCCCTCACGGAACTGATAAGGTGAGGACAAAGACGTGCTAGTAGCTACCGACAGATTACTCTGGTGAAAATTATTGAATTCATCTTGTTGAGCTTCCATAACGTCGGTGTTGAAGTATTTTTCCTTAATTCATCAACAAAGTCTCCCAAGTCATTTGTGTAACATCTCGCCGGATCTGGACTGTTTCCCACCAGAGGCGAGCATCTTTCCTTAGTATAAAGGATGCACCGAGAACTTTCTCTTGATCATCGAGCCTGAGGAAGTTCAGGATAACTTGAAGGTCAACCAACCAGTTGTCGGCCTCAATTGGGTTTGTTGAACCTTCAAATTCCAGTGCTTCATGCGTCGAAACCTGTCATATAATTCTCCCAGAGTTCGAACCAGAGGTGCTGGCAGAACAGCCAAAGGCACATCATGCACTTCAGGAGCTATAGGGTTTTCTAGAATCACCGGGTCAGCATCAGGAATTTCCGGTGCAGCAGGCTGATTCACAGGTGCTGGTGGTACTTCGGCATCAGGAGGTCCCTGATTCTGCTGAGCCAATTGAGCTCTAAGCCACCTATCTCTTGTTGTTGGGCTAACATCATCTGTCTTAGTTCATTCATCTGGGCCGCAAGATCTACGTTTTGGGTCTGAGCCATTATATGCTTTGGTGGCATGGTTCTACGAAGAAAACTTATGAAATAATCTTCTTGTTTTAATAAATTAATAAAATCATGTCTTTTGTATAGAACCACAATCTTAATTCCATATCATAACATAATCATGGAACATATCTGAATCTATCATAATCTTGTTCATGTCTGCTTCATAACATAAATACATAATTATAACATTTAGGAAGGTATAAAACTTTCCCATCATATTCATACGTCACTTAATTGCCACCACCAAGCTAAGGCACCACCCAACGTCATCCCCGTATCCAATATTGTTCTTATGCGGCAGAGTTTCACAAATACAACATATAACTTCCATAATGTTGATCTAATTCCATAATGCGAGAAGTTCTAAGCGTGACTATTGACGAGAGATGCTTACTACGCACGCAAGATCCTAACTAATTCTAAGTATAAGAAAAATAACTTAACTTACTTGGGCCGTGGTGGAAATGATGTGAGGCAAAGCGAAGTAGGCTGGCAGGATACCGCTCTGATACCAAACTGTAACGCCCCAACCTACGTAGGGCTATTACCATACATACTTGAACTTACATAACTGCTTAAACCTACTTGGAAAATTGAGAATAAAATTTTTTTTTCAAACTTACATATAAAAATAGGGTTGCTCATATGGTAAACTTATCATGTGTACATATTGAGATGAAAACATACATAATTCTTATAAATTGTTCGAGTCTTTAATCCTCATACTTTTATACAACGTAACTTACTTTAAAAAATATATATATTTTAAACTTAACAGAACTTGCGGAAAAATTTGCGTAGTGGTATCCCACACCGCCCTTCACCTGCCGCATCGTCCACCTGGCCCACCAATTAAGCTGCAGGCTTCTTACCTACAGTATGAAATATACTGATGAGCTTTCGCTCAGCAAGTATAAACATAATTCTCACAAAACGTAACAAATATTGTGCAACTTATGCATGAATCAATTATGAATCTTTTATGACCAATTATTGACTTAAACTTATTATCTTGCTTAACATATGGGCCCCTTGTGTACGTACCAAAGGCACGCAATTCTCAGAACGTCAGGGTTTGCAAGGCCCTTAACAATTCTGGAAAACATAAACATAACCCTTCACGCCAACGGAAGGTTGATTATCATTGTACCATCACACATCAACGAGAGGTTGATAATCATAAAATTAAACTTGAAACATATATGATCCTCCCGCATCAACAGGAGGTTGGTACGACACCTTACTTGTCTTGGTTCAGTCTTAGTCTTGTTACATTTCCAAGACTAAGAATCTTTACATGTGATCTTAATAGTCATAATGCACATGAGACTAGACATGGCATAACCATAAATTCATGGCATAACTTCATGTATCATGGCTTAACATGACTTAACATGGCTTATCGTATCATAACATGGCATGACATAATATAACATGGCATGACATAGCATAACATGACATGACATAACATAACATGTAATCATGTCTTATACTTGAAAATAGCTTACTATTTTCCATACTGCAGGTGAGGTTTGTACTTACCTCGTCTACTATGTCCGTTAATGTGTCGCTCCAAATTCGGACACAACAGCAGGTTATCTCCTGCTATAATAAAGGACATAGGTAAGGATTAAAAATATTGGGGATCTAACCAATATTCATGCATAGCCATAGTTATATGTCCCCCATACATGATATCTTACTTGGTTACAACAAGTAACCCTAAGTCTTAGCTCATTTTTAAACTTGGTATCTTGTTGGGCTATATTGGGTAACCCCGGGCTTTGGCCCAGTCCAATAACCTAGGTATCCTTCCAGATTACCGTTGGTCATTATCTAGTCTCCATATCTTGGGTCCAAAATTTATTGTGGCTTTTCTTTGGGAAAAACTTAACATTTTATGTCCTTTTAATACAAAAATCCTTCATTCAACTTGTGAAAAATTATAACTCTTGAGTAGGATTTGTAAAATCATTAAGTGTTGAAAACTGCCCTTGGAACAGCTTTCCACAGTCTAATCATCAGTGTATGTGCAGGAATATCCTTTTCCTGCACTGTTTTTAGAAAATCCTGAGCAGGAATTTCCTGTTTCCTGCACAGTTTTAGAAATCCAATTGTATTTAAAAATATGGGTCGAATCTGAAAAAGTTTTCTTCATGAAAGTTTTAGATCTTGAAAAAGCTTACAACTTTCATGTTTTACTCAAAACCCAGTTCGGACTCTATCCTACTCTTATCTCCTATTGAACCTACTTGGCCGTGCATGAAGTCTGGGCACAGATAGGCTCGGATTTTTGTAAAAACCGAGGCTGTTAGAGCCTTACTTTGCAAAACGGTCCATGGTACCCACTAGGAAAAACCCTTATCTACAACTTTCATGTTTTAAGTTTTCCCAAATTCGGCCTCAAAGGGCCTCAAAATCGGCTTTCTAGAAAACTGGCCAGTTTGTACCCGAACTGGCAGTTTTCTTGTGTTACGTTGGTTTTACGTCCTAATCGCGTAATCCAACTCAACCAGCCACCGTGAGAGCCTAAGATCACACATGCAGCGCTTTCTATCGTACCATTCCATCATTCACATAATCATACATTCACATTCAACATACTTAAGCATTTGGGGACATACAATCATGTAAACCCTAATTTTCATACAACCAATCACATAAGCATGCATACTTGAAATTTAAAACCACCTAAGCACCAATATCAAGCACAACTCTAAAATTTCTAAACTAGGGCATGAAAATTAAATTGAGCTTAAGCTTTTACAAACCAAGGCTTAAAATACACTTGAATTTCAAATTGAAACTTGAATTGAAAAGCCTAGAATCCAAAAAGGCTTACCTTACTCAATTCAAGAGATTGGCTCAACTTTTCCCCTTTTCCTTAGCACTGCCACAAACGGCTTTCTCCTCCAAATGGGTTCCAAAACTTTTTTCAACCTTTGCTTGTGATTCTAGCTCAAAAATCCGACCACCCCTTTGCCCTATTTCCTTGCTCTACTTTTTTTTTTCTTCCTTATTGGGTTCGGGTTTTTAAGAGGAATTGGGTGAAGAAAATTTTGAGCATGGTTTTGGGGAGTTTTCTAAATTTTTTGAAGCAAAAATCCGCCCCCCCTTGGTCCTATTTATAGCTGAAAATTAAATTAATTTTGGATTTATTTTTAATCCAATATTTGCTTAGAAACCCTTGGGACAAAAATAATTGCACAAAAATTTACACAAAAACCCTCCAAGTGGCCGGCCATATTGGTGCTAGGTGGCAAAGATTTGATTTCTTTCCACAATTTAAATCAAAGTGATGTCATAAATCCATGGTGATATGATGTCATTAACCTAAGGCTTTGTTTGGCTTGTCTCTTAATATGCAATACACTTTTATGCTAACACAGATATTTCCAATACTGCTATTAACTAATAACATTATTTTACACTGTACTGCAGTCCAAAATTTATCTGTGTAAAAATGAACTATATAAAATTTTTCTTATTTCTTGAAACCTTTCTTACCCTTAATATCCTACTTGGTGTGCTTGATTTTTCTATGGTGGTTTTAAATCTTATTCATGCTATCTTGTCCGTAAATATGGTTTTTGCCGTATATTTCCCATACTGCTTATTATATCTTAGTACATTCATCTATTTGACCTTCCTGGTCAACCTTTGACATTTTCGGTCAAACTTCGACCAACATGAAAGCATAGAATTTTTCTCCCCTTTTTGCTCAAAGGTCATATGCTTGGCTAAGCAAATTGCTTATTGAGTCTCATAGCTAATTAAATGAGAACTCAAACATTTACTGATAAAATTATGAATTTCGCATTGATATTCACAATTTTCATGAAATATCACAAAAAAAACACATAGTACGAACTTAAATTTCTTATGTACGAGGAAATCATGAGTCCGTATAAATTTTTGGTTATTACTGGTAGTCTCGCTCGGGTTGGCGCTGAAGGGTTCTTGTGCTCGAATTTCACTCACGCGGCCGACAGGTTCTCGCTTATGCTAGGGTTTGTGGCTATTGGAGTTCATTCTAGGGTTTCAAACTTCCTATAGTTATGACCATCGCCTCCTCTAGCATTGACTATAGCCGTCTCTGCATTAGGTCTAGATCCCACAGCCACCAACACCTATGGTTCGGACCAACCAAAGTTTCTCATTTTTCTTTGCTTCCCAATTCATATGGATCTAATTTAGTATTTGTGGGTCTAGCTGTGTTTATTTGCCCCAAGTTTTGGCCTTACAGAAAGTTAATTAAGAATCCCAGAATTTGAAGTTTCATCCACCATTACGGCCTCTCGTCAACAATCAATGATTTTATTGGGCCTACATATGTAATTAAATATGTATAATAGGTTATCTTAAAGATTAGTCCATTGAAAGTGATCTAACAAAGGTTAATTTTATTAGGCGTTGGGCATTAAATATAGTATAGATTTATTATGTGTAGAGAACTAATTTTATATTTCTAATTTTAGATGGGCCAAAACCGAAATATAAAAAGTATAACTACTACAGTTATTTTAAATGGTTATAGTCCCTAATTCATACGATATATTCATTTATATTCTCTCTGACATCTCATCATCAGTAAGAATACATAGATTCTTCTCTAAGGAAAATCATATTAGATTGGAAGATCTATAACCCGTAATCATCTCCATCCCATAGATCAAGGTATGCTTCTGCTTTCATTTTCTTAATGATTTAACATGGTAGATCTTGGATGAATTAGAATTTCACTATAAAGTTTTGGTTTCTTAACAAGTGGTATCAGAGCATTCTCCATGTTAAACTATTGAGAATTAAGTTTTCCTTTTAAATTAGGTTTCATTTTGTTAGATTTAAGAACGGTTATGGTTATGGATTCTTTGTTTTTGTTCTTCCAAAATTCCATAATCTTCTCTTATTGATGATGATATGATGGTATATTAATGTTTTGTTATGAATTAAAGACATTAAGGAAGAATTTTTGGGTTAAAAATTCGCATACTAGGCTTTGGAATGCGAATTTTCGACCCTAAGTTTCGAATTTCGAACTTTGGAAACTACTATGGGTCGTATGGGCGCTATAGAATGCTGTTTTGGCACTACAATGTACCTGTACGGCCCAGGTATAGACCCATGCTATGAAACAGCGCTGCAGCCCCATATTGGGGCATTGCAGTGCCCACCAAAAAAAAATTTTTTTTTGTAAATTTTTATTTTTATTTTATTCTTTTTTCTCTATCAATTAAATTCAAATTTTAGTTTATTGATTATATCTTTTGGATGTCTAATATTCTAAAATAGATTGATTGAAGCAACATGCTACTAAAGTAACCTTTCTTATGTAGATTAAGTTATTTAGAATATTAAGATAGTTGTGTTCATGCAGATATTGACTGGCCCAAAAGAAGGTTAATATTTGGTCAAATTGCATGCACACTTGTGGTAATAAATATGTGACAATTCTAAAATATTCCATATGAATAATAAGTCGATCTAAATATAGACCTATTGTTAAATATGACTTATTGTCAATATTTGATTACTACACCAAGAGTACCACTTACAAGTTATTATTTCTATCTAAAAACTAAATATTAATATTGTATTAGGTATCTTGTGATGAGGCTTACCATTATTTGAATTTTATTTATTGTTTGATATGGATTCTTATGTGAACATTTTATTTTGCTTGTTTTGTTCTCTGTTCAGCTAGTGCATCTGCTTCTACTATATCTGCTAATGACAATTCTATCCCCATACTAAATGGGACCAACTTCAAGGATTGAAAAGAGAACGTTATGATCATTCGTAGCTGCATGGGTCTAAACCTTACGCTAAGGATTGAACCACCCACTGACCTTACGGATAAAAGTTCCACTGAGAAAAAATGAGAGATGGAGAAGTGGGATCGTTCAAGTCGCATGAGTCTTATGATCATAAAGCGTGGAATTCCGGAAGCCTTTAGGTGAGCTGTGTCTGTAAAGGTTACTATTGCCAAGGAGTTTCTTGAAGAAATTGAAAAGCGTTTTGCTAAAAAAAGTAAGGTTGGAACAAGTATGGTTCTAGCAAGCTTTCTTTCGATGAGGTATAAAGGAAAAGGAAATATAAGGGAGTACATGGAGATGTCTCATCTTGCTTCAAAACTAAAGACATTAAAGTTGGTGCTGTCTAAGGATTTACTCATGCATTTAGTTTTGATTTCGCTTCCTACATAATTTAGTCAATTTAAGGTCAGTTATAACTGTCAAAAAGACAAATGGTCTCTGAATGAGCTCATTTCTTATTGTGTGCAAAAGGAAGAAAGGCTAGAGCAAGAGAAGACCGAAAGTGCTCACTTGGCAAGTACATCTAAGGACAAGAACAAAAAAAAAGGAAAAAAGATAAGGAAGCTGCAAGTGGTCAAGCTCAAAAGAAACAACAAAAGAACCAAGATGAAGAATTTGGCTATTATTTCTGTCATAAACTTGGACACATGAAGAGAGAATATACCAAATATCATTCTTGGCACGCAAAGAAAGGTATATTTCTCACCCTAGTTTGTTCTATGGTTAATTTAGCTTCAGTACCAAGACACACTTAGTGGATGGATTCTGGTGCTACTACTCATATAAGTGTGTCTATGTAGGGTTGCCTGAGTTACCGAAAGTCAAATGATGTTGAATGATTCATCTATGTGGGTGATGGTAAATCGGTAGAAGTTGAGACTATATAGAATTTTAGGTTATTAATAAAGACTGGATATTATTTGGATTTGAAAGAGACATATGATGCACTATCATTTAGACGGAATTTGGTTTATATTTCTGCTTTGGACAAATTTGATTATTCTTCTTCTTTTGGAAATAGTCAGTTTAGTCTTTCTTTGAATTCAAATATTATTGGTACCGGTTCTTTATCCTTTTATGATAACCTATATTTCCTTAATACAATTGCCTTATTTAATGAAACATTGCATTTGAATTCACGTGGTATGAAACGCAAATTAACCAATGAAAATTCTGCTTCATTGTGGCACAAGCGCTTAGGTTATATCTCCAAAAGTAGAATTGGAAGACTTGTGTCCGATGGGATTCTTGATTCCCTTAATTTCACAGACTTTGAGGTTTATGCTGAGTGTATTAAAGGGAAATAGACAAACATAAGGAGATTAGGTGCCAGCAGAGCTTCAGACGTCTTAGAACTAATTCGCACGAATATTTGTGGACCATTACCTATGGCTTTTTGGAATGGTCAACAATATTTCATTTCGTTCATAGATGATTGCTCACGTTATGGCTACTTGTATGTCATTTATGAGAAGTCCCAGTCAGTGGATGTGTTCAAGGCTTACAAAGCTGAAGTTAAGAACCAACTCAGCAAAAGAATTAAAGGCGTTAAATTTAACTGTGATGGTGAGTATTCTGACAAATATGACAGATTAGGTGAACAACGTTCAGGGCCCTTTCTAAATTCCTAGAGAAATATGGAATAGTCCTATAGTACACCATGCTGGGATCCCCTATCATGAATGGAGTAGCTAAGAGACGAAATAGGACACTTAAAGACATAGTAAGGAGTATGATTAGTCATTCCACCTTGTCATAATCTGTTTGGGGAGAAACACTAAAAACTGCAGCTTATATTCTTAATAAAGTACCAACTAAGGTGGCAGTCAAAACCCCTTATGAGCTTTGGACGAGCAAGAATCCTAATTTGAAGCATTTTCACATTTAGGGATGTCCAACTAAGGCAAGGCCTTATAGACCAAATGAAAAGAAACTGGATTCCAGAATAATAAACTGCTACTTTATTGGATACTTTGAGAGATCAAGGGGTTATAAGTTTATGATCCCACTACTAAGTCCATTTTCTAGATGGGAACTGTAACGTTCTTTGAGGATATTGAGTTTTTAGGGAGAAATAAGATTAAAGACTTTGTCTTCAAAGATGACTCAATTTCTATTCCTATAATTGCTTTTGACAATGATCAGGTTTCTATCCTTGGCATTGATCAAGTAACAAGTTGAGAACATCAAGACTATATTGAACAACTCCCGACACAAGATAAAGTAATTGTTTTGGAAGAGCAAACTCAACAACCTCAAGAGCAAATACCATTAAGGAGATCCATAAGAGAAAGGAGAAATGCAATTCCAGATGACTACATAGTCTTTCTCCAAGAACATGAGGATGACATTAAAGTGATAGAAGATGATCTAATCAACTTTTATCATCTTTTATTATGTCATGTAAAGTTCTAACTCTCAGAAGTGGATTGAGGCCATGAATAAAGAGATTAAGTCCATGAAAGACAATGAAGTTTGGGATCTCATTCATTGCCTAAAGGTACAAAGCCCATTAATTGCAAATGGATATTTAAAACCAAGAGGGATTCAATGGGCAATTTAGAGGGATATAAAGCTCGTCTTGTTACAAAGGGCTCTACTAAAAAAAAAAGGCATTGACTTTAAAGAGAAATTTTCTCTTGTTTCAATGAAAGACGCTTTTAGGACTATCATGGCACTTGTGGCACATTTTGATCTTGGGTTAAATCGGATGGATGTAAAGACGACATTTCTCAATGGTGACATCGATGAAACAATTTGTATGATGCAACCGAAAAACTTTATGTTAGGAGACCCAAAGAAGATGGTTTGCAAGTTAAAGAAATTCATCTATGGACTTAAGCAAGATTCCCGTCAATGGTATTACAAATTTCATCAGGTAATAGTCTCATTTGGTTTTGAGATGAATGCAGTTGATGATTGCGTATACTATAAATTCAGTGGGAGTAAGCATATCTTCCTGGTACCATATGTCGATGACATATTGTTTGCTAGCAACGATATATGCTTGTTGTATGAAACCAAGAGATTTCAAAGAAATTTGAAATGAAAGATCTTGGTGACACCTATTTTGCATTAGGCATACAAGTACATCGAGACCACTCTCGGGGTATACTTAGATTATCACAAAAGAGCTATATCAAAAAGGTACTTAAGAGATTTAGTATGCAGGACTGTAAACCAGGTGACACCTCTGTTGCTAACGGAGACAAGTTCAGTCTCAATCAGTACCCTAAAAATGACCTTGAAGATAAAGAAATGCAGAAGATTCCCTATGCATCAGCTATTGGGAATCTAATGTATGCTCAGGTTTGTACATGTCCAGATATAGCATATATTGATGGGATGCTAGGTAGATATTTAAGTAACCCTAGGATGGATAATTGGAAAGCAGCCAAACGGGTTATACGATATTTACAGAAAATAAAGGATTACATGCTCGCATATAGGAGATCAAACTAATTAGAGATCATTAGATATTCTGATTCTGATTTTACTGGATGCCAAGACAGTCGAAGATCCACATCAGGCTATATCTACCTACTGACTAGAGGAATTATTTCCTGGAAGAGTGCCAAGTAGACACTCATAGCTTCTTCTACGATGGCAACAAAGTTTATAGCATGTTATAAGGCATCCAACTATGGAATGTGACTGTGGAATTTTGTCACTAGATTGTGAATTTTGGAAGGTGTTGAAAGACCATTAAAGTTATTTTATGACAATAAGTCAGCAATATTATATTCCAACAACAACAGGAGCTCATCGAAGTCAAAGTATAGAGACATCAAACTCCTAATTGTTAAAGAAAGAGTTCAGAGTGGTCAGGTATCTATAGAGTGTATTGATACAAACTTCATGATTGCGGATCCGCTTACCAAAGAGCTTCCACCCAAGGTCTTTAATGAGTACACTGCTCATATGAGTGTCGTATCATTTGATGATATACTAGTCTAGTAGGAGTTTGTGTTTAGATGTTATTTCATTTCATTTGGATACTTTGTATTTATGGATATTTTCTGCAGAAATAAAGAATTCAGTTTATTTTCACAATGATTTGTTTTAACTTGATCTCATTAAAGAATAAAGTTGAACCAGCTGGAAATAGACATGTTTAGATCACATTGCATATAATTTCCATGATACATATCCATACTTGATATATGTCATTTGATTATATTGATATACATGACCATTGATGGATTTAGTTACGTTACATGTAACGAAGATCGCTTTGATCCTATATTAATATAATTAATGGACCAGATTGTTCAGATATGCCTTTATTCATGATAGTAAAAGTTTTGAGCTCATAGAGTTATGCACATTTTGTAAGGAAATATATGTGGCCCAAGTGGGAGATTATTGGAAAATAATTGAACATGTGGGCCTACATATGTAATTAAATTGTATTATAGGCTATCTTAAAATTTAGCCCATTTAAAGTGATCTAACTAAGATTAATTTTATTGGGTATTGGGCATTAAATATAGTATTAGTTTATTATGTGTAGAGACCTAATTTTATATTTCTAATTTTATGATGGGTCAAAATGGAAATATAAAAAATATAGCAACTGCAGTTATTTTAAATGGTTATGGTCCCTAATTCATACGATATATTCATTCCTATTCTCTTTGACATCCCATCATCAGGAAGAATACAGCGATTCTTCTCTAAGGAAATCCATATTGGATTGGAAGATCTATAACCCGTAATCGTTTAGCTCCTTCCCATAGATCATGGTATGCTTCCGCTTTCATTCTTTTGATGATTTAACATGTTGGATCTTGGATGAATTAGATTTTATCCATTAATTTTTGGTTTCTTATTCTAACAAAAAATTCTATTGTCATATCATGGCTTATTTATTTTATGATCCCTAAGATTAGCCAAATCAACATGCTCCTTTCTAAAGTAAAAGCTTTTTGGGATGCTATAAACAAGACATATTCCAAGACTAGTTTTGCTTCACTGATCTTTCAAATCAACAGGTAATTTCTAAGACAAAACAGGGAGTTGCCGACGCCACAACATACTTCAACACCCTTAAAGGTTTGTTGACCAAACAAGATCTTTACAAAAAAAAAAATGACCTGGAACCCGCTTTGATGTAAAGAAAATTAAGGATCTTATGGAGCAAGATCGTGTTTTTGATGGGTCTAAACCAAGAATATGATCAACTTTGTAATCGAGTCTAAGAAAAAGAACCTTTTCTCGATTTGGAGGAGACCTTTCTTTATGTTCGTGGGGAATAGAGCAGCAAAGAATTAAATAAACAGAAAGCAAACGAATTTGATTTAAACAAGACATATTCCAAGACTAGTTTTGCTTCACTGATCTTTCAAATCAACAGGTAATTTCTAAGACAAAACAGGGAGTTGCCGACGCCACAACATACTTCAACACCCTTAAAGGTTTGTTGACCAAACAAGATCTTTACAAAAAAAAAAATGACTTGGAACCCACTTTGATGTAAAGAAAATTAAGGATCTTATGGAGCAAGATCGTGTTTTTGATGGGTCTAAACCAAGAATATGATCAACTTTGTAATCGAGTCTAAGAAAAAGAACCTTTTCTCGATTTGGAGGAGACCTTTCTTTATGTTCGTGGGGAAGAGAGCAGCAAAGAATTAAATAAACAGAAAGCAAACGAATTTGATTTAAACAAGACATATTCCAAGACTAGTTTTGCTTCACTGATCTTTCAAATCAACAGGTAATTTCTAAGACAAAACAAGGAGTTGCCGACGCCACAACATACTTCAACACCCTTAAAGGTTTGTTGACCAAACAAGATCTTTACAAAAAAAAAATGACTTGGAACCCGCTTTGATGTATAGAAAATTAAGGATCTTATGGAGCAAGATCGTGTTTTTGATGGGTCTAAACCAAGAATATGATCAACTTTGTAATCGAGTCTAAGAAAAAGAACCTTTTCTCGATTTGGAGGAGACCTTTCTTTATGTTCATGGGGAAGAGAGCAGCAAAGAATTAAATAATCAGAAAGCAAACGAATTTGATTGCTCAACTATGGAACTCTCTGCACTTGTTACAATAACCTTAGTGTGTTACAATAAACCAAGGCATGCTAAGGTTATGTGTTGGAAACCACATGGGAAGCCACCAAACATAAAGCAACTCAATGAACATAGAGGTCAGTGCTTGAGACAAGCAAATCAATTTGCAACTGAAAAGGCCAAATTATGTCAACTTGAACTCAACTCACAAGGTATCGCATGGCTTCATTAGTTGATAAATCAAATAGACAAACCAATGAACCGAAAAAAATAGGTTCTTGCTTCATGGTCTCTTTAGGTATTCAAGCCCTTTTAACTTCCTACTCGAATTTCAAATGATTGGATGTTTGATTCTGGTACTTCTGAGCACACGATATGTATGTCTAATATTTTTTCGAGCTATTCTCCATGTTCTGAAAGAGAAAAAATCAAAGTGGCTGATGGAACTTACTCATCAGTTGTTGGTCAGGGTTCTACTAAGATCACAAATAACATTATTCTTCACTCTGTTTTCCATCCTCCAAACTTGAGTCATAAAATTTTTGTGAATCAAGAAATCATGAATGATCTATGTTGTTCGGTTAAGTTTACTTCTTTTGATTGTTGTTTTCAGGATCGCTCACGGAAGACAATTGGGCTTAGTAAATTGAAAGACAAATTTACTACTTGGATGCTAACAAGAAAAACGTTGATGAAGAGCCTCAGTATTTAGTCTCCTACACAACTGGTTCCGACCAAATCTACCTATGGCACAACCCATAAGGACATGCACCATTTTTCTAGTTCAATAAATGAATTCTGTTGGGGTTAGACTTCGTCTTCCCTTTAAAACGTTAGCTTTAACAGTTTATCTGACAAACGGCGAACCCCCGATTACATTTCGGACCTCATAGTTGGGCCAGTCCCAATTCACTGACCCGTTCGAGCCTCGAACGTCGATCGATCTCACGAATGGGCCGGACCCATGCAATGATTCCAAGTCATTTTGATATTTACGAACATTTACAATCGAGCATCGAACGTTCGTGTCAAATATGATTATAAGCTGATGGAATCTCTAATAAGCCACGAACGATGGATTATGAGGGCGAAGCCTTATTTCCTTCTTACCGTTCGTCGCTCGTTTATAATACAAATCATAAGGAGCGTCTCCTATTACAATCGAACCAACGATGGATATATGACGTATTATGTCTGTATGAAAACTGACAAATACATGATCACCAATGGCTGTATATCAGTAACCGCTAGGCCCATTATCTGCGATTCATATGGGTAACTGCCAATTCCATGTCATGACACGTGTCCCACGAATGATAAGCAATAACTGTTTGCTATCAGTTATGGGATCGGACCCATCAATTTTCCTCTATAAATAGAGGAAGACCCCCCTGACCAAAGGAGACGACAAAAAATCTCTCTTTTCTACAGAATAGAAAAGCATCCTTATACAGTACCCTTCTTCAATTAAGAATCACAGTTCTTCTTGTATCCCAGAAGTATTCGTATACATAGAAGCATCATTCTCAGAGGACGTAGCACTTGTTGGGCGAACCTCTCTAAATTGTGGTGTCATCAAATTCTATGCTGTTTTTATTTATTTTATTACGTTCATATTGGGTTGTATTTATGAGTTTCATTACAATTCCCGGGGGCCCAATACATTTTGATTTAACGATATTGATTAACTCCGGTTAAAATTTGACAGTAGATATCCAGCATCTACAGTTTGGCGCCCACCGTGGGGCCCTTGGGCATTCTACACTCGGAATTCATAAACCAACGATGGCTGAACAACAAGATCATCAGGAGGAATTCTCCCAGGAAAGCCCTGTTCGTCCACAAGAGGCTTCTACATCGGAGGCCAATTCCCAGATCGCAAACCTGACGCAGTTGGTAGAAGATCTCTCCAAAAAGTACAGCGCTCAACAGGGCCAAATGGAGAACATCACCGCTGAGAACCAGATTCTCAGAAACCAATTAACCACCATCAACGCTCAGGTCGCTTACTCCTACTATAACCCATATGTTGGGTACTCCTCCGGTGCAAGCGCTGGGGGCTGGCAGCAGGCGCAACAGTACAATCCTCAACAAACGAGGAACGTACCATACAGCCCCGTAGCCCGAATGCAGCCATTGTATACACCGGGATACCCGACTTCGGGAAATGAAGGACGAACTCAACAACAGCAGCAACGACAACCACTGCAACGAACAGTCCACGGTCCTGATGCAAGGAGAAATACGGGTCGAGTTCGACGTTCGACGCCCGATGTTCAACAATCGCCTGAAGGTCCCGTTCCACAAGGGACAACGAACGTCGAGGATATGATGAGGAGTTTCATGTCCGAAGAGATGAGAGCGTTGGAGGCCCAGATGGAGCAACGTTTCTCCTCTCAGATTCACCGTGCGACCACATCCACTCCGGGGTTCGACGATCTAGCTCGTGGTGTCAGAGAAACGCCTCTAACGAAGCGAATCACAGACACAATTACTCCGAAATTCGGCAGCGTCTCCTTCCCGAGGTTCGACGGAATGTCGGACCCTCACGATCATCTATTACAATATAAACACGTCGTTCAATCAACGAACATTCCCACCGGAATGCTCGATGACATGATGTGTAAGCTGTTCGCACAAAGCTTGAAAGGAGCAGCTTTAAGGTGGTTTTGCAACTTACCTCCCGAGTCGATCGATTCATTCGACGAGCTATCGCTGGAATTCATGCGTAGCTACTCAGTCCACATTCAGTCGGGAAAGACGACTAAGGACCTATGGGGCGTGATACAAGGTCCGCATGAGTCGCTCCGCGCCTACATCAAGCGCTTCAGTAAGGCAATATCAGAGATATCTGGGCTCGACGATGGAACGGCCAGGGAAGCGCTGAAAAAGGGTTTGAGACACAAATCCTTGTTCAAAAACGAGATCTGCACTCGATACCCTCCAACGATTCAGGATGCCCTTCATAGGGCAAAAGGATTCATCGAATTGGAGGAAGAGAACGAGCGTGTGGACCAAGACTTAATGCGAACAAGGGAGGAGGTAGCCAGAGTCCGCAACGACCAAGAGAAGGTCTTCCGACGTGATCGGTCACGCCCAGCTACAAGGATAGACCGTCGCGAAGGACGAACAGCGAAGCGCGAACAAAAACGACCGATCTCCCCGCCGAAGTATGCCCTCGGTATCAGCCCTTCTGAACTAATAGCTCACCTAAGGCGCCAGGACTTTGTGACTTGGCCAAAGAAGCTGCCAGAAAACCCTGCAAGGGACACCACAAAGTACTGCGAGTTTCACAAAGATCATGGTCACCAAACCATTGATTGTCGAGCATTAAGGGCTGAGGTCGCAGAACTTCTGAAGAAGGGCCATCTTCGAGAGTTTTTGACGGAGAAAGGAAGAGAAACATATGGGCTTGGTAGCGAAGCCAAGGAACGAAGGATCGTGCAGCAAATCGAAGACACACCTTCGCCCCACCAGTCCGAAAGACGATCGGCGTGATATGCGGAGGCTCAGACTCTAGCAGCGAGACTACAAGCCCTAATCGTTCTCATGATGATGCATTATTTCTACGCTACCAAAACGGTGACAAACAGGTTGGAACGCTTGGTCAACCTTCGGGGAAGTTTGACTTCTTAGTTACATACTCTCCCCCTCCGAGGACAGACCAGCCAATCGAACCAACAGGATGGGATGAACAGACAGAGGACTATCCAAGAGGATCACCTCCACCAGCCCAGAAGACGATCGACGTGATCTGCGGAGGTTCACTCTATAGCGGCGAAACAATAACCGCTATCAAATCCTACCGAAGAAAAGCTTTGCAGCCAATTCCGTCAGTTCTTCCCGAAGACCCCATCGAACACTCGATTAGCTTCCATAGCAGTGAGGCTACTAGCCTAAGCCGACCTCATGATGATGCGTTGGTTTTAACATTGAACGTATCTAATTGTGAGGTTGGGCGAATTCTTGTGGACAA
This sequence comes from Ficus hispida, assembly GCA_025413025.1. Lineage (NCBI taxonomy): Eukaryota > Viridiplantae > Streptophyta > Magnoliopsida > Rosales > Moraceae > Ficus > Ficus hispida. The sequence continues at coordinate 20,516,404 of CM046372.1, forward strand.
CGGAAGTTCAGCAGATGTTCTTTTCCTGTCAACATTAAAGGAAATGGATCTGTCCGAATCGGACGTTGAACGCTCGACGACCGTTTTGACAGGATTCAATGGAGAATCAACCGCCGCTATTGGAAAGATCAAGCTTCCCGTTTTTGCAGCAGGGGAGAACAAGCTGACCAATTTTTGGTTCTGGACTGTCCTTCAGCCTACAATATCATTCTTGGTAGGCCGTGGATTCACGCGATGAAGGCAGTCCCTTCCACGTATCACCAACGTATAAGATTTCCAACTAAAAGAGGAGTGAGGGAAGTGAAAGGTAATCAGGAGACAGCTCGAACCTGCTACCTTCATTCCCTAAAAATGAAGAAACATAACCGGTTATAGCAGCTAGAGGAGGAAAAGACATCGAACGCTCAATATAAACCCAACATGGAGCAACTCGACGAAATCCAGATCGACCCCGAACATCCCGATCATATGGTTAATATTGGTTCGTTACTCGATCGAACGATGCGTACCGAGCTCATAAGTTTTCTTCTAAACAACCAAGACTGTTTTGCATGGTCACACAACGACATGCCAGGTGTCGACCCGGACGTTACAACACACCGTTTGAACGTCGATCGAAATCACAAGCCTGTCAAACAGAAAAGAAGAAAACTCGGCATCGAATGTAACCAAATTATCAACGAAGAGGTACGGAAGTTGATCGAGGCTGGATTTATCAAAGAGGTTCAGTACCCAGACTGGCTGGCGAACGTTGTAATCGTGAAGAAGAAAAACGGCAAATGGAGAGTCTGTATCGATTTTACAGATTTGAACAAAGCATGTCCGAAGGATAGTTTCCCCTTGCCTCATATTGATCGACTGGTCGATGCTACAGCGGGCCACGAATTACTCTCGTTCATGGACGCTTTCTCAGGATATAACCAAATTCTTTTGCATCCCGACGATCAAGAAAAAACAGCATTCATTACGGAAAGGGGGATCTATTGTTACAAAGTTATGCCGTTCGGGTTGAAGAACGCTGGTGCAACATACCAGAGACTTGTCAACGCAATGTTCGCTGATCAACTGGGTCGAACGATGGAGGTCTACATTGATGACATGTTGGTAAAGTCACTAAAAGCAGCTGATCATATCGGACATTTGTCCGAATGCTTTTCAGTACTTCGTCAGCATAACATGCGACTGAATCCATCGAAGTGCTCTTTCGGAGTTTCATCCGGAAAATTCTTGGGCTACATTGTCACGCGACGAGGAATCGAAGCCAATCCTGACCAGATAAGGGCGATAATTGACATGCCATCTCCCAGAAATAAAAGAGAGATTCAGAAGTTGACTGGTAGGATCGCCGCTCTAAACAGATTTATCTCACGCTCGACTGACAAGTGCCATCCCTTTTTCAAGCTGCTGAAAGGGAACAAGAAATTCGAATGGAACGAGCAATGCCAAAAAGCGTTCGATGAACTCAAAAGATATTTATCAAGTCCTCCAATCCTATCGAAGCCCTTAACCGGTGAGAGTTTATTTTTGTACTTAGCCGTAACAGAAGATTCTGTCAGTGCCGTTCTAGTGCGAGACTCGAACGGTGAACAACCAGTCTACTACATCAGCAAGTCGTTACTTGATGCAGAAACGAGATACCCGGTGGTCGAAAAATTAGCTTTAGCTCTCATCACAGCAGCTAGAAAGCTGAGGCCGTATTTTCAATCACATTCAATAGTCGTAATGTCAACTTACCCACTACGAGCTATACTTCATAGTCCAAATTTATCTGGACGATTAACGAAGTGGGCGGTTGAGTTGAGTGAATTCGACGTTGAATACAGGGTTCGAATCAGCCTGAAATCTCAAGTACTTGCTGATTTTGTAGCTGAGCTCAATCCGATTCCTTCCACACCAAGAAACGAAGAAGAATGCTCATGGACGCTTATGGTGGACGGAGCATCAAACATGAAGGGATCTGGAGTGGGAGTAATTTGCAGGACCCCCAATGGCGAAATAATCGAACAATCATTTCGCCTTGGGTTTAACGCCTCAAACAATGAAGCAGAATACGAAGCCTTAATTGCGGGGTTACGCTTGGCAAAGGCACTGGGGGCTCAAAGTTTGAATATTCAAAGTGATTCACAACTCATTGTGAACCAAGTACTCGGAGAATACACAGCCAAGGACACAAGGATGGAAGCATACTTGAATGTTGTCCGTTCGCTTGTCCAGCATTTCGAAGAATACGAGATTCAACAAGTTCCACGGAACTCAAATACACAAGCAGACGCTTTGGCTGCGTTCGGTTCGACATCCGAGTCACATTCACGTCGAAGCATCCCAGTCGGGTTTATTGAAGAGCCCAGTATTCAGATCGAAGCAGCAATTATTTCAGACGAAGTAAAAGAAGACTGGCGAACGCCCATTGTAGCTTACTTGAAGGAGGGACTATTACCAGATGACAAGCAAGAGGCACGGAAGATCAGAACTAAAGCTGCAAGATTTTCACTGATCAATGACGTTCTCTTTCGTCGCTCGTTTAACGGTCCCTACGTTCGATGTCTTGACAACAAGGAAGCTATCTATGTGTTCAAAGAAATCCATGAAGGCGAATGCGGAAACCATTCTGGGGGATGATCTCTATGCAATCAAGTCAAACGCCAGGGCTACTACTGGCCAACCATGCTTCAAGACAGTGAAGATTTTGTAAAGCGGTGTGATAAATGCCAAAGACATTCCCCAGTTTTCCACCAGCCGTCCGAACGACTTTCGAGCATTGCATCTCCATATCCATTCATGAAATATTCAATGGATATTGTAGGTCCACTGCCAAGGGCGAGCGGTCAACGCAAATTTTTACTCGTACTCACTGACTACTTCACAAAGTGGGTCGAGGCAGAAGCATTCGCGGAAGTTAAAGATTCAGACGTCGAAGGCTTTATTTGGAAGAACATCTTTTGCAGATTCGGCTTGCCTCAGGAGATCGTCACTGACAATGGGTCCCAATTCATCTCTGGCAACTTCAGAAAATTCTGCCAAGCATGGAAGATCGAGCTCAGCTTTTCAACCCCTCGGTATCCCCAGGGAAACGGGCAAGCTGAAGCTACCAACAAAACTATTGTTCAGAACTTGAAAAAGAAGCTCGAAGCTCGAAAGGGCCGATGGGCAGACGAACTTCATGGTGTACTTTGGGCGTACAGAACAACCCCACGAAGGGCAAATGGTGAGTCTCCATTCTCACTGACCTTCGGTGCAGAAGCTGTTATACCAGCCGAAATCGGTGTTCCCACGATCCGGCGTGAATTGGCTTTCGAATACGAAAGTCAAAATCAAGAAATGCTTAATGACAGTCTGGACGTTCTGGACGAAAAACGAGATCGAGCCCTGATTCGCATGGCAAACTATCAGCAATCAGTGGCTAAGTATTATAATTCAAAAGTTCGACCGAGAATTTTTAACGAAGGAGATCTTGTACTTCGGAAAGTATTCCAGAACACAGCCGAGCCAAATGCAGGAAAGTTGGGAGCAAATTGGGAAGGTCCTTACAGGATCTTAAAGGTTATTCGACCAGGTGTCTACCGTTTGGAAACAAGCGATGGAGTAGAAGTTCTCCGCAGTTGGAACGCTCATCATCTCCGAAAATACTACTTGTAATTCTTGTAAAGGTTAGATCCATTACGGCGAGCGTTCATCGCTATATCGAACCCGTAGGTCTATGCCTGAACTCCATTGCTCTTACACAATGTACGAGCTGCGTCACCTGAACTACGTTCGACTTGATCCCTAAACATTGGGTACGTAGGCAGCTCGTATACGTTTATATGAGTTCAGTCGTAAAAATTCAAACACAACTGTATTGGAACTACGAATGGCTTGATCCCTAAACATTGGGTACGTAGGCAGCTCGTCACACTTGAACGAGTTCAGCTATAATCCATTATAAAAATCATGTTTTCCTCGATTGAAAACTTGCATTCTTTTAAATTCATTTTCCTTGATTGTGAATTTAGCTTTTTCAATTATCAACGTTGGAGCATACATCGTTCGTCTTAACGAACTCAACAATTAACTATCTTATGCTTCCTAACGTACAATGCGGTTCAATCGATGTTCATCTCAACATCTAACGTTCGTCTTAACGAACGTTCGTCCTAAAGATTCACTATCATGTGTTCTCTATTATCTACAACGTGGTAGATCAACCGCTGTTCGATTCCACATTAAACGTTCGTCCCAACATATTCGACGATTCGTAGTCATGTTATTTCTAAACTTCGCAGCTCGATCGCTGTAAGGTTCGTTGTTTAACGTTCGATCTAACAGACCTAATATCATGGTTTGCATATTTGTATACAACAATAAATGTGCAAGTAAAAATTACAAAAGATAAAATCTATAAATTCAATAAAATAAAATCTTTTGTACAAGATTCATCGTTCCGAATGAAAAGAAAAATTACAAAAGAAAAACTAAAAATTACAAAAATAGTTAATTCTATGCCTCTTTAAGCTCAGGGACTCCAGCCGAGGGTTCGACGTTCGGAGTAGATGATTCAGCTGCAGGCTCGACGGTTGGAACATCCGTTTCAGCCGCAGGAGGATCAGGGACAGATGATGAAGTTCCAGCTTCGCCAATTGGATCTTCATACAGCTCGATTTCTTCGTCGACATCAGCATCGACGAGCAGCCTTGTCTGTACTCCTTCAATATGTCGTACCGAGCTTTGAGGGTAGCTTCCTCGAACGCATTAGTGATTCGGGTGGTAAGTGCTGTGTTCTTGGCTTCAAGGGTTTGAATCTTCTCTTGCGCTTCATTGTATTTATCAACCATGATTTTCATCGTGTTGATATTTTCTTCGCTCGATCGCACTACATTTTGAAGCTCGGAAGTCAAACCTTCAGCGTTTGCTTTCACACCACCGAAGAGTCGTTCGATGTTCGCCACCCTCTCCTCCCACTGTTTGTCCCTCTCCTCGAGCAGCTCGATCTTCTCCTCGAGCTGCTTATTTCGATCTTCGAGACCGTCGATCGTAAGCCTATGCTCGCGAACTCTATCTGTTGTTCGATAGACGAGTCCCATTGCTTGAATGCTCGCCTGAAACATCACAGCAGATTAGTTTAATGATAGTAAAAATAAAATACATATTATATATATGTAAATTATATATATATATATATGAAAATAAAGTTTATAAACACATACCTTCAAGTTATTCCATAGTATATCGTCGAGGTGCTGTTGGATACGACCTTCGTACATAGCGTCGGTATCCACCTGAGAAATGAGCTGCTTCATAATTTCGACGCTCGCATGTTGGTCTTTAAGAAGACTCATGTTCTCTGGCAGATCGACCTCCACCACGTTGCTTTTCTTAGAAGCGGAAGGCTCGACTTCATTCTCGACGGAGGGGACTTTGGATCTCTTGTTCCTTTTTGCAGGAACTTTCTTTTTGCCCTTCTCCACAGCTTTCCTCTTTCGGCTTGGGGACGGTTGTTTCGCAGGAGGCTCAGGGAAGACTCGAGCACTGGCAAAGGAGTTGGCTCGTTGGTTTTTGCCGCATTCTCCGTTGCAGCAGCAACGGTTTTTGCCTTCGCAGCTTCCTTCGCTGCCTTCCTCTTGGCAAGCAGGTCCTTAGGAGACGGGAATTCGATATCCATCGAATCCAGTGCAAACTCTGCGATCAAAGCCTCCTCGTCAGTTAACGGTTCAATGAACAGTGGAGAACCGAAGAGTCTCTTCAACGCTCCCCTGATCACGAACGGCCAATCTACCCAGGAAGGAACTCGTTTAGGAATACCTGTTGGGAGTTCGATGAAGTCCTTCCAAAGGCTCGACGCTCGTAGTCGCTTTGGATTTTGAATTTCGTTCCACTCTCTGTTCGGGAGCGCGAGCAATCGTTCGAGCTTCTCTTCGAACAAGAGAGCTTTCGGTGGCGGTTTCTTCGATTCTTGGCCTGCAATACAACAAAAATGATATTAAAATCATAATACAAGATATCTTCGAGATACGTTCGACGCTCTATGCTCGATACTTACGAAGAAACCCCCATAATGGAAAAAACGAATTGGCAAGTCCTCCCATTGACTTTTCATTTACCAACATGAAAAAGTAATGGTCTGCCAGTATCTATCGGCGTTCTTCATTTCGCCAACAACTTGTTTGTTCTTCCTCGGATACATCGAGTATCGTCCTCGGTCCTTAGAGTTTTCTTGCGGATAGTAAATGGCGAGGATGTCATCCACTGTTAGCTCGACGTTCGCTTCGTCCGCCAACACTATCAAACCTAAGAAAACTCTCATCCCGTTCGGCATCAACTGCGGGATGGCAAGCTGGTAATGATGCATGCACTCGACAAGGAGAGGAGGAAGAGGAAGCCTTAGACCGCACTCAAAGTAGATGGTATACATGCATATCCATCCTTCAGAAACGGTGTCTGCTCGTTCACCTTCGAGTGGGAGACGTAGCTGAACTTCGTTTGGAAAACCAAAACGACCTCGAATCTCTGTCAGATCGTCTTCTGTCAAGACGGATCTTGGGTTCGACGTTCGAAGAAGAGATTCGGTACTTAGACGACGCGGTGGTCTCGTCAGTCGAGCGATGGGAGGAATCGTCAAAACCTCAGTCTCTGAAGTGCTCGCCGGTCGATTTCTTTCGGATGCCTGATTGCTCGTTTCAGCATCCCTTCGACCTCGTGAAATCTCATGTTCAACTCTCGACTGACGAATTGCAGATGTCCACTCTTCGTCATCAGAACTGTCATCACTAGAGTCTGTGCTCGTCCACTCTACTTCTACATCTATATCTTCGACGATTTGTTTTTCCTTGTCCATAATTTACAAACTGAATCGTGGACGAACGGTGGAGAAATTTCGGATCTAAAATCCCAACGGACCAAAACCTTCTTGAAGTTTCGGAAGAACACGAAGAACAGAACTCTAAAACCCGAGAAAAACCCTCAAACAAAACCTCACTAAAACCTCTAACCAGAATATTTACCCGGAAGAAATGCCAAAAACGACCGGAAAGACTCAAAAACAAGATGAAATAAAGTTTTACCGAACCAAAATTGCTCAAAAGAGAGAGAGAACGGAGAGAAATCTTGCCTGAAAATTTCTGTGACTTCGGAATATCTCGGACGCTCTGGGTTTTCTCAGACGCTTCAATTGCAAATATAAGGGGAAATGATATCGTGTGAATCGTTATATAGCTTGGCTGTATAACCAACGATCCTGATTTCCAGGGAATTTCTGATCAAACGGCTGGGGTAGCATAACCTTTCGAATTCCCGCTCAAACGATCGTACGTCGCATCATAGCAAACCCTGAAATCTCGCGCACGCCAGCTCAGACCTGCGCCATAACGGTACGAATCCCAATGCCGTTACAGAACATCCAGTCAGTACTCGCCACGTGTATAGAGATTTCCTCTCTCACAAGTCTCGAGATTTCCATCGAGTATTTCGTCAGTCCGTTCTGATCTTCCTGATCTGATGTAACAATGACTGATGCGAATTTTTATCGAGTATGATCAAACACTCTATCGAGGATCCATCGCTCGATAGACTGGGGGGCTATCTGTTGGGGTTAGACTTCGTCTTCCCTTTAAAACGTTAGCTTTAACAGTTTATCTGACAAACGGCGAACCCCCGATTACATTTCGGACCTCATAGTTGGGCCAGTCCCAATTCACTGACCCGTTCGAGCCTCGAACGTCGATCGATCTCACGAATGGGCCGGACCCATGCAATGATTCCAAGTCATTTTGATATTTACGAACATTTACAATCGAGCATCGAACGTTCGTGTCAAATATGATTCTAAGCTGATGGAATCTCTAATAAGCCACGAACGATGGATTATGAGGGCGAAGCCTTATTTCCTTCTTACCGTTCGTCGCTCGTTTATAATACAAATCATAAGGAGCGTCTCCTATTACAATCGAACCTACGATGGATATATGACGTATTATGTCTGTATGAAAACTGACAAATACATGATCACCAATGGCTGTATATCAGTAACCGCTAGGCCCATTATCTGCGATTCATATGGGTAACTGCCAATTCCATGTCATGACACGTGTCCCACGAATGATAAGCAATAACTGTTTGCTATCAGTTATGGGATCGGACCCATCAATTTTCCTCTATAAATAGAGGAAGACCCCCCTGACCAAAGGAGACGAAAAAATCTCTCTTTTCTACAGAATAGAAAAGCATCCTTATACAGTACCCTTCTTCAATTAAGAATCACAGTTCTTCTTGTATCCCAGAAGTATTCGTATACATAGAAGCATCATTCTCAGAGGACGTAGCACTTGTTGGGCGAACCTCTCTAAATTGTGGTGTCATCAATTCTATGCTGTTTTTATTTATTTTATTATGTTCATATTGGGTTGTATTTATGAGTTTCATTACAATTCCCGGGGGCCCAATACATTTTGATTTAACGATATTGACTAACTCCGGTTAAAATTTGACAGTAGATATCCATCTACAA
>CM046372.1:20524982-20561070 GCA_025413025.1 Ficus hispida
TAGATATCATGACGGTTAGAAAATCGTCGTGGAAAAGACACCACGATAGTTAAAAACTGTCGTAATATCCTTTTTTTTGTACTAGTGAAAGCAATGTCCATAGTGACATTGAATCGTTTGGTAGGAGGAATATAACACCGCTATCCATTATTTTGTACTGAATACCCCAAGAACACACACTTTATGCCTTTGATTCCAATTTGTCGTGAGGAATGATGGACAAACACATAAATGAGGCAGCCAAATACTTTTGGGTAAGGTGCCTCACCCTTGGAAATTTGAGAACATCAAGAGTAGCTTCTCTATCGGCTTTAGGTGGTCAAGGATCCTTGTCGGCGTTCTATTGATGAGGTCAACAACCGTAATGATGGTGTCTCCCTAATAGTGCTTTGTACCTATCGGAATATGATTGCTTGAGCAATTTCAAGAAGATGACAATTTTTTCGTTACACATCAGTTTGGTGCTGGATCCATGTTTTTAAGTGGCCCATTAACTTGTGATTGAATATTCCTTTCCATTGTCTGCTCGGAAGGTCTAAATATGTGGTGCCAAATTGAGTAGAAAAATGAAGGAGACTTCATTGTTCCTCATTAGATAGACCCAAATTGTCTGCGCATAATCATCAATAAAGGCAACGAACCAATGATGGCCAGAAGTAATAGTAGATTAAGATGGAATCCAAACATCATAATGAATTAAACTGAATAGAGAAACAAATTGAATTTCTTTCATTGGAAAATTCATTCGGTGGTGTTTAGCAAAATATAGGACTCACAATGGAAGATGTTAACATCTATTTTTGTGAACAATGATGGAATTCATTTATTGAACTAGAAAAATGGTGCATGTCCTTATGGGTTGTGCCATAGGTAGATTTGGTCGGAACCAGTTGTGTAGGAGACTAAATACTGAGGCTCTTCATCAACGTTTTTCTTGTTAGCATCCAAGTAGTAAATTTGTCTTTCAATTTACTAAGCCCAATTGTCTTCCGTGAGCGATCCTGAAAACAACAATCAAAAGAAGTAAACTTAACCGAACAACATAGATCATTCATGATTTCTTGATTCACAAAAATTTTATGACTCAAGTTTGGAGGATGGAAAACAGAGTGAAGAATAATGTTATTTGTGATCTTAGTAGAACCCTGACCAACAACTGATGAGTAAGTTCCATCAGCCACTTTGATTTTTTCTCTTTCAGAACATGGAGAATAGCTCGAAAAAATATTAGACATACATATCGTGTGCTCAGAAGTACCAGAATCAAACATCCAATCATTTGAAATTCGAGTAGGAAGTTAAAAGGGCTTGAATACCTAAAGAGACCATGAAGCAAGAACCTATTTTTTTCGGTTCATTGGTTTGTCTATTTGATTTATCAACTAATGAAGCCATGCGATACCTTGTGAGTTGAGTTCAAGTTGACATAATTTGGCCTTTTCAGTTGCAAATTGATTTGCTTGTCTCAAGCACTGACCTCTATGTTCATTGAGTTGCTTTATGTTTGGTGGCTTCCCATGTGGTTTCCAACACATAACCTTAGCATGCCTTGGTTTATTGTAACACACTAAGGTTATTGTAACAAGTGCAGAGAGTTCCATAGTTGAGCAATCAAATTCGTTTGCTTTCTGATTATATAATTCTTTGCTGCTCTCTTCCCCATGAACATAAAGAAAGGTCTCCTCCAAATCGAGAAAAGGTTCTTTTTCTTAGACTCGATTACAAAGTTGATCATATTCTTGGTTTAGACCCATCAAAAACACGATCTTGCTCCATAAGATCCTTAATTTTCTTTACATCAAAGCGGGTTCCAAGTCATTTTTTTTTTGTAAAGATCTTGTTTGGTCAACAAACCTTTAAGGGTGTTGAAGTATGTTGTGGCGTCGGCAACTCCTTGTTTTGTCTTAGAAATTACCTGTTGATTTGAAAGATCAGTGAAGCAAAACTAGTCTTGGAATATGTCTTGTTTAAATCAAATTCGTTTGCTTTCTGTTTATTTAATTCTTTGCTGCTCTCTTCCCCACGAACATAAAGAAAGGTCTCCTCCAAATCGAGAAAAGGTTCTTTTTCTTAGACTCGATTACAAAGTTGATCATATTCTTGGTTTAGACCCATCAAAAACACGATCTTGCTACATAAGATCCTTAATTTTCTTTACATCAAAGCGAGTTCCAAGTCATTTTTTTTTTTGTAAAGATCTTGTTTGGTCAACAAACCTTTAAGGGTGTTGAAGTATGTTGTGGCGTCGGCAACTCCCTGTTTTGTCTTAGAAATTACCTGTTGATTTGAAAGATCAGTGAAGCAAAACTAGTCTTGGAATATGTCTTGTTTAAATCAAATTCGTTTGCTTTCTGTTTATTTAATTCTTTGCTGCTCTCTTCCCCACGAACATAAAGAAAGGTCTCCTCCAAATCGAGAAAAGGTTCTTTTTCTTAGACTCGATTACAAAGTTGATCATATTCTTGGTTTAGACCCATCAAAAACACGATCTTGCTCCATAAGATCCTTAATTTTCTTTACATCAAAGCGGGTTCCAGGTCATTTTTTTTTTGTAAAGATCTTGTTTGGTCAACAAACCTTTAAGGGTGTTGAAGTATGTTGTGGCGTCGGCAACTCCCTGTTTTGTCTTAGAAATTACCTGTTGATTTGAAAGATCAGTGAAGCAAAACTAGTCTTGGAATATGTCTTGTTTATAGCATCCCAAAAAGCTTTTACTTTAGAAAGGAGCATGTTGATTTGGCTAATCTTAGGGATCATAAAATAAATAAGCCATGATATGACAATAGAATTTTTTGTTAGAATAAGAAACCAAAAATTAATGGATAAAATCTAATTCATCCAAGATCCAACATGTTAAATCATCAAAAGAATGAAAGCGGAAGCATACCATGATCTATGGGAAGGAGCTAAACGATTACGGGTTATAGATCTTCCAATCCAATATGGATTTCCTTAGAGAAGAATCTCTGTATTCTTCCTGATGATGGGATGTCAAAGAGAATAGGAATGAATATATCGTATGAATTAGGGACCATAACCATTTAAAATAACTGCAGTTGCTATATTTTTTATATTTCCATTTTGACCCATCATAAAATTAGAAATATAAAATTAGGTCTCTACACATAATAAACTAATACTATATTTAATGCCCAATACCCAATAAAATTAATCTTAGTTAGATCACTTTAAATGGGCTAAATTTTAAGATAGCCTATAATACAATTTAATTACATATGTAGGCCCACATGTTCAATTATTTTCCAATAATCTCCCACTTGGGCCACATATATTTCCTTACAAAATGTGCATAACTCTATGAGCTCAAAACTTTTACTATCATGAATAAAGGCATATCTGAACAATCTGGTCCATTAATTATATTAATATAGGATCAAAGCGATCTTCGTTACATGTAACGTAACTAAATCCATCAATGGTCATGTATATCAATATAATCAAATGACATATATCAAGTATGGATATGTAGCATGGAAATTATATGCAATGTGATCTAAACATGTCTATTTCCAGCTGGTTCAACTTTATTCTTTAATGAGATCAAGTTAAAACAAATCATTGTGAAAATAAACTGAATTTTTTATTTCTGCAGAAATATCCATAAATACAAAGTATCCAAATGAAATGAATAAACATCTAACACAAACTCCTACTAGACTAGTATATCATCAAATGATACGACACTCATATGAGCAGTGTACTCATTAAGACCTTGGGTGGAGCTCTTTGGTAAGCGGATCCGCAATCATGAAGTTTGTATCAATACACTCTATAGATACCTGACCACTCTGAACTCTTTCTTTAACAATTAGGAGTTTGATGTCTCTATACTTTGACTTCGATGAGCTCCTGTTGTTGTTGGAATATAATATTGCTGACTTATTGTCATAAATAACTTTAATGGTCTTTCAACACTTCCAAAATTCACAATCTAGTGACAAAATTCCACAGTCACATTCCATAGTTGGATGCCTTATAACATGCTATAAACTTTGTTGCCATGTAGAAGAAGCTATGAGTGTCTACTTGGCACTCTTCCAGGAAATAATTCCTCTAGTCAGTAGGTAGATATAGCCTGATGTGGATCTTCGACTGTTTGGCATCCAGTAAATCAGAATCAGAATATCTAATGATCTCTAATTAGTTTGATCTCCTAATATTGAGCATGTAATCCTTTATTTTCTGTAAATATCGTATAACCCGTTTGGCTGCTTTCCAATTATCCATCCTAGGGTTACTTAAATATCTGCCTAGCATCCATCAATATATGCTATATCTGGACATGTACAAACCTGAGCATACATTAGATTCCCAATAGCTGATGCATAGGGAATCTTCTGCATTTCTTTATCTTCAAGGTCATTTTTAGGGTACTGATTGAGACTGAACTTGTCTCCGTTAGCAACAGAGGTGTCACCTGGTTTACAGTCCTGCATACTAATCTCTTAAGTACCTTTTTGATATAGCTCTTTGTGATAATCTAAGTATACCCCGAGAGTGGTCTCGATGTACTTGTATGCCTAATGCAAAATAGGTGTCACCAAGATCTTTCATTTCAAATTTCTTTGAAATTCTTGGTTTCATACAACAAGCATATATCGTTGCTAGCAAACAATATGTCATCGACATATGGTACCAGGAAGATATGCTTACTCCCACTGAATTTATAGTATACGCAATCATCAACTGCATTCATCTCAAAACCAAATGAGACTATTACCTGATGAAATTTGTATACCATTGACGGGAATCTTGCTTAAGTCCATAGATGAATTTCTTTAACTTGCAAACCATCTTCTTTGGGTCTCCTAACATAAAGTTTTTCGGTTGCATCATACAAATTGTTTCATCGATGTCACCATTGAGAAATGTCGTCTTTACATCCATCCGATTTAACCCAAGATCAAAATGTGCCACAAGTGCCATGATAGTCCTAAAAGCGTCTTTCATTGAAACAAGAGAAAATTTCTCTTTAAAGTCAATGCCTTTTTTTTTTAGTAGAGCCCTTTGTAACAAGACGAGCTTTATATCCTCTAAATTGCCCATCGAATCCCTCTTGGTTTTAAATATCCATTTGCAAATTAATGGGCTTTGTACCTTTAGGCAATGAATGAGATCCCAAACTTCATTGTCTTTCATGGACTTAATCTCTTTATTCATGGCCTCAATCCATTCTGAGAGTTAGAACTTTACATGACATAATAAAGATGATAAAGTTGATTAGATCATCTTCTATCACTTTAATGTCATCCTCATGTTCTTGGAGAAAGACTATGTAGTCATCTGGAATTGCATTTCTCCTTTCTCTTATGGATCTCCTTAATGGTATTTGCTCTTGAGGTTGTTGAGTTTGCTCTTCCAAAACAATTACTTCATCTTGTGTCGGGAGTTGTTCAATATAGTCTTGATGTTCTCAACTTGTTACTTGATCAATGCCAAGGATAGAAACCTGATCATTGTCAAAAGCAATTATAGGAATAGAAATTGAGTCCTCTTTGAAGACAAAGTCTTTAATCTTATTTCTCCCTAAAAACTCAATATCCTCAAGAACGTTACAGTTCCCATCTAGAAAATGGACTTAGTAGTGGGATCAATAAATTATAACCCCTTGATCTCTCAAAGTATCCATAAAGTAGCAGTTTATTATTCTGGAATCCAGTTTCTTTTCATTTGGTCTATAAGGCCTTGCTTAGTTGGACATCCCTAAATGTGAAAATGCTTCAATTAGGATTCTTGCTCGTCCAAAGCTCATAAGGGGTTTTGACTGCCACCTTAGTTGGTACTTTATTGAGATATAAGCTGCAGTTTTTAGTGTTTCTCCCCAAACAGATTATGACAAGGTGGAATGACTAATCATACTCCTTACTATGTCTTTAAGTGTCCTATTTCGTCTCTTAGCTACTCCATTCATGATAGGGGATCCCAGCATGGTGTACTATAGGACTATTCCATATTTTCTCTAGGAATTTAGAAAGGGCCTGAACGTTGTTCACCTAATCTGTCATATTTGTAGAATACTCACCATCACAGTTAAATTTAACGCCTTTAATTCTTTTGCTGAGTTGGTTCTTAACTTCAGCTTTGTAAGCCTTGAACACATCCACTGACTGGGACTTCTCATAAATGACATACAAGTAGCCATAACGTGAGCAATCATCTATGAACGAAATGAAATATTGTTGACCATTCCAAAAGCCATAGGTAATGGTCCACAAATATTCGTGCGAATTAGTTCTAAGACGTCTGAAGCTCTGCTGGCACCTAATCTCCTTATGTTTGTCTATTTCCCTTTAATACACTCAGCATAAACCTCAAAGTCTGTGAATTAAGGGAATCAAGAATCCATCGGACACAAGTCTTCCAATTCTACTTTTGGAGATATAACCTAAGCGCTTGTGCCACAATGAAGCAGAATTTTCATTGGTTAATTTGCGTTTCATACCACGTGAATTCAAATGCAATGTTTCATTAAATAAGGCAATTGTATTAAGGAAATATAGGTTATCATAAAAGGATAAAGAACCGGTACCAATAATATTTGAATTCAAAGAAAGACTAAACTGACTATTTCCAAAAGCAGAAGAATAATCAAATTTGTCCAAAGCAGAAATATAAACCAAATTCCGTCTAAATGATAGTGCATCATATGTCTCTTTCAAATCCAAATAATATCCAGTCTTTATTAATAACCTAAAATTCTATATAGTCTCAACTTCTACCGATTTACCATCACCCACATAGATGAATCATTCAACATCATTTGACTTCGGTAACTCAGGCAACCCTACATAGACACACTTATATGAGTAGTAGCACCAGAATCCATCCACTAAGTGTGTCTTGGTACTGAAGCTAAATTAACCATAGAACAAACTAGGGTGAGAAATATACCTTTCTTTGCATGCCAAGAATGATATTTGGTATATTCTCTCTTCATGTGTCCAAGTTTATGACAGAAATAATAGCCAAATTCTTCATCTTGGTTCTTTTGTTGTTTCTTTTGAGCTTGACCACTTGCAGCTTCCTTATCTTTTTTCCTTTTTTTTTTGTTCTTGTCCTTAGATGTACTTGCCAAGTGAGCACTTTCGGTCTTCTCTTGCTCTAGCCTTTCTTCCTTTTGCACACAATAAGAAATGAGCTCATTCAGAGACCATTTGTCTTTTTGACAGTTATAACTGACCTTAAATTGACTAAATTATGTAGGAAGCGAAATCAAACTAAATGCATGAGTAAATCTTAGACAGCACCAACTTTAATGTCTTTAGTTTTGAAGCAAGATGAGACATCTCCATGTACTCCCTTATATTTCCTTTTCCTTTATACCTCATCGAAAGAAAGCTTGCTAGAACCATACTTGTTCCAACCTTACTTTTTTTTAGCAAAACGCTTTTCAATTTCTTCAAGAAACTCCTTGGCAATAGTAACCTTTACAGACACAGCTCACCTAAAGGCTTCCGGAATTCCACGCTTTATGATCATAAGACTCATGCGACTTGAACGATCCCACTTCTCCATCTCTCATTTTTCTCAGTGGAACTTTTATCCGTAAGGTCAGTGGGTGGTTCAATCCTTAGCGTAAGGTTTAGACCCATGCAGCTACGAATGATCATAACGTTCTCTTTTCAATCCTTGAAGTTGGTCCCATTTAGTATGGGGATAGAATTGTCATTAGCAGATATAGTAGAAGCAGATGCACTAGCTGAACAGAGAACAAAACAAGCAAAATAAAATGTTCACATAAGAATCCATATCAAACAATAAATAAAATTCAAATAATGGTAGCCTCATCACAAGATACCTAATACAATATTAATATTTAGTTTTTAGATAGAAATAATAACTTGTAAGTGGTACTCTTGGTGTAGTAATCAAATATTGACAATAAGTCATATTTACAATAGGTCTATATTTAGATCGACTTATTATTCATATGGAATATTTTAGAATTGTCACATATTTATTACCACAAGTGTGCATGCAATTTGACCAAATATTAACCTTCTTTTGGCCAGTCAATATCTGCATGAACACAACTATCTTAATATTCTAAATAACTTAATCTACATAAGAAAGGTTACTTTAGTAGCATGTTGCTTCAATCAATCTATTTTAGAATATTAGACATCCAAAAGATATAATCAATAAACTAAAATTTGAATTTAATTGATAGAGAAAAAAGAATAAAATAAAAATAAAAATTTACAAAAAAAAATTTTTTTTTGGTGGGCACTGCAATGCCCCAATATGGGGTTGCAGCGCTGTTTCATAGCATGGGTCTATACCTGGGCCGTACAGGTACATTGTAGTGCCAAAACAGCATTCTATAGCGCCCATACGACCCATAGTAGTTTCCAAAGTTCGAAATTCGAAACTTAGGGTCGAAAATTCGCATTCCAAAGCCTAGTATGCGAATTTTTAACCCAAAAATTCTTCCTTAATGTCTTTAATTCATAACAAAACATTAATATACCATCATATCATCATCAATAAGAGAAGATTATGGAATTTTGGAAGAACAAAAACAAAGAATCCATAACCATAACCGTTCTTAAATCTAACAAAATGAAACCTAATTTAAAAGGAAAACTTAATTCTCAATAGTTTAACATGGAGAATGCTCTGATACCACTTGTTAAGAAACCAAAACTTTATAGTGAAATTCTAATTCATCCAAGATCTACCATGTTAAATCATTAAGAAAATGAAAGCAGAAGCATACCTTGATCTATGGGATGGAGATGATTACGGGTTATAGATCTTCCAATCTAATATGATTTTCCTTAGAGAAGAATCTATGTATTCTTACTGATGATGAGATGTCAGAGAGAATATAAATGAATATATCGTATGAATTAGGGACTATAACCATTTAAAATAACTGTAGTAGTTATACTTTTTATATTTCGGTTTTGGCCCATCTAAAATTAGAAATATAAAATTAGTTCTCTACACATAATAAATCTATACTATATTTAATGCCCAACGCCTAATAAAATTAACCTTTGTTAGATCACTTTCAATGGACTAATCTTTAAGATAACCTATTATACATATTTAATTACATATGTAGGCCCAATAAAATCATTGATTGTTGACGAGAGGCCGTAATGGTGGATGAAACTTCAAATTCTGGGATTCTTAATTAACTTTCTGTAAGGCCAAAACTTGGGGCAAATAAACACAGCTAGACCCACAAATACTAAATTAGATCCATATGAATTGGGAAGCAAAGAAAAATGAGAAACTTTGGTTGGTCCGAACCATAGGTGTTGGTGGCTGTGGGGATCTAGACCTAATGCAGAGACGGCTATAGTCAATGCTAGAGGAGGCGATGGTCATAACTATAGGAAGTTTGAAACCCTAGAATGAACTCCAATAGCCACAAACCCTAGCATAAGCGAGAACCTGTCGGCCGCGTGAGTGAAATTCGAGCACAAGAACCCTTCAGCGCCAACCCGAGCGAGACTACCAGTAATAACCAAAAATTTATACGGACTCATGATTTCCTCGTACATAAGAAATTTAAGTTCGTACTATGTGTTTTTTTGTGATATTTCATGAAAATTGTGAATATCAATGCGAAATTCATAATTTTATCAGTAAATGTTTGAGTTCTCATTTAATTAGCTATGAGACTCAATAAGCAATTTGCTTAGCCAAGCATATGACCTTTGAGCAAAAAGGGGAGAAAAATTCTATGATTTCATGTTGGTCGAAGTTTGACCGAAAATGTCAAAGGTTGACCAGGAAGGTCAAATAGATGAATGTACTAAGATATAATAAGCAGTATGGGAAATATACGGCAAAAACCATCTTTACGGACAAGATAGCATGAATAAGATTTAAAACCACCATAGAAAAATCAAGCACACCAAGTAGGATATTAAGGGTAAGAAAGGTTTCAAGAAATAAGAAAAATTTTATATAGTTCATTTTTACACAGATAAATTTTGGACTGCAGTACAGTGTAAAATATGTTATTAGTTAATAGCAGTATTGGAAATATCTGTGTTAGCATAAAAGTGTATTGCATATTAAGAGACAAGCCAAATAAGGCCTTAGGTAATGACATCATATCACCATGGATTTATGACATCACTTTGATTTAAATTGTGGAAAGAAATCAAATCTTTGCCACCTAGCACCAATATGGCCGGCCACTTGGAGGGTTTTTGTGTAAATTTTTGTGCAATTATTTTTGTCCCAAGGGTTTCTAAGCAAATATTGGATTAAAAATAAATCCAAAATTAATTTAATTTTCAGCTATAAATAGGACCAAGGGGGGGCGGATTTTTGCTTCAAAAAATTTAGAAAACTCCCAAAACCATGCTCAAAATTTCTTCACCCAATTCCTCTAAAACCCGAACCCAATAAGGAAGAAAAAAAAAAGTAGAGCAAGGAAATAGGGCAAGGGGTGGTCGGATTTTGAGCTAGAATCACAAGCAAAGGTTGAAAAAATTTTGGAACCCATTGGAGGAGAAGCCGTTTGTGGAGTGCTAAGGAAAAGGGGAAAAGTTGAGCCAATCTCTTGAATTGAGTAAGGTAAGCCTTTTGGATTCTAGGCTTTTCAATTCAAGTTTCAATTTGAATTAAGTGTATTTAAGCCTTGGTTTGTAAAAGCTTAAGCTCAATTTAATTTTCATGCCCTAGTTTAGAAATTTTAGAGTTGTGCTTGATATTGGTGCTTAGGTGGTTTTAAATTTCAAGTATGCATGCTTATGTGATTGGTTGTATGAAAATTAGGGTTTACATGGTTGTATGTCCCCAAATGCTTAAGTATGTTGAATGTGAATGTATGATTATGTGAATGATGGAATGGTACGATAGAAAGCGCTGCATGTGTGATCTTAGGCTCTCCGGTGGCTGGTTGAGTTAGATTACGCGATTAGGACGTAAAACCAACGTAACACAAGAAAACTGCCAGTTCGGGTACAAACTGGCCAGTTTTCTAGAAAGCCGATTTTGAGGCCCTTGAGGCCGAATTTGGGAAAACTTAAAACATGAAAGTTGTAGATAAGGGTTTTTCCTAGTGGGTACATGGACCGTTTTGCAAAGTAAGGCTCCAACGGCCTCGGTTTTTACAAAAATCCGAGCCTATCTGTGCCCAGACTTCATGCACGGCCAGTAGGTTCAATAGGAGATAAGAGTAGGATAGAGTCCGAACTGGGTTTTGAGTAAAACATGAAAGTTGTAAGCTTTTTCAAGATCTAAAACTTTCATGAAGAAAACTTTTCAGATTCGACCCATATTTTTAAATACAATTGGATTTCTAAAACTGTGCAGGAAACAGGAAATTCCTGCTCAGGATTTTCTAAAACAGTGCAGGAAAAGGATATTCCTGCACATACACTGATGATTGACTGTGGAAAGCTGTTCCAAGGGCAGTTTTCAACACTTAATGATTTTACAAATCCTACTCAAGAGTTATAATTTTTCACAAGTTGAACGAAGGATTTTTGTATTAAAAGGACATAAAATGTTAAGTTTTTCCCAAAGAAAAGCCACAATAAATTTTGGACCCAAGATATGGAGACTAGATGATGACCAACGGTAATCTGGAAGGATACCCAGGTTATTGGACTGGGCCAAAGCCCGGGGTTACCCAATATAGCCCAACAAGATACCAAGTTTAAAAATGAGCTAAGACTTAGGGTTACTTGTTGTAACCAAGTAAGATATCATGTATGGGGGACATATAACTATGGCTATGCATGAATATTGGTTAGATCCCCAATATTTTTAATCCTTACCTATGTCCTTTATTATAGCAGGAGATAACCTGCTGTTGTGTCCGAATTGGAGCGACACATTACGGACATAGTAGACGAGGTAAGTACAAACCTCACCTGCAGTATGGAAAATAGTAAGCTATTTTCAAGTATATGACATGATTACATGTTATGTTATGTATGCATGTTATGCTATGTCATGCCATGTTATATTATGTCATGCCATGTTATGATACGATAAGCCATGTTAAGTCATGTTAAGCCATGATACATGAAGTTATGCCATGAATTTATGGTTATGCCATGTCTAGTCTCATGTGCATTATGACTATTAAGATCACATGTAAAGATTCTTAGTCTTGGAAATGTAACAAGACTAAGACTAAACCAAGACAAGTAAGGTGTCGTACCAACCTCCTGTTGATGCGGGAGGATCATATATGTTTCAAGTTAATTTATGATTATCAACCTCTCGTTGATGTGTGATGGTACAATGATAATCAACCTTCCGTTGGCGTGAAGGGTTATGTTTATGTTTTCCAGAATTGTTAAGGGCCTTGCAAACCCTGACGTTCTGAGAATTGCGTGCCTTTGGTACGTACACAAGGGGCCCATATGTTAAGCAAGATAATAAGTTTAAGTCAATAATTGGTCATAAAAGATTCATAATTGATTCATGCATAAGTTGCACAATATTTGTTACGTTTTGTGAGAATTATGTTTTACTTGCTGAGCGAAAGCTCATCAGTATATTTCATACTGTAGGTAAGAAGCCTGCAGCTTAATTGGTGGGCCAGGTGGACGATGCGGCAGGTGAAGGGCGGTGTGGGATACCACTACGCAAATTTTTCCGTAAGTTCTGTTAAGTTTAAAATATATATATTTTTTAAAGTAAGTTACGTTGTATAAAAGTATGAGGATTTAAAGACTCGAACAATTTATAAGAATTATGTATGTTTTCATCTCAATATGTACACATGATAAGTTTACCATATGAGCAACCCTATTTTTATATGTAAGTTTGAAAAAAAAATTTTATTCTCAATTTTCCAAGTAGGTTTAAGCAGTTATGTAAGTTCAAGTATGTATGGTAACAGCCCTACGTAGGTTGGGGCGTTACAGTTTGGTATCAGAGCGGTATCCTGCCAGCCTACTTCGCTTTGCCTCACATCATTTCCACCACGGCCCAAGTAAGTTAAGTTATTTTTCTTATACTTAGAATTAGTTAGGATCTTGCGTGCGTAGTAAGCATCTCTCGTCAATAGTCACGCTAGAACTTCTCGCATTATGGAATTAGATCAACATTATGGAAGTTATATGTTGTATTTGTGAACTCTGCCGCATAAGAACAATATTGGATACGGGGATGACGTTGGGTGGTGCCTTAGCTTGGTGGTGGCAATTAAGTGACGTATGAACATGATGGGAAAGTTTTATACCTTCCTAAATGTTATAATTATGTATTTATGTTATGAAGCAGACATGAACAAGATTATGATAGATTCAGATATGTTCCATGATTATGTTATGATATGGAATTAAGATTGTGGTTCTATACAAAAGACATGATTTTATTAATTTATTAAAACAAGAAGATTATTTCATAAGTTTTCTTCGTAGAACCATGCCACCAAAGCATATAATGGCTCAGACCCAAACGTAGATCTTGCGGCCCAGATGAATGAACTAAGACAGATGATGTTAGCCCAACAACAAGAGATAGGTGGGCTTAGAGCTCAATTGGCTCAGCAGAATCAGGGACCTCCTGATGCCGAAGTACCACCAGCACCTGTGAATCAGCCTGCTGCACCGGAAATTCCTGATGCTGACCCGGTGATTCTAGAAAACCCTATAGCTCCTGAAGTGCATGATGTGCCTTTGGCTGTTCTGCCAGCACCTCTGGTTCGAACTCTGGGAGAATTATATGACAGGTTTCGACGCATGAAGGCACTGGAATTTGAAGGTTCAACAAACCCAATTGAGGCCGACAACTGGTTGGTTGACCTCCAAGTTATCCTGAACTTCCTCAGGCTCGATGATCAAGAGAAAGTTCTCGGTGCATCCTTTATACTAAGGAAAGATGCTCGCCTCTGGTGGGAAACAGTCCAGATCCGGCGAGATGTTACACAAATGACTTGGGAGGACTTTGTTGATGAATTTAAGGAAAAATACTTCAACACCGACGTTATGGAAGCTCAACAAGATGAATTCAATAATTTTCACCAGAGTAATCTGTCGGTAGCTACTAGCACGTCTTTGTCCTCACCTTATCAGTTCCGTGAGGGACAAAGTAAGAAGGCTGATAAGGATGTTCCGCTCGGATTTGGTTGTAATGATTAGCAGTGGCCCCTACCCACTAATCACCGTTGCTGAATGTGTCAGCCGGGGGATTCGAGCTGAGTATTGGGTAGGTCAGAATAGAGAACAACGGGCTAAGTTCTTTAAGGAAAAGAAAGAAGAGAAGGCCCAAGCCAAGCAGATTCAGGCAAGACCAAGCCAAACTCCGCAGCAGAAAGGGCAAGGATGATCTTTTGGTCAACACAGCAACAACAAGCAGTACGGCAATAATCAACAGAAAAGGAAGTGGAATGGAGGGGGACAGGGAATCAACAAATTTTCCCCAGAAGAGGAATGCCCCTGATAGCAACATAAATCCCACTTGTCAGAAATATGGGAAGAAGCACCCGGGAATTGCCGTACTGGAACTAATCGTTGCTTTCTGTGTGACAAGGAAGGCCACTATGCTAGGGACTGCAATGCTAATTTTCAGAATCCACAGAACCAACAAAAGAGTTAGGGGTATCAGCTTCATGCAGCACAGATGAAGCTCGAAGGACCTGAAATCTCCCAAGGTAGACTTGAAGATCCAGAACCTAAGGACGCATTTATGCCTATACTAAGGAGGATGTTCAAGCTGGACCATCCACAGTGGTGCAGGTCAGCTTCCTTTTGCCCAACAAGATGCTTATGTGTTAATTGATTCTGGAGCTACGCATTCATTCACATCACCTAAGTTTGTAAGAAACTAGGTAGAGGAAGCGATTGGATCGAAAGAACTTTCAGAACTGCATTGCCCTCGGGGAAATTCTGTTGTCTGATTATTGGATATATCATGTTCCAATAATTATATGTGGTAGGGAAATGTATGTCAACTTGATTGTCATTGACCTATATGACTACGATGTCATTTTGGGTATGGATTTCTTGGGGAAATACAATGTGGTGATAGACTGTCAACGTCGGATTGTCACGTTCAAGCCAATTGGAGGCGAGGAGTTCATTTTTAGAGGATCGACTCCGAAACAGCCGAAAATGCTCATTTCTGCGCTAAAGGCTAAGAAGTTGTTGGTATAAGGATGTATGGGATTTTTAGCCAACATAGTGGATAAGACGCAAGAAACCAAGAACAGGCCGGATGAAGTGACGATAGTCAAAGATTTTATCGAAGTTTTTCCTGAAGACTTGCCAGGATTACCACCGAAGCGAGAAATCTCTTTTGAGATTGAATTGCTTCCTGGATCGGCACCAGTATCCAAAGCACCTTATAGGATGGCCCCTGCCGAACTTAAGGAATTGCAACTTCAATTGCAAGAGCTCCTGGATCGAGGATTCATCCGTCAGAGCTACTCACCATGGAGAGCCCCAGTTTTGTTCGTTAAAAAGAAGGATGGCACTTTTAGGATGTGTATTAACTATCGGGAATTGAATAAGATTACCATCAAGAATAAGTATCCATTACCCAGGATCGACGATTTATTCGATCAATTGAAAGGAGCTTCAATTTTTTCAAAAATTAACTTGCGATCGGGATATCATCAGCTTCGAATAAGGGAAGGAGATATTCCCAAGACGGCCTTTCATACGCGATATGGACATTATGAGTTCCTCGTTATGCCATTTGGATTGACAAATGCTCCAGCTGCCTTTATGGACCTGATGAATCGAGTATTCAAGGACTACTTGGACAAGTTTGTTATTGTCTTTATAGATGATATCTTGATTTATTCAAGATCTAAGGAGGAGCATGAGGAGCATCTAAGGATTGCCTTACAGATTCTAAAGCAAAACCAGCTTTATGCTAAATTCACCAAGTGTGAATTTTGGTTGGAGAAAGTCTATTTCTTAGGACATGTGGTTTCCAAATAAGGCATATCTGTAGATCCAGCCAAGATTGAAGCCGTAAGTAAATGGCCAGCTCCGAAAAGTGTCACCGAAGTTCGTAGTTTCCTTGGCTTAGCAGGCTACTACCGCCGTTTCGTCGAGGGATTTGCTAAGATCGCAGTACCGCTCACCGCACTTACACGGAAAGGAAAGAAGTACGAATGGACTGCTAAGTGTGAAGAACACTTTCAAGAGCTAAAAAGTAAGCTGACTAGTGCTCCAATTCTTACAATTCCAGTGGTAGAGGAAGGGAACTTCGTGATGTATAGCAATGCTTGCAAGATGGGAGCCGTTCTCATTCAAAATGGAAAAGTGATCGCGTATGCTTCCCGACAGCTTAAGGATCATGAGAAAAACTATCCGACACATGATTTGGAACTTGCGGCGGTAGTGTTTGCACTTAAAATCTGGAGACACTATCTTTACGGCACTAGGTGTGAAGTCTATACGGATCATCAGAGTTTGAAGTATATCTTCACACAGAAGGAGATTAACATGAGACAAAGAAGATGGCTCGAATTAGTGAAAGATTATGACATAGACATCCGTTATCATCTTCGGAAAGCTAACAAAGTAGCTGATGCTCTTAGTCGGAAGTCGTCCTCCTCGTTGATATCAATTCAGTCATTGATCGATCCCCTTAAAAATGAGCTAGTAGAAGTTGGAATAGAGCTTATTACGGGAGGTTTAGCTGCCCTAACCGTCCAACCTACCATTTTGGATGGCATGAAGGAGCGTCAAGAAGGAGATGCCTCGCTGCTTAGGACGAGAAACAAAGTCTTAGAAGGAAAGGAGTCAAACTTCAATATTTCTGATGAGGGCATACTCTATCGGAAAAATATACTATGCATTCCTAATAAGGACGAGTTGAAGGAGTAGATCATGAAAGAAGCTCATGAGACTCCGTATTCCATTCATCCTGGAGCCACAAAGATGTACAAAGACTTGAAGGAAAGTTTTTGGTGGCCCAAAATGAAGAATGACGTTGCCACATTTGTTAGTAAATGCCTTACGTGTCAAAAAGTGAAGGCTAAACATCAACGTCCCGGGGGAGAATTGCAGAAAATTTCCATCCCAGAATGGAAATGGGACCAAGTGACGATGGATTTCGTGGTTAGTCTACCTCGAACTCCCAGCGGCAATGATGCTATTTAGGTGATTGTCGATCGATTGACGAAATCCGCACATTTCTTGGCCATCAAGCTTAGCTTTTCAGTAGAGCAGCTAGCGGAACTGTACGTCGCGCAGATCGTTCGCTACCATGGGATTCCAAAATCGATCATCTCAGATCGTGATGGTCGTTTCACTTTGAAATTTTGGAGAAGTGTATATCAAACAATAGGTACAAAGCTTACTTTTAGTACAGCTTTTCACCCACAGACGGATGGACAATCAGAGAGGACCATTCAGACTCTAGAAGATATGTTACGAGCATGTGTGATGGACTTCAAGGGAACTTGGGATAAGAAGCTTCCTTTGATTGAATTCTCGTACAACAATAGTTTCCAAGCTTCGATTGGAATGGCTCCTTATGAAGCTCTCTATGGGAGAAGGTGTAGATCTCCAGTCCATTGGTACGAGACAAGAGAGAAAGAACTTGTGTCTACGGATTTTATACGGAGAACCACTGAGACCATAAAACTTATACGTCGACGGATGGAAACTGCATTTAGTCGACAAAAGAGTTATGCCGACAAACGCGGAAGGCCTCTAGAATTCCAAGTAGGAGACTTGGTTTTCCTCAAGATTGCTCCATTCAAAGGAGTCATGAGATTTGGAAAGAAAGGGAAACTAAGTCCGAGATACATAGGGCCATTCGAAATACTCGAAAGAGTCGGTAATGTGGCCTATAAGTTGGCTTTGCCCCAAGAATTAGCATATGTGCACAATGTATTTCATGTGTCGATGCTAAAGAAATACATCTTGGATCCTCACACGTATTGGACCATGAACCAATTGAGGTTCACGAGGATTTGACTTATGAGGAAAAACCAGTTCGAATTTTAGCACGAGAAGAAAAGGTGCTAAGGCAGAAAGTTATACCTTTAGTCAAGGTTGTATGGTAAAATCATGAGATTGAGGAAGCAACATGGGAATGTGAAGAGGATATGAAGAAAAGAAACCCAGAATTATTCTAATTTTTGAGGACGAAAATTTTGTAAGGAGGGTGGATTTTAATAACCAAAAATTTATACGAACTCTTGATTTCCTCATACATAAGAAATTTAAGTTCATACTATGTGTGTTTTTTTTTTGTGATGTTTCATGAAAATTGTGAATATCAATGCGAAATTCATAATTTTATCAGTAAATGTTTGAGTTCTCATTTAATTAGCTATGAGACTCAATAAGCAATTTGCTTAGCCAAGCATATGACCTTTGAGCAGAAAGGGAAGAAAAATTCTATGATTTCATGTTGGTCGAAGTTTGACCGAAAAAGTCAAAGGTTAATCAGGAAGGTCAAATAGATGAAGGTACTAAGATATAATAAGCAGTATGGGAAATATACTGCGAAAACCATCTTTACGGACAAGATAGCATGAATAAGATTTAAAACCACCATAGAAAAATCAAGCACACCAAGTAGGATATTAAGGGCAAGAAAGGTTTCAAGAAATAAGAAAAATTTTATACAGTTCATTTTTACACAGATAAATTTTGGACTGCAGTACAGTGTAAAATACTGTTATTAGTTAATAGCAGTATTGGAAATATCTGTGTTAGCATAAAAATGGATTGCATATTAAGAGACAAGCCAAACAAGGCCTTAGGATGATGACATCATATCACCATGGATTTATGACATCACTTTGATTTAAATTGTGGAAAGAAATCAAATCTTTGCCACCTAGCACCAATATGGCCGGCCACTTGGAGGGTTTTTGTGTAAATTTTTGTGCAATTATTTTTGTCCCAAGGGTTTCTAAACAAATTTTGGATTAAAAATAAATCCAAAATTAATTTAATTTTCAGCTATAAATAGGACCAAGGGGGGCGGATTTTCGCTTCAAAAAATTTGGAAAACTCCCCAAAATCATGATCAAAAATTTCTTCACCCAATTCCTCTCAAAAACCCGAACCCAATAAGGAAGAAAAAAAAAGTAGAGCAAGGAAATAGGGCAAAGGGGTGGTCGGATTTTTGAGCTAGAACCACAAGCAAAGGTTGAAAAAAATTTTGGAACCCATTTGGAGGAGAAGGCCGGTTGTGGAAGGGCCAAGGAAAAGGGGAAAAGTTGAGCCAATCTCTTGAATTGAGTAAGGTAAGCCTTTTTGGATTCTAGGCTTTTCAATTCAAGTTTCAATTATGAATTTAAGTGTATTTCAAGCCTTGGTTTGTAAAAGCTTAAGCTCAATTTAATTTTCATGCCTTAGTTTAGAAATTTTAGGGTTGTGCTTGATATTGGTGCTTAGGTGGTTTTAAATTTCAAGTATGCATGCTTATGTGATTGGTTGCATGAAAATTAGGGTTTGCATAGTTGTATGTCCCCAAATGCTTAAGTATGTTGAATGTGAATGTATAATTATGTGAATGATAGAATGGTACGATAGAAAGCGTTGTATGTGTGATCTTAGGCTCCCGCGGTGGCTGGTTGAGTTAGATTACCCGATTCGGACGTAAAACCAACCTAACACAAGAAAATTGCCAGTTCGGGTACAAACTGGCCAGTTTTCTGGAAAGCCGGTTTTGAAGCCCTTTGAGGCCGAACTTGGGAAAACTTAAAACATTAAATTTGTAGAGAAGGGTTTTTCCTAGTGGGTAACATAGACCGTTTTGCAAAGTAAGGCTCAAACGGCCTTGGTTTTACAAAAATCCGAGCCTGGCTGTGCCCAGACTTCATGCACGGCCAGGTGGGTTCAACATGAGATAAGAGTAGGATAGAATCCGAACTGGGTTTTGAGTAAAACATGAAAGTTGTAAGCTTTTTTAAGATCTAAAACTTTCATGAAGAAAACTTTTTCAGATTCAACCCAGATTTTTAAATACAATTAGATTTCTAAAACTGTGTAGGAAACAGGAAATTCCTGCTCAGGATTTTCTAAAAACAGTACAGGAAAAGGATATTCCTGCACATACACTGATGATTGGACTGTGGAAAGCTGTTCCAAGGGCAGTTTTCAACACTTAATGATTTTACAAATCCTACTCAAGAGTTATAATTTTTCACAAGTTGAACGAATGATTTTTGTATTAAAAGGACATAAAATGTTAAGTTTTTCCCAAAAAAAAGCCACAATAAATTTTGGACCCAAGATATGGAGACTAGATGATGACCAACGGTAATCTGGAAGGATACCCAGGTTATTGGACTGGGCCAAAGCCCGGGGTTACCCAATGTAGCCCAACAAGATATCAAGTTTAAAAATGAGCTAAGACTTAGGGTTACTTGTTGTAACCAAGTAAGATATCATGTATGGGGGACATATAACTATGGTTATGCATGAATGTTGGTTAGATCCCCAACATTTTTAATCCTTACCTATGTCCTTTATTATAGCAGGAGATAACCTGCTGTTGTGTCCTGATTTGGAGTGACACATTAGTGGACATAGTAAATGAAGTAAGTACAAACCTCACCTGCAGTATGGAAAATAGTAAGCTATTTTCAAGTCTATGACATGATTACATGTTATGTTATGTTATGCCAAGTTATGCTATGTCATGCCATGTTATGCTATGTCATGCCATGTTATACTATGTCATGCCATGTTATGATACAATAAGCCATGTTAAGTCATGTTAAGCCATGATACATCAAGTTATGCCATGAATTTTTGGTTATGCCATGTCTAGTCTCATGTGCATAAGGACTATTAAGATCACATGTAAAGATTCTTAGTCTTGGAAATGTAACAAGACTAAGACTAAACCAAGACAAGTAAGGTGTCGTACCAACCTCCTATTGATGCGGAAGGATCATGTATGTTTCAAGTTTAAGTTTATGATTATCAACCTCTCGTTGATGCGTGAGGGTATAATGATAATCAACCTTCCGTTGCTGCGTGAAGGGTTATGTTTATGTTTTCCAGAATTGTTAAGGGCATTGCAAACCCTGACGTTCTGAGGATTGCGTGCTTTTGGTACGTACACAAGGGGCCCATATGTTAAGCAAGATAATAAGTTCAAGTCAATAATTGGTCATAAAAGATTCATAATTGATTCATGCATAAGTTGCACGATATTTGTTACGTTTTGTGAGAATTATGTTTGTACTTGCTGAGCGAAAGCTCATCAGTATATTTCATACTGTAGGTAAGAGGCCTGCAGCTTAATTGGTGGGCCAGGTGGACGATGTGGCGGGTGAAGGGCGGTGTGGGATACCACTACATAAATTTTTCCGTAAGTTCTGTTAAGTTTAAAACATATATATATATTTTAAAGTAAGTTATGTTGTACAAAAATATGAGGATTTAAAGACTCGAACAATTTATAAGAATTATATATGTTTTCATCTCAATATGTACACATGATAAGTTTACCATATGAGCAACTCTATTTTTATATGTAAGTTTGAAAAAAAAAATTTATTCTCAATTTTTCAAGTAGGTTTAAGCAGTTATGTAAGTTCAAGTATGTATGGTAACAGCCCTACGTAGGTTGGGGCGTTACACTACCAATGACATAAGAACTCACTAGAGGTAACGAGCCTAGCAAAACATAGTGGTTGCAACAAATGCGAGCGAAACTCTAACACGAGAACCTATTGACGGTGATAACCAGAGAGAAACTAGTGTGATGTGAGCGAAACCCTAAAAGTGACGTGAGAGAAACCAAGCGGTTGTGATCTCTAATGGTGAAGAAAAGTATAGATGCTATGGCTATGAAGGCCAGAAAAAATGACAATGAAGGCCAAAATACAGAATGGCAATGAAGGCCGAGAAAAAGAAGTAGAGGACTAGAGGATCAATATTCTCTCTGATACCATGAAGATAATTTTGTAACGACTTATGCCTCTCTTTGGTATGATATTGTCCGCTTTGGACCCGTGCCCTTACCGTTTTGCTCTTGGGCTCACCTTAAAAGGCCTCATATTATTAAGAGGTGGTCACTTTACTTATGAACCATCACATATATCCAATGCGATGTGGAACTACACAATTTACCCTTTTTCTTATAGGACAGATGACTGTCACAATCACCCCTCATTTTGGAAATGTCCTTGTTGGCCATACTTCCAGTTGGGTATAGGCTATAATATCATTTGTAACAATTCATGTTACCCTTTGGTTGATATTGTTCGCTTTAGCCTCATGCCCTTACGGTTTTACTCTTGGGCTTACTCCAAAAGACCTCATATCATTAAAAAGTGATCTATCTATTTATGAACTATCACATATATCCATTCCCAAGCGATGTGAAACTGCACAGCTTATCCTTTTTCTTGTAATAACTGATAATTGTCACAAATTGTATGTAGTTTTATTATATTATCTCAAATCAGATATTACAAGGGATCATAAAGAATAACTAGTAGTTAATGCAACTTCTAACTATTCACTACTAGAAAATGTGGATTCGACGACGGAGATTCAACGACCGTTTTTTAAAAAACCGTCGTGGAAAATTCGAGAAAAAACACGGAGCCGAAAACTTTCCGAAGACCGTCGTGGAAGCCAAGTTTTCCACGACGGTCAACGTTGACCATCGTGGAATCCCGAGGCTTCCACGACGGTCAACGTTGACCGTCGTGGAAGCCTCGGGATTCCACGACGGTCAACAAAAAGACCGTCGTGGAATCCTCGGTCTTCCACGACGGTCAACGTTGACCGTCGTGGAAGCCTTGTGCCTTCCACGACGGTTAAAAAAAAAACGGTCGTGGAATCCAGATTCGACGACCGTTTTTTTTTAAACCGTCATGGAAAATTCGCGATTTATACTCCCAAGCCGTGATATATGCCTCTGATATTCGCTCGTCAATACAGTACCTGCAGTTAACTAAAATCATTCTAGATTACTCCGAAAACAGTCGATCTGTTCACTATTTTGTTACGGCACCATCTTCCATCGATCATTTGAGACTATCTTGTAAGTCATGATCACACAAACTTAGCTTTATGTAGTTTTCCTCTGTATTTTATATTAAATTTGTATGTTTTTAGATTACTTTTTAGTACGTTACTACATTAGGCCGCCCTTATTGTTTTAATTTATGAACTTATCATGATCAAATTGTTATTTTTAACTGGTAATCATAGTATTTATGGTTTTTTTTTTTTTTTGCTTTGTTGTTAATTGTTCAATTAATTAATGCACCGGTATATCAGTGTTTAATGTTATTAACTAAATGAAATATTACACACTCTTTGACTTCGAAATCTTTGTTTTATTGATTTAGGATTGATTTGCAAATCATGGATACAAAATGGATGTGATTTGATAGATTGTCTAAAGCATATGAAGCTGCTGTTGAAGATTTTTTGTCATTTGCCAAAGCTCACATGCAAGATGACAAGATTCCGTGTCCGTGTCAAATATGTGGTAATCATAGATCTCATTCCATTGATAATGTTAGAGGGCATTTGCGTGCTTATGGGATTATTTGTTCTTACCAAACATGGTATTTACATGGCGAAGATTTTTTCGATATTAAATATACATCAACAAGTACTAAACGTAAAGAGCCTATAGTTGAGGAAGACGTTGGTGATAATATGTTCAATATGGTAAATGATTTGGAAGAAAACTTTGTGTACCGCACAGAGTTATTTGAGGAAATGATTAATGATGCGGAAATACCCTTGTATGTCGGGTGTACAAAATATACGAAATTAGGGGCATTGGTTAAATTATGGAATATGAAAGCATCGGGAGGGTGGACGAATTCTAGTTTCACGACTCTTTTAGAATTTCTAAAAGATGTTCTACTAGAGGATAACAAAGTGCCACCTAGTATGTACGAGGCAAAGAAGACGTTGAGCACTTTGGGAATGGAACACAAAAAGATACATGCTTGCCCAAATGATTGCGTCCTTTACCGGAAAGAATATGAAGATTTAGATGAATGTCCGGTTTGTAACGAATCAAGATGGAAGAAGGGCAAGATGCCATCGAATGGTAGAAGAGGAGTTCCGGTTAAAGTGTTATGGTACATTCCACCGGCGCCACATTTGCGTCGTTTGTTCCGTAATACCGAGCATGCTAAGAATTTGACATGGAAGACCTTTGATGACAACTATGCAGATTTTAGTGCAGAACCAAGAAATTTACGTCTCGGTTTGTCGACGGACGGAATGAACCCACATAGTAACCTGAGTAGTCGGCAAAGTACATGGCCAGTCATACTTGTCAACTACAATCTCCCTCCGGAATTGTGCATGAAGCGGAAGTTTTTGATGTTGACATTATTGATCTCAAGCCTTCAACAACCAGGGAATGACATTGATGTATACTTGGCACCATTAATCGATGACCTCAAAAGCTTGTGGGAAGATGGTTTACAAGTTAAAGATTCTCACCGTCAAGATACGTTCAATCTTCGTGCAATGTTGATTTGGTCAATTAATGACTTTCCTGCACTTGGCAACCTATCTGGTTATCCTGTGAAGAGTTCTATTGGTTGTCCAGTTTGTATGAAGGAAACTTCTTCCATCCGGTTGAAGAATGGTAAGAAAACCGTTTATCTTGGTCACAGGGGATTCTTGCCAAAAAATCATCGATACCGCAAACAAAAGAAGGCTTTTGATGGCCATACCAAAGAACGCTCTACTCCTCGGATTTTGTCTGGCGAAGCTGTTTTTGAGATGGTTAAAGATGTGAAAGTTGTTTTGGGAAAGAGAAAACGTGGGGCTCCAGTTGTCGATGGACCTTGGAAGAAGAAGTCAATATTCTACGAACTTCCATATTGGAAGTCACTTTACGTTCGTCATTGCCTAGATGTTATGCATATTAAGAAAAACGTTTGTGAATCGATAGACGGCACGTTGCTTGACATCCCAAACAAAACTAAAGATGGTGAGAAGGCACGGTTGGATCTTAAAGAGATGAATATTAGATCAAATTTGCTCCCTGAGAAAAGAGCGACCGGCACATATTTACCTCCCGCTAAGCACACATTATCCAGACAGGAAAAGAGAAAGCTTTGTGAATTGCTTGCGTCCGTCAAAGTGCCAAGTGGGTACTCTTCGAACGTGAAAAGATTGGTTTCGATGAAGGATTTGAGGCTAATTGGAATGAAAACCCACGATTGTCATATCTTGATGCAACAATTATTACCTCTTGCATTACGGGGAGTTTTAACGAAGGATGTAAGATATGCAATTACGAAGTTATGCTTGTTTTTCAACTCAATTTGCTCCAAGGTAATTGATCCACTAATGCTAGATTCGCTACAATCGGAGTTGGTGATGACTTTGTACATGCTAGAGAAGTATTTCCCTCCAACCTTTTTTGATATCATGATCCACCTAACGGTGCACTTAGTTCAGGAAGTTAAGCTATGTGGACCGGTTCATTTGAGGTGGATGTATCATTTTGAGAGATATATGAAGGTTTTGAAGGATTATGTGAAAAACCGAAATAGGCCAGAGGGATGTATAGTGGAAAACTACATAGCCGAGGAATCAGTTGAATTTTGCTCTGAGTATTTATCCAATGCTGACCTAATAGGGCTGCCTCCATTTGGAAACATTTCGCCGAAAGGACTATCCACCGCCGTTCATTCACCAGTAAAGCAAGATGAATGGGAAAAAACTTGTCTGTATGTTTTGCACAATGCTAAGGAAGTGGAGTCGTTCGTTGAGGTTCACATGACGGAATTGAGAGTCGCGAATCCAAGGAAAACAAGATGCGAGAAATGAATTCAAGATGAGCACAACCGGACATTCAGGGAGAGGATAAGCCAACATTTGCATATGAAGCCTAGCGTTTCCAAAGATTTAATGAAGCTAGCAAGAGGACCGTCATCAATAGTCACAAGCTATACATCGTACTTTGTCAATGGCTAGACCTTCTACACTCGCAAAAGAGATGAGAAGCATCCAGTCCAAAACAGTGGTGTGAGCATTCGTGCCGAGTCTATGCATATTTCATCCGCAAATGACAAGAACCTGGTATACGGTTCCATGAACTACTTTGGGTTCATTGAAGATATTTGGGAACTTGATTATTGCGGCTTGCGGATAGCACTCTTTAAATGCAAGTGGGCTTACAATAATTTTGTTAAGATTGATAAGGACGGCGTGACAGTGGTGGACTTTAGGTGATTGGGATACAAAAATGATCCTTTCATTCTGGCGTCGCAAGCAGTACAAGTCTTTTACACAACGGATCCCGATAATTTAGAATTGTCTTTAGTTGTGCCAATGAAGCCAAAAATAATTCGGGCTGGTTTTGAAGATGTTGAAGATTGCACCGACATTCCATTTTTCACGAACGGGTTGCCACCGGTAGAGGAGATTGATGATTTGGATGATGATTCCTCACACTTGCTTCGTTTAGATGTCGAATGGACACGTGTTGAGAAAA
The DNA here is from genome assembly GCA_025413025.1 of Ficus hispida. Lineage (NCBI taxonomy): Eukaryota > Viridiplantae > Streptophyta > Magnoliopsida > Rosales > Moraceae > Ficus > Ficus hispida. Next base: position 20,551,356 of record CM046372.1, read on the forward strand.
CGAAAAAAAAAAAGAAAAAAAATTTCAGTGATTTTGTATCAATTGTGTATATAATTTATAACTTTGTCAATTGTATGCCTTAATTTATGTCAATGAATATATCTAAATACGAGTTGTTGATGGCCTGTTTTATGCACAACACACAGGTTTGATGCCATGTGGGAATATTAATTAACAGATTGAATTTGATTATAGTTAGCTTGGAAACGACGACGGCTTCCTTGTAATCCGTTGTCGTTTTGAAGAACAACCGGAAATGACGACGGTTTCCCAGCCGAAACTGTCGTCGTTTCATTCTATCATCGACACGAAACGACGACGGTTTCCCATGCGAAACCGTCGTCGTTTCCCATATATATAGTAAGGAAACGACGACGGTTTCCCAGGCGAAACCGTCGTCGTTTCATTATAAACGAAGACGGTTTATTGGAAACCGTCGTCGTTTCTTAATAAACGACGATGGTTTCGAGTAAATCGTCGTCGTTTTTAGGCGGACTCCACGAGGCCGAAAAATTTTTGAAATTTTGTTTTTGCCAAAAAGCGTGCGCGCTTTTACTGTCCAAATTTGGCTCCCTATATATATAAAAAATTACCCACATTCCCTCCAACTTCTCTCTCTAATTTTTCGACATATTGCTCCATCTATTTTCTCTCTTCATTGTCTAGCCTCCACCATTGTCTCTCTTGGCTGCATAGTGATTTTCTCTTGTCCTCGCCCTCGCCGCTCCCTCTATATTTGCTCGGCTCCCCTCATTTAGTGCATTCGCCACAGCATCTCTCTCTTTCCTCGCCGCCGCCGCTTCCGCTCTCTTATTCGGTTCGTCGCCGTGGCCGATTGACGGTTTCCAACACCAACACCAACACCAAAACCCGAGTATACGGTAGGTTTTCAGCCTCTCGTTGACCATATACGTCTTATGAAAGTGAATGTGGTAAATTGAAAATGGGCTATTTTATGTGAATGTTGAATTTGGTTGTGATTATTGGGTGATATCAACAATTGAAAAAATTTTTGCTTATGCATGTTAATTTTATGCACGCAACATGTTGTACCAAATGCCTCTTTGAGTGAGACTTAGCTTGGTTTGTTGTATAATGGTTGGGTGCCGCGATGGTTTACTAAATTTCGGAGAAAAATTGATGAATTTGATTTAGTAGATTTTGGAATTTACGGTCCACAGTCCGTCCCTTACACGTTTGTTGATTGTTTATTGTGGCTGTGATATAGATCTTGTTAAAATTGTTTGTGTGATTAACGAATTCGACAATTTTCCAGAAAACGAAACGATTTTGTGACTTAAGTTAGCATATGACATGGTTGATAAAATGCTTATTTGATCAAGTTGTTACGAAGATTCCGTTATTAATTATGATTTAAACTATTTTTACTTGCACGGCTTTACACTGGTTTAATGTATGCTCTCGGTTATTTTAAATGTTTGTATGTGCCATGATTTTACAATTATTTAATGACTTTGGTTTTTTGTTTTGTAAACGTGCTTCATGTTGGAGTTGCTTTAGGCTGTATTTCAAAATGTCGCAAGATAGCGAGGCGGAACACTCAACACAAACTGAAATTAGAAGACCACGACGAACGATTTCACCTAGATTCAATCCCGACGAGGATGGTAGACGAAGAGCAACTCTTATGAGAAGAGTTCACCAAGTTAAGACAAAGGGAGAATGACTTGAAGTTTCGTTCGACTCGAAAGGGTAACCAATAGGAAAGGAAGGAGATGTATTACAGAGTTGGATTGGTGTGCTTGCTCGCGAGCACATACCGATTTGGATTTCTGATTTTAGAAGTGCCGATTTAGCCCAATGGAAAGAAAGAGTGTGGATGGAAATAGTGACTGCTTTCACTGTCGATGCTTCGTTTAGAAAACAAGTTTAAAGTCATGTGCAGAGTCAGCGAAAAATTTTAGATATGATCTTTACCAAACTTTTGTAAGGGATCATATTGAGGAAGAAAATGTGTGGCAATGACCACCAAAGGTGGTTCACAATTACCCCACAATCAGCCAGGATGATTGGGAAAAATTCATTGAGTATCGTCGGACCCCGGAATTCAAAAGACTATCCGAACAAGGAAGTGAGATAAGGAAGAAGAGCAAATATGGATCAACTGGGGGCCGAGACGGATATAGGAAACGTGACCAAGCACATGTAAGTAAATTATTTAGACATCGTATGAAAATGATATGTTGTACTTCCAATTTCTTTTGACATGTCTACTAACGGGTAATTATTAAATTGCAGTTTGAAAAGACGGGAAAATGGGCAGAGAGGCATGAAAATTGGTTGCAAATGCGCATGAAACCCGATGGATCTCTAAAGAATGAAGCATTCAAAAATATTGTCGATTCAATAGTACGTTTTCGAATCTTATAAAAATATATGAATCTCGTATACTCATTTACGTTTACGCAATTATATCATATTTATAATTGTTACAGGATGACTTTAGTGAACAACAAACACAAGGAAGTTTCGAATCTGTGGGGACAGAGGACATATTGACCAAGGCATTAGGCAATGTCGAGCATTCGGACCGGATTCGGGGTCAATCTAAGTTTGTCAAGCAGGCGCATTTCTTCGGAAGTGTGGGAAGTTCAAGGATAATGCTGAAGTCTTGGATATGAAACGACAGCTTGCTGCATTAGAAAGAACCATTCAGGAACTTTGTGCGAAGCACGGTATCAACAGAGAGACTATGGCAGAGGAACCGACCGCACCGACTGTTGATCAACACAACAGTTTCAAGGCTAGTTGCACTCTGAATGAAAAAGCAGATCAGGCGTCGGATCCGAAGACCATGCCGAACGCAAGTAAGGAATGCCATCTATTTATTCCTGACTTAATTAACGGAGGAGATGTGCTTGTAGCAAACGGCAGAGCATACATGGACTGTGTTCCGACGGACACAATCCATGGGATTCTTTTAGGCGACGAGAATGTACGGGTGACAATTACAGTCCCAAAGTTAAAAGGTGCACTCATACCTATTCCGACGCACGAAGCCACATGTATTGAGGAAGCTGTTGGTGGGTTTGTTGCTTGGCCAAAAAGATTAGTCGTCGTTCAACCAAGTTTGAGCCAGGCAAGTAAAGGTCCCAGTCATGCTCATGACCGAGAAGCCGGGGAAGCAAACGAATAAAAAGAGAGCAGGGCGGAAGAAAATACAGTCACAACCGGAGGTACAACAACCGGCACAACAAGAAATGCCTTCGTTTGACTTTAGTGAAATCCCATCGATTTAAGACCTTTGGCTTATTACGCACAAAATTCCATACGTGACGGTACACAAATAATGTGCCCACTACAACGCATGTCATTGGCGATGACATGCCCATATATATTGGGTTTGAAGATGTCTACTATTTCATAACATTTAAAGAAATCAGTGCAAACAGCATAATGGTTTACATCAGGTAATACATTTATCATTAAACAATTCAATTATTTATCCTTAAACATTTATCCTTATGCACTTTAGTTTTGCGTAACACGACGTGCTAAAAAATTTTGCAGATACTTAGCAGATTGTTGTGCAAGAACAGGTATGGATCAAAGGGTTGAGTTTATTTCTCCAGTCCTTGTCTCACCAGTTCAACAAAATATAGACCGAGCCGCCTACGTTCGAGAGAGGGCCGATTATATTCTACGGATCTTGAGAAATGCTACAAAGGGAAAGCTGTTTCTCATGCCATATAACAGCGGCCAACATTGGATCTTGGCAGTTATTGATCCGTGTGATGACTTGGTCTTGTATTTTAATCCTCTCGAAACGAACCGGGTGATGATTTTAGAGCCCTTATTACGACGTAAGTATTTTTTTATGTTAATAATTTTTAGGCTATCATATAATAATTGTTGTTGTAATTGATTCGGTAATTGTCAAATTTGTTAGGGCACTTAATGATTGGAAGACGTTGGTGGGAAGAGGAATAAGACAAAGACGGAACTGGGAGACATTGATTGATACTGTTCGATGTCCACTACAGGAAGGTTATGTAGAGTGCGGTTATTTTGTTTAGCATTCATGCGAGAAATAACCAGCACTGTTGATGGACTAGCCGCCTTTCAAATGAAGGATTTTTATACTGATGCTGACATGAGCTTGGTTAGGCAAGAATGGGCTACATTTGTAATGCGGTTTATTCAATATTGACTGAAATCTATATATATAATTTTTTTATAATATATTAATAATGGATTACAGATTACGGATTGCAATTATATCGCCAATTTCTTTTTTTTGTTTTTTGGAATTCAACTTACGACGACGGTTTAGGTTTGAAACCGTCGTGTAGCCGCGGATACCACGATGTTTGGAAAACCGTCGTGTATCCTCGGATACCACGACGGTTTATGGGAAAACCGTCTGGTATCCCGCCGGGAGACCACGACGGTTTATAACGTAAACCGTCGTTGTAAGTTGAATTACCACGACGGTTTTGTTCAAAAAACCCGTCGTGGTATGTTCATTACTGTTACTATTCATCTCTTTTTCTTATTACACGACGGTTAAAAAACTGTCGTCGTATCTTAAAAGATACCACGACTATGGATTCGACGACGGTTAGAAAACCGTCGTGTAATGGTTACGACGATGGTTAAAAACCGTCGTTGAATCTGTATTCTGTAGTAGTGATTACTAAACATCTAACAAACATAAACGCTATTGTTAGTAATGTAATTAATTGGCTTTAATTAAGATTAGCTAGTAAACACTTTCGGTTTTTCCCACAAATATGAACCAAAATCTTTAAACCAAATATAAGCTCCGACAATCACAAATCAAAGTGTAAAAATTAAATCCAAACTACGAAAGTACAAAACGAAATTTGAAAATTAAATTCACAAATAAAAAAGGATGGAACATGGATACATAAAATTCAAGGCGTCAATTTTGCATGTCGATATCAAATCAAAAGTTCATTACGTATGAAAGCTTAAGTTAGCCAGCTAACATTGCGCTTATTAAATACCATGATGGATGTATAACAGTCATAATAACTATGGCATGATCTACTTTAAGAGTCACAGACAAAGACCTTATTGAAGCTAATCAAGAACATTACTTTGTTCATTTAGTTAATTAGTAGTCTAAACGGGATTATTAAGGTGCCTGTTGTTTCGTACATTGTATCTTAATTCAAACCTTTTTACTATTTTTCTCTCATGACAATTTGTATTCAAATCTATAAATCAAACTGGTATTAGATGTGTATTTTGTTTTGTTTTTTTTTTTTTTTGAGGCTAAAAACTGGTATTTTTATTATTCAGTCTTCCAATAGGTACAACAGCAGTCATTGAGTCTACAATGTCGACAGTCACTAAGCAGCCAAAACCTAGAAGTAAGCAATTTTATAATTATACAAAACTGATGTATAATGTCAAGTGATAATTATTTGTGTATTTATCAGTATTTTTAATTTTTTTAAATTTATCTTGACGCGAGAAGACTTTAGATTTACTTGTTATTATCTAGAATCACGTTAAAACCAGTTAAGGCGTACCGCAAATCAAGCCTTAAATTATGGAAAAATCGAACCGGTATGCTGAAATTTGAACTGCTAGTATCAAGTGGGGACAACAGCAAAAAGTACTAAAATGGTCGAAATTATGTAAATTTGAACGCTAGTATCCTTCTACAGTTAACCAGTGGTGAGAATTATTTTCCTTCAAAAAATAAAATAAAATAAAATAAAAGAAAAAGAAAGTTCAAAATAATTTGGACCTATTAGACTGTTTGTTTAACGATAAAGTTTTTAAAATGAGTGATTTTGACGAATGTCTCAGGAAGAGCATCTCTTGAAAATATTAGTCATTTTATCCTTTTTACAAGATAAGTTAAATGTCAACCTAATATGTCTTTTAAAAATATCCAAAACAAATCAAAAGGTGTTCTAGTAGAATACCACATGTAATTTATCAAAATTCTCTCCAGAGTGTTTTTAGTATTCAACATTGTCTCCAATTATTGGTTCAGACCTCTGGTGGCTGGAGAGTATTATGGTAGCTAGAAAACTTTTAGATATTTTAGTAATATGCGTTTTGATACGTATTCTGTAAGGATATGTTTGAGTATTCAACATGATTTCCAATCGCCCATATCAGTCTCCTATCATCGGAGAGTATTCTAGTAGAAAATTTTTTGATAATCTACTAAAATAATTCGGTGGTCTCTCGGATTACCGTGTTATATTTTGGTTTTCTTAATATCGATTTTTTTTTCATAATTTTTATTTCAAACATATTAATTTATCATTTATTTACCCACTTTATGAAAAAATAATTTTTAAAAAAATTAACACGAAAAAAATTTCAAAAAAAAAAACTTCAATATGCTTCTAAAAAATTACGTACACGTGATTGTAAGTATAATAAAACAGTAATATCACATCTAATTTTACTGAAAGATAAGAGTTTGAATCCTTCACCTCCAAGTAATAAATAAATAAACCCTATGCTACCAACCAGCCAACACCGTCCCATGGTGGCAACACCCTCCCATGGCCAAATCCATGCTGACCGAGATCATTGCGACCAAGATCCATCACCAACCATCTAGTCTCAGATCTGGATGCACAAGCCATCGCGTACCGTTGGCCGCAGCTTCCCGAGCAGATCGCGACTGGCAGTTCACTCGGAGACGACATATGTGGTTGCGACTCACCAGAGGCAGATCGGAGGGGGGAGAGAGAGAGAGAGAGAGAGAGAGAGAGAGAAAGAAGAGAGTGGGGAAGAAGAAATGTGTCTCCTATGGCATAAACAAAAGATAAGAGCATAATACCGTCTTTTAGAATAAATTTAAATAATAAAACTAATAAAACGTAAAAAATTTTATGTGCCTAAAACGGGACAAAAATCCTTAATCACATTTTAAGGGCTGTTTGCCAATTGCCCCAAAGTCCAGTAGCTTCATAAAAGAGATCCAATCCAGAGATTTCAAAAAACCTGAACGAGTTTGCTACGATCGACTAGCAATTACATCGGACACTGGTGACGGTAGTCCAGTGGATACCGAAAATATCAGCAACGAGGTTGTCACCGACCATGCCTACAATGGTATCATACTGTGATACTTGGGAGTAGTCCGTCATAATACCAAAATTCCAGTAAAAAAATACTAAAAATGACCCAAAAAAAAACAATCATATTGAAGTGCATCTCCCAGTGATCTGTCCACATCTCCAGCGGAAGATCTCCAACAAGGGAGATCTAGCTCTCCTTTGAGTCGTAGGGCGACACAGTTATTCTCTATGTCACGATATATTACTGGTGTGGGGTAGGGCAGGATATGGGGATGGAACAATGGCAATGAATGAGGAAGCAGTGAGGGAGTGTGGAAAGTTAGAAGAGACGGTGAGCGAGAAAAAAATATTTGGTTATTTTAATTACAGACTCTTAGATGTGAGAAAACAGATATTAATTGTAAGAGATTTACAAAATAAAAAATTTCAATTCATGAGCCCAAATGTTGCATACAATCTAAGTAGCTGTCACAATTCTCAGCTCTCCTCTCTCTCTTAAATTATTTATTAATGATCGCCTGCTCTCTTGCGGTCTCATTTTCGGTCTCACTTTTGTCCCTTCTTCTTCCTCACACGTTCTCTTCCTCACACATTCTCGCTAGTCTTCCACACTGTAGCTTTGATTGAACTGGAAACCCTCTTCAGGGAATTGAATTTTCAGAACAAATTGAAGAATTGGTTATTGATCCTTCGACAAAAGCGTGAGGTTTTGTCTCCATTTTCATATTTGAGAATTTCTCTCTATGAGTCTGCTCCTTTTATGTAAAGTTGAGTTTACGAAGCAATATAAATAAATAGTAAAGCAGAGAAATCAAAACATGGTTTGGTGAATGAGTTGAGTTAAGATTTTAAATTTGAGTTGGTGACTTTTAAAAATTAGTTATAATTTTGTTGACTTTCAGAAAAAGACAAAAACTAAGATGAAAAAATGTGAGTTAAACTTATTGCTAAACCACCCATAGAGAGTGAAAGTTTTCCTTATTGATATTTAGCTCACTATCTTTCTTTCTTCTCTCCTACCATACCACCTCTCGTTCCTCTTCTCTTATTATTTCTCCTCACATTACTATTCTAAACAAATCGTCTCACATTGCCTTGATTCCCTCTCTCCCTCACAGCTTCATTCATTTTCTTTTGACCTCTTCTTTAGCTTTCGTCTCTTTTTGTTTTCGTGCCTCGAACTAGATGAATGCATACCTATTTATAAGAGTACAAGCCCATGTATTGAATCGCTATGGAATCAACTTTTGATAATTTAGCAACCAAAATGCTTATGAGCAAATTAGGTCTCTCAATGATAGCAAGTTGTCACAAACTTGCTTTTTAACAAACTTTAATGAAGGGTAACCACTTGAGTTTGAAGCTAGTGGTGTGGCATCCACTTACACAAGTTCACAATAGCTTCCACAAATTTAGATTTTCTATTATTTTGAAAGTTGGTTTTTCGATCCTAACTCACTTATTCATTGTAACTTTTCTGAATACTAGTTAAACACGTGCATTACAAGTATTGAGTTATGAAGTTGAAGTTTTTATAATGTAGTTATAACCAATAATATGAAAACATAATAAATAAAAAATTTACTCCAAATTGAATATAAAATAAAAATAGTCTAAATCCAAAAAGATGATGTAACATTTATTATATAAAGGATATAATTAAACTATTACTTATTTTGTTTTCTGTAAAATTTGCAACTTCCATTATGTTTAACCAAAATCAGATTTTATACTAATTTATTGAAAATCATTAGTCAAAATAATAACAATCTCATTGTATATTAATTAGATTATTTGAATAGAAGTTGTTAAAATCGATTCTGTTCTACCAAATATAAAGAGGATGCAATATATTGTAAGGATATGAAATTACTCTTCTCAGCAGAGGAATTGAAATAATCATACAAATATAATTCGAAATAATAAAGTAGAAATATCTTTCATATGTTTTGAAAAAAAATAAAATAAAAGAGTTTGTAAACTTTCCTTAATCTGCTGTGAAAAGTCAAAACGACACACAAAATTGGTCTTGAAAAGTAAACTCATCACAATTAGCTATGATCATAATAAAGGATAATTTGATGTACTGTCAGAAAGTTGATCTTAGATAGATACTAGAGAGGGAAATAATAATAATAATAAAGAGTGTTTAGTCGGGGAGAAAAGTGGAAGGAAGGAAGGGGTGCATAGATTAGTGGAAGGATTTATAAATTCGTAGTTTTATCGTTTCTCTTATCTAGATTTTCTTTTCTTCTTAGCAAGCATGCCTCAAGGCCAAATTTTTTTTTGTTAAAAAAAAAAAGAAAACAAAACAAATATGAATGGTTTTCAATTAAAAAAAAAAAAGAAGCACCCAAGCTGTGCATTTTTTAGCGACAGAGAAAAAGGTATAGTAAAAGGTTGACTCTTTTATATATTTAGGAAATAAATGTAACTTTTATCAGAAAATAGTGAGAGAAAAAAAAAACTCAAATGTTAAGGAATTTTACCTTAGTTAAGTGTGTTTTCGACTTTTAACCTCATGGCCAAATTTTTAGTTTCACTGAGTAACAAAATGACTAATTACCCGTATTTTTTTTTTCCCTTTACAAACCTTAGCTATCATACATCTTCCTCTCTCACTTTCTTTTTATTTTTTCTCTCTCTCTCATTCTCTCTTTGCCTCACCCGCGATT
>CM046372.1:20561170-20593687 GCA_025413025.1 Ficus hispida
ATTATTTTTTGTACTCCACCAGATTAATTTCCATAATCAATGTCGGTATCCCAGTCACCTGAGAGTATTCTGATAGATTATTTTTGTAATCTACAAGATAATTTTTTAAGTACAAAATTATTAACATTTCCGGCTCCGATCGTCAAAGAATAATTTAGTAGATATTTTTGGTAGAGTGAGAGAGAGAGAGGAGGGAGGGAGAGGACAGCGGAAGAGATAGAGAAAGAGGGTGGAGGGATAGAGAGAAGAGAAATTCGCGGGTGAGGCAAAGAGGAATGAGAGAGAGAGAAAAAATAAAAAGAAAGTGAGAGAGGAAGATGTAGATAGCTAAGGTTTGTAAGGGAAAAAAAAAATACGGGTAAATTAGTCATTTTGTTACTCAGTGAAACTAAAAATTTGGCCATGAGGTTAAAAGTCGAAAACACACTTAACTAAGGTAAAATTCCTAACATTTGAGTTTTTTTTCTCTCACTATTTTCTGATAAAAGTTACATTTATTTCCTAAATATATAAAAGAGTCAACCTTTTACTATACCTTTTCTCTGTCGTAAAAAATGCACAGCTTGGTGCTCTTTTTTATTTTTTAATTGAAAACCATTCATATTTGTTTTGTTTTCTTTTTTCTTTCTTTTTTTTTTTAACAAAAAAAAAAATTTGGCCTTGAGGCATGCTTGCTAAGAAGAAAAGAAAATCTAGATAAGAGAAACGATAAAACTACGAATTTATAAATCCTTCCACTAATCTATGCACCCCCTTCCTTCCTTCCACTTTTCTCCCCGACTAAACACTCTTTATATTATTATTATTATTTCCCTCTCTAGTATCTATCTAAGATCAACTTTCTTGACAGTACATCAAATTATCCTTTATATGATCATAGCTAATTGTGATGAGTTTACTTTTCAAGACCAATTTTGTGTGTCGTTTGACTTTTCACAGCAGATTAAGGAAAGTTTACAAAACTCTTTTATTTTATTTTTTTTCAAAACATATGAAAGATATTCTACTTATTATTCGAATTATATTTGTATGATTATTTCAATTCCTCTGCTGAGAAGAGTAATTTCATATCCTTACAATATATTGCATCCTCTTTATATTTGGTAGAACAGAATCGATTTTAACAACTTCTATTCAAATAATCTAATAATATACAATGAGATTGTTATTATTTGACTAATGATTTTCAATAAATTAGTATAAAATCTGATTTTGGTTAAACATAATGGAAGTTGCAAATTTACAGAAAACAAAATAAGTAATAGTTTAATTATATCCTTTATATAATAAATGTTACATCATCTTTTTGGATTTAGACTACTTTTATTTTATATTCAATTTGGAGTAAATTTTTTATTTATTATGTTTTCATATTATTGGTTATAACTACATTTATAAAAACTTCAACTTCATAACTCAATACTTGTAATGCACGTGCTTTAACTAGTATTACAGAAAAGTTACAATGAATAAGTGAGTTAGGATCGAAAACCAACTTTCAAAATAATAGAAAATCTAAATTTGTGGAAGCTATTGTGAAACTTTGTGTAAGTGGATGCCACACCACTAGCTTCAAACTCAAGTGGTTACCCTTCATTAAAGTTTGTTAAAAAGCAAGTTTGTGACAACTTGCTATCATTGAGAGACCTAATTTGCTCATAAGCATTTTGGTTGCTAAATTATCAAAAAGTTGATTCCATAGCGATCAATACATGGCTTGTACTCTTATAAATAGGTATGCATTCATCTAGTTCGAGGCACGAAAACAAAAAGAGACGAAAGCTAAAGAAGAGGTCAAAAGAAAATGAATGAAGCTGTGAGGGAGAGAGGGAATCAAGGCAATGTGAAGACGATTGTTAGAATAGTAATGTGAGGAGAAATAATAAGAGAAGAGAACGAGAGGTGTATGGTAGAGAGAGAAGAAAGAAAGATAGTGAGCTAAATATCAATAAGAGAAAAACTTTCACTCTCTATGGGTGAGTTTAGCAAATAAGTTTAAACTCACATTTTTCATCTTAGTTTTGTCTTTTTCTGAAAAGTCAACAAAAATTATAACTAATTTTTAAAAGTCAACCAACTCAAATTTAAAAATCTTAACTCAAACTCATTCACCAAACCATGTTTGATTTCTCTGCTTTACTATTATTTATATTGCTTCGTAAAACTCAACTTTTACATAAAAGGAGCAGGACTCATAGAGAGAAATTCTTCAAATATGAAAATGGAGACAAAAACCTCAACGCTTTGTCGAAGGATCAATAACCCAAATTCTTCAATTTTGTTCTGAAAATTCAAATTCCCTGAAGAGGGTTTCCAGTTCAATCAAAGCTACAGTGTGGAAGACTAGCGAGAATGTGTGAGGAAGAGAACGTGTGAGGAAGAAGAAAGGGACAAAAGAGTGAGACCGAAAATGAGACCGCAAGAGAGCAGGCGATCATTAATAAATAAATTTAAGAGAGAGAGAGAGAGCTGAGAATTGTGACAAGCTACTTAGATTGTATGCAACATTTGGGCTCATGAATTGAAATTTTTTATTTTGTAAAATCTCTTACAATTAATATCTTGTTTTCTCACATCTAAGAGTCTGTAATTAAAAATAACCAAATATTTTTTTCTCGCTCACCGTCTCTTCTAACTTTCCCACACTCCCCTCACTGCTTCCTCATTCATTGCCATTGTTCCATCCCCATATCCTGCCCCTACCCACACCAGTGAGATATATCGTAACATAGAGAATAAACTGGTGTCGCCCTACGACTGCAAAGGAGAGCTAGATCTCCCTTGTTGGAGATATTCCGCTGGAGATGTGGGACAGATCACTGGGAGATGCACTATCAATATGATTTGTTTTTTTTTTTGGGTCATTTTTAGTATTTTTTTTACTGGAATTTTTGGTATTATGACGGACTACTCCCAAGTATCACAGTATGATACCATTGGTAGCATGGTCGGTGACAACCTCGTTGCTGATATTTTCGGTATCCCACTGGACTACCGTCACCAGTGTCCGATGGTAATTGCTAGTACGATCGTAGCAAACTCGTTCAGGTTTTTTGAAATCTCTGGATTGGATCTCTTTTATGAAGCTACTGGACTTTGGGGCAATTGGGCAAACAGCCCCTTAAAATGTGATTAAGGATTTTTGTCCCGTTTTAGGCACAATAAAATTTTTTACGTTTTATTAGTTTTATTTATTTAAACTTATTCTAAAAGGACGGTATTATGCTCTTATCTTTTGTTTATGCCATAGGAGACACATTTCTTCTTCCCCACCTCTCTTCTTTCTCTCTCTCTCTCTCTCTCTCCCCCCTCCGATCTGCTCTCTGGTGAGTCGCAACCACATATGTCGTCCTCCGAGTGAACTGCCACTCGCGATCTGCTCGGGAAGCTGCGGCCAACGGTACGCGATGGCTTGTGCATCCAGATCTGAGACTAGATGGTTGGTGATGGATCTTGGTCGCAATGATCTCGGTCAGCATGGATTTGGCCATGGGAGGGTGTTGCCACCATGGGACGGTGTTGGCTGGGTGGTAGCATAGGGTTTATTTATTTATTACTTGGAGGTGAAGGATTCAAACTCTTATCTTTCAGTAAAATTAGATGTGATATTACTGTTTTATTATACTTGCAATCACGTGTACGTAATTTTTTAGAAGCATATTGAAGTTTTTTTTTTTTTGAAATTTTTTTCGTGTTAATTTTTTTAAAAAATAATCTAGTGATTATTTTTCATAAAGTGGGTAAATAAATGATAAATTAATATGTTTGAAATAAAAATTATGAAAAAAAAATCGATATATAAGAAAACCAAAATATAACACGGTAATCCGAGAGACCACCGAAATTATTTTAGTAGATTATCAAAAAATTTTCTACTAGAATACTCTCCGATGATAGGAGACTGATATCGGCGATTGGAAATCATGTTGAATACTCAAACATATCCTTACAGAATACGTATCAAAACGCATATTACTAAAATATCTAAAAGTTTTCTAGCTACCATAATACTCTCCAGCCACCAGAGGTCTGAACCAATAATTGGAGACAATGTTGAATACTAAAAGCACTCTGGAGAGAATTTTGATAAATTACCATGTGGTATTCTACTAGAACACCTTTTGATTTGTTTTGGATATTTTTAAAAAGACATATTAGGTTGACATTTAACTTATCTTGTAAAAAAGGATAAAATGACTAATATTTTCAAGAGATGCTCTTCCTGAGACATTCGTCAAAATCACTCATTTTAAAAACTTTATCGTTAAACAAACAGTCTAATAGGTCCAAATTATTTTGAACTTTCTTTTTCTTTTATTTTATTTTATTTTATTTTTTGAAGGAAAATAATTCTCACCACTGGTTAACTGTAGAAGGATACTAGCGTTCAAATTTACATAATTTCGACCATTTTAGTACTTTTTGCTGTTGTCCCCACTTGATACTAGCAGTTCAAATTTCAGCATACCGGTTCGATTTTTCCATAATTTAAGGCTTGATTTGCGGTACGCCTTAACTGGTTTTAACGTGATTCTAGATAATAACAAGTAAATCTAAAGTCTTCTCGCGTCAAGATAAATTTAAAAAAATTAAAAAATACTGATAAATACACAAATAATTATCACTTGACATTATACATCAGTTTTGTATAATTATAAAATTGCTTACTTCTAGGTTTTGGCTGCTTAGTGACTGTCGACATTGTAGACTCAATGACTGCTGTTGTACCTATTGGAAGACTGAATAATAAAAATACCAGTTTTTAGCCTCAAAAAAAAAAAAAAAAAAAACAAAATACACATCTAATACCAGTTTGATTTATAGATTTGAATACAAATTGTCATGAGAGAAAAATAGTAAAAAGGTTTGAATTAAGATACAATGTACGAAACAACAGGCACCTTAATAATCCCGTTTAGACTACTAATTAACTAAATGAACAAAGTAATGTTCTTGATTAGCTTCAATAAGGTCTTTGTCTGTGACTCTTAAAGTAGATCATGCCATAGTTATTATGACTGTTATACATCCAATCATGGTATTTAATAAGCGCAATGTTAGCTGGCTAACTTAAGCTTTCATACGTAATGAACTTTTGATTTGATATCGACATGCAAAATTGACGCCTTGAATTTTATGTATCCATGTTCCATCCTTTTTTATTTGTGAATTTAATTTTCAAATTTCGTTTTGTACTTTCGTAGTTTGGATTTAATTTTTACACTTTGATTTGTGATTGTCGGAGCTTATATTTGGTTTAAAGATTTTGGTTCATATTTGTGGGAAAAACCGAAAGTGTTTACTAGCTAATCTTAATTAAAGCCAATTAATTACATTACTAACAATAGCGTTTATGTTTGTTAGATGTTTAGTAATCACTACTACAGAATACAGATTCAACGACGGTTTTTAACCATCGTCGTAACCATTACACGACGGTTTTCTAACCGTCGTCGAATCCATAGTCGTGGTATCTTTTAAGATACGACGACAGTTTTTTAACCGTCGTGTAATAAAGAAAAAGAGATGAATAGTAACAGTAATGAACATACCACGACGGGTTTTTTTGAACAAAACCGTCGTGGTAATTCAACTTACAACGACGGTTTACGTTATAAACCGTCGTGGTATCCCGGTGGGATACCACGACGGTTTTTCCATAAACCGTCGTGGTCTCCCGGCGGGATACCATGACGGTTTTCCCATAAACCGTCGTGGTATCCCGAAGGGATACCACGACGGTTTTTCCAGAAACCATCGTGGTATCCCGCCGGCTACCACGACGGTTTCAAACCTAAACCGTCGTCGTAAGTTGAATTCCAAAAAACAAAAAAAAGAAATTGGCGATATAATTGCAATCCGTAATCTGTAATCCATTATTAATATATTATAAAAAAAATTATATATATAGATTTCAGTCAATATTGAATAAACCGCATTACAAATGTAGTCCATTCTTGCCTAACCAAGCTCATGTCAGCATCAGTATAAAAATCCTTCATTTGAAGGGCGGCTAGTCCATCAACAGTGCTGGTTATTTCTCGCATGAATGCTAACACAAAATAACCGCACTCTACATAACCTTCCTGTAGTGGACATCGAACAGTATCAATCAATGTCTCCCAGTTCCGTCTTTGTCTTATTCCTCTTCCCACCAACGTCTTCCAATCATTAAGTGCCCTAACAAATTTGACAATTACCGAATCAATTACAACAACAATTATTATATGTATAGCCTAAAAATTATTAACATAAAAAAATACTTACGTCGTAATAAGGGCTCTAAAATCATCACCCGGTTCGTTTCCGAGAGGATTAAAATACAAGACCAAGTCATCCCACGGATCAATAACTGCCAAGATCCAATGTTGGCCGCTGTTATATGGCATGAGAAACAGCTTTCCCTTTGTAGCATTTCTCAAGATCCGTAGAATATAATCGGCCCTCTCTCGAACGTAGGCGGCTCGGTCTATATTTTGTTGAACTGGTGAGACAAGGACTGGAGAAATAAACTCAACCCTTTGATCCATACCTGTTCTTGCACAACAATCTGCTAAGTATCTGCAAAATTTTTTAGCACGTCGTGTTACGCAAAACTGAAGTGCATAAGGATAAATGTTTAAGGATAAATAATTGAATTGTTTAATGATAAATGTATTACCTGATGTAAACCATTATGCTGTTTGCACTGATTTCTTTAAATGTTATGAAATAGTAGACATCTTCAAACCCAATATATATGGGCATGTCATCGCCAATGACATGCGGTTGTAGTGGGCACATTATTTGTGTACCGTCACGCATGGAATTTTGTGCGTAATAAGCCAAAGGTCTTAAATCGATGGGGATTTCACTAAAGTCAAACGAAGGCATTTCTTGTTGTGCCGGTTGTTGTACCTCCGGTTGTGACTGTATTTTCTTCCGCCCTGCTCTCTTTTTTATTCGTTTGCTTCTCCCGGCTTCTCGGTCATGAGCATGACTGGGACCTTTACTTGCCTGGCTCAAACTTGGTTGAACGACGACTAATCTTTTTGGCCAAGCAACAAACCCACCAACAGCTTCCTCAATACATGTGGTTTCGTGCGTCGGAATAGGTATGAGTGCACCTTTTAACTTTGGGACTGTAATTTCACCCGTACATTCTCGTCGCCTAAAAGAATCCCATGGATTGTGTCCGTCGGAACACAATCCATGTATGCTCTACCGTTTGCTACAAGCACATCTCCTCCGTTAATTAAGTCAGGAATAAATAGATGGCATTCCTTACTTGCGTTCGGCATGGTCTTCGGATCCGACGCCTGATCTGCTTTTTCATTCAGAGTGCAACTAGCCTTGAAACTGTTGTGTTGATCAACAGTCGGTGCGGTCGGTTCCTCTGCCATAGTCTCTCTGTTGATACCGTGCTTCGCACAAAGTTCCTGAATGGTTCTTTCTAATGCAGCAAGCTGTCGTTTCATATCCAAGACTTCAGCATTATCCCTTGAACTTCCCACACTTCCGAAGAAATGCGCCTGCTTGACAAACTTAGATTGACCCCGAATCCGGTCCGAATGCTCGACATTGCCTAATGCCTTGGTCAATATGTCCTCTGTCCCCACAGATTCGAAACTTCCTTGTGTTTGTTGTTCACTAAAGTCATCCTGTAACAATTATAAAATATGATATAATTGCGTAAACGTAAATGAGTATACGAGATTCATATATTTTAATAAGATTCGAAAACGTACTATTGAATCGACAATATTTTTGAATGCTTCATTCTTTAGAGATCCATCGGGTTTCATGCGCATTTGCAACCAATTTTCATGCCTCTCTGCCCATTTTCCCGTCTTTTCAAACTGCAATTTAATAATTACCCGTTAGTAGACATGTCAAAAGAAATTGGAAGTACAACATATCATTTTCATACGATGTCTAAATAATTTACTTACATGTGCTTGGTCACGTTTCCTATATCCGTCTCGGCCCCAGTTGATCCATATTTGCTCTTCTTCCTTATCTCACTTCCTTGTTCGGATAGTCTTTTGAATTCCGGGGTCCGACGATACTCAATGAATTTTTCCCAATCATCCTGGCTGATTGTGGGGTAATTGTGAACCACCTTTGGTGGTCATTGCCACACATTTTCTTCCTCAATATGATCCCTTACAAAAGTTTGGTAAAGATCATATCTAAAATTTTTCGCTGACTCTGCACATGACTTTAAAACTTGTTTTCTAAACGAAGCATCGACAGTGAAAGCAGTCACTATTTCCATCCACACTCTTTCTTTCCATTGGGCTAAATCGGCACTTCTAAAATCAGAAATCCAAATCGGTATGTGCTCGCGAGCAAGCACACCAATCCAACTCTGTAATACATCTCCTTCCTTTCCTATTGGTTACCCTTTCGAGTCGAACGAAACTTCAAGTCATTCTCCCTTTGTCTTAACTTGGTGAACTCTTCTCATAAGAGTTGCTCTTCGTCTACCATCCTCGTCGGGATTGAATCTAGGTGAAATCGTTCGTCGTGGTCTTCTAATTTCAGTTTGTGTTGAGTGTTCCGCCTCGCTATCTTGCGACATTTTGAAATACAGCCTAAAGCAACTCCAACATGAAGCACGTTTACAAAACAAAAAACCAAAGTCATTAAATAATTGTAAAATCATGGCACATACAAACATTTAAAATAACCGAGAGCATACATTAAACCAGTGTAAAGCCGTGCAAGTAAAAATAGTTTAAATCATAATTAATAACGGAATCTTCGTAACAACTTGATCAAAGAAGCATTTTATCAACCATGTCATATGCTAACTTAAGTCACAAAATCGTTTCGTTTTCTGGAAAATTGTCGAATTCGTTAATCACACAAACAATTTTAACAAGATCTATATCACGGCCACAATAAACAATCAACAAACGTGTAAGGGACGGACTGTGGACCGTAAATTCCAAAATCTACTAAATCAAATTCATCAATTTTTCTCCGAAAATTTAGTAAACCATCGCGACACCCAACCATTATACAACAAACCAAGCTAAGTCTCACTCAAAGAGGCATTTGGTACAACATGTTGCGTGCATAAAATTAACATGCATAAGCAAAAAATTTTTCAATTGTTGATATCACCCAATAATCACAACCAAATTCAACATTCACATAAAATAGCCCATTTTCAATTTACCACATTCACTTTCATAAGACGTATATGGTTAACGAGAGGCTGAAAACCTACCGTATACTCGGGATTTGGTGTTGGTGTTGGTGTTGGAAACCGTCAATCGGCCACGGCGACGAATCGAATAAGAGAGCGGAAGCGGCAGCGGCGAGGAAAGAGAGAGATGCTGTGGCGAATGCACTAAATGAGGGGAGCCGAGCAAATATAGAGGGAGCGGCGAGGGCGAGGACAAGAGAAAATCACTATGCAGCCAAGAGAGACAATGGTGGAGGCTAGACAATGAAGAGAGAAAATAGATGGAGCAATATGTCGAAAAATTAGAGAGAGAAGTTGGAGGGAATGTGGGTAATTTTTTTATATATATAGGGAGCCAAATTTGGACAGTAAAAGCGCGCACGCTTTTTGGCAAAAACAAAATTTCAAAAATTTTTCGGCCTCGTGGAGTCCGCCTAAAAACGACGACGATTTACTCGAAACCATTGTCGTTTATTAAGAAACGACGACGGTTTCCAATAAACCGTCTTCGTTTATAATGAAACGACGACGGTTTCGCCTGGGAAACCGTCGTCGTTTCCTTACTATATATATGGGAAACAACGACGGTTTCGCATGGGAAACCGTCGTCGTTTCGTGTAGGTGATAGAATGAAACGACGACGGTTTCGGCTGGGAAACCGTCGTCATTTCCGGTTGTTCTTCAAAACGACAACGGATTACAAGGAAGCCGTCGTCGTTTCCAAGCTAACTATAATCAAATTCAATCTGTTAATTAATATTCCCACATGGCATCAAACCTGTGTGTTGTGCATAAAACAGGCCATCAACAACTCGTATTTAGATGTATTCATTGACATAAATTAAGGCATACAATTGACAAAGTTATAAATTATATACACAATTGATACAAAATCACTGAAATTTTTTTTTTCTTTTTTTTTTTTCGTTTTCTCAACACGTGTCCATTCGACATCTAAACGAAGCAAGTGTGAGGAATCATCATCCAAATCATCAATCTCCTCTACCGGTGGCAACCCGTTCGTGAAAAATGGAATGTCGGTGCAATCTTCAACATCTTCAAAACCAGCCCGAATTATTTTTGGCTTCATTGGCACAACTAAAGATAATTCTAAATTGTCGGGATCCGTTGTGTAAAAGACTTGTACTGCTTGCGACGCCAGAATGAAAGGATCATTTTTGTATCCCAATCACCTAAAGTCCACCACTGTCACGCCGTCCTTATCAATCTTAACAAAATTATTGTAAGCCCACTTGCATTTAAAGAGTGCTATCCGCAAGCCGCAATAATCAAGTTCCCAAATATCTTCAATGAACCCAAAGTAGTTCATGGAACCGTATACCAGGTTCTTGTCCTTTGCGGATGAAATATGCATAGACTCGGCACGAATGCTCACACCACTGTTTTGGACTGGATGCTTCTCATCTCTTTTGCGAGTGTAGAAGGTATAGCCATTGACAAAGTACGATGTATAGCTTGTGACTATTGATGACGGTCCTCTTGCTAGCTTCATTAAATCTTTGGAAACGCTAGGCTTCATATGCAAATGTTGGCTTATCCTCTCCCTGAATGTCCGGTTGTGCTCATCTTGAATCCATTTCTCGCATCTTGTTTTCCTTGGATTCGCGACTCTCAATTCCGTTATGTGAACCTCAACGAATGACTCCACTTCCTTAGCATTGTGCAAAACATACAGACAAGTTTTTTCCCATTCATCTTGCTTTACTGGTGAATGAACGGCGGTGGATAGTCCTTTCGGCGAAATGTTTCCAAATGGAGGCAGCCCTATTAGGTCAGCATTGGATAAATACTCAGAGCAAAATTCAACTGATTCCTCGGCTATGTAGTTTTCCACTATACATCCCTCTGGCCTATTTCGGTTTTTCACATAATCCTTCAAAACCTTCATATATCTCTCAAAAGGATACATCCACCTCAAATGAACCGGTCCACATAGCTTAACTTCCTGAACTAAGTGCACCGTTAGGTGGATCATGATATCAAAAAAGGTTGGAGGGAAATACTTCTCTAGCATGCACAAAGTCATCACCAACTCCGATTGTAGCGAATCTAGCATTAGTGGATCAATTACCTTGGAGCAAATTGAGTTGAAAAACAAGCATAACTTCGTAATTGCATATCTTACATCCTTCGTTAAAACTCCCCGTAATGCAAGAGGTAATAATTGTTGCATCAAGATATGACAATCGTAGGTTTTCATTCCAATTAGCCTCAAATCCTTCATCGAAACCAATCTTTTCACGTTCGAAGAGTACCCACTTGGCACTTTGACGGACGCAAGCAATTCACAAAGCTTTCTCTTTTCCTGTCTGGATAATGTGTGCTTAGCGGGAGGTAAATATGTGCCGGTCGCTCTTTTCTCAGGGAGCAAATTTGATCTAATATTCATCTCTTTAAGATCCAACCGTGCCTTCTCACCATCTTTAGTTTTGTTTGGGATGTCAAGCAACGTGCCGTCTATCGATTCACAAACGTTTTTCTTAATATGCATAACATCTAGGCAATGACGAACGTAAAGTGACTTCCAATATGGAAGTTCGTAGAATATTGACTTCTTCTTCCAAGGTCCATCGACAACTGGAGCCCCACGTTTTCTCTTTCCCAAAACAACTTTCACATCTTTAACCATCTCAAAAACTGCTTCGCCAGACAAAATCCGAGGAGTAGAGCGTTCTTTGGTATGGCCATCAAAAGCCTTCTTTTGTTTGCGGTATCGATGATTTTTTGGCAAGAATCCCCTGTGACCAAGATAAACGGTTTTCTTACCATTCTTCAACCGGATGGAAGAAGTTTCCTTCATACAAACTGGACAACCAATAGAACTCTTCACAGGATAACCAGATAGGTTGCCAAGTGCAGGAAAGTCATTAATTGACCAAATCAACATTGCACGAAGATTAAACGTATCTTGACGGTGAGAATCTTTAACTTGTAAACCATCTTCCCACAAGCTTTTGAGGTCATCGATTAATGGTGCCAAGTATACATCAATGTCATTCCCTGGTTGTTGAAGGCTTGAGATCAATAATGTCAACATCAAAAACTTCCGCTTCATGCACAATTCCGGAGGGAGATTGTAGTTGACAAGTATGACTAGCCATGTACTTTGCCGACTACTCAGGTTACTATGTGGGTTCATTCCGTCCGTCGACAAACCGAGACGTAAATTTCTTGGTTCTGCACTAAAATCTGCATAGTTGTCATCAAAGGTCTTCCATTGTGGTGAGTTGGCCGGATGTCTAAGTTTTCCATCGTCAAGACGTTTATCATGGTGCCATGTCAAATTCTTAGCATGCTCGGTATTACGGAACAAACGACGCAAATGTGGCGCCGGTGGAATGTACCATAACACTTTAACCGGAACTCCTCTTCTACCATTCGATGGCATCTTGCCCTTCTTCCATCTTGATTCGTTACAAACCGGACATTCATCTAAATCTTCATATTCTTTCCGGTAAAGGACGCAATCATTTGGGCAAGCATGTATCTTTTTGTGTTCCATTCCCAAAGTGCTCAACGTCTTCTTTGCCTCGTACATACTAGGTGGCACTTTGTTATCCTCTAGTAGAACATCTTTTAGAAATTCTAAAAGAGTCGTGAAACTAGAATTTGTCCACCCTCCCGATGCTTTCATATTCCATAATTTAACCAATGCCCCTAATTTCGTATATTTTGTACACCCGACATACAAGGGTGTTTCCGCATCATTAATCATTTCCTCAAATAACTCTGGGCGGTACACAAAGTTTTCTTCCAAATCATTTACCATATTGAACATATTATCACCAACGTCTTCCTCAACTATAGGCTCTTTACGTTTAGTACTTGTCGATGTATATTTAATATCGAAAAAATCTTCGCCATGTAAATACCATGTTTGGTAAGAACAAATAATCCCATAAGCACGCAAATGCCCTCTAACATTATCAATGGAATGAGATCTATGATTACCACATATTTGACACGGACACGGAATCTTGTCATCTTGCATGTGAGCTTTGGCAAATGACAAAAAATCTTCAACAGCAGCTTCATATGCTTTAGATAATCTATCAAATCACATCCATTTTGTATCCATGATTTGCAAATCAATCCTAAATCAATAAAATAAAGATTTCGAAGTCAAAGAGTGTGTAATATTTCATTTAGTTAATAACATTAAACACTGCTATACCGGTGCATTAATTAATTGAACAATTAACAACAAAGCAAAAAAAAAAAAAAACCATAAATAATATGATTACCAGTTAAAAATAACAATTTGATCATGATAAGTTCATAAATTAAAACAATAAGGGCGGCCTAATGTAGTAACGTACTAAAAAGTAATCTAAAAACATACAAATTTAATATAAAATACAGAGGAAAACTACATAAAGCTAAGTTTGTGTGATCATGACTTACAAGATAGTCTCAAATGATCGATGGAAGATGGTGCCGTAACAAAATAGTGAACAGATCGACTGTTTTCGGAGTAATCTAGAATGATTTTAGTTAACTGCAGGTACTGTATTGACGAGCGAATATCAGAGGCATATATCACGGCTTGGGAGTATAAATCGCGAATTTTCCATGACGGTTTCAAAAAAAACGGTCGTCGAATCTGGATTCCACGACCGTTTTTTTTTAAACCGTCGTGGAAGGCACAAGGCTTCCACGACGGTCAACGTTGACCGTCGTGGAAGACCGAGGATTCCACGACGGTCTTTTTGTTGACCGTCGTGGAATCCCGAGGCTTCCACGACGGTCAACGTTGACCGTCGTGGAAGCCTCGGGATTCCACGACGGTCAACGTTGACCGTCGTGGAAGCCTCGGGATTCCACGATGGTCAACGTTGACCGTCGTGGAAAACTTGGCTTCCACGACGGTCTTCGGAAAGTTTTCGGCTCCGTGTTTTTTCTTGAATTTTCCACGACAGTTTTTTAAAAAACGGTCGTTGAATCTCCGTCGTCGAATCCACATTTTCTAGTAGTGAATAGTTAGAAGTTGCATTAACTACTAATTATTCTTTATGATCCCTTGTAATATCTGATTTGAGATAATATAATAAAACTACATACAATTTGTGACAATTATCAGTTATTACAAGAAAAAGGATAAGCTGTGCAGTTTCACATCGCTTGGGAATGGATATATGTGATAGTTCATAAATAGATAGATCACTTTTTAATGATATGAGGTCTTTTGGAGTAAGCCCAAGAGTAAAACCGTAAGGGCATGAGGCTAAAGAGAACAATATCAACCAAAGGGTAACATGAATTGTTACAAATGATATTATAGCCTATACCCAACTGGAAGTATGGCCAACAAGGACATTTCCAAAATGAGGGGTGATTGTGACAGTCATCTGTCCTATAAGAAAAAGGGTAAATTGTGTAGTTCCACATCGCATTGGATATATGTGATGGTTCATAAGTAAAGTGACCACCTCTTAATAATATGAGGCCTTTTAAGGTGAGCCCAAGAGCAAAACGGTAAGGGCACGGGTCCAAAACGGACAATATCATACCAAAGAGAGGCATAAGTCGTTACAAAATTATCTTCATGGTATCAGAGAGAATATTGATCCTCTAGTCCTCTACTTCTTTTTCTCGGCCTTCATTGCCATTCTGTATTTTGGCCTTCATTGTCATTTTTTCTGGCCTTCATAGCCATAGCATCTATACTTTTCTTCACCATTAGAGATCACAACCGCTTGGTTTCTCTCACGTCACTTTTAGGGTTTCGCTCACATCGCACTAGTTTCTCTCTGGTTATCACCGTCAATAGGTTCTCGTGTTAGAGTTTCGCTCGCATTTGTTGCAACCACTATGTTTTGCTAGGCTCGTTACCTCTAGTGAGTTCTTATGTCATTGGTAGTGTAACGCCCCAACCTACGTAGGGCTGTTACCATACATACTTGAACTTACATAACTGCTTAAACCTACTTGAAAAATTGAGAATAAATTTTTTTTTTCAAACTTACATATAAAAATAGAGTTGCTCATATGGTAAACTTATCATGTGTACATATTGAGATGAAAACATACATAATTCTTATAAATTGTTCGAGTCATTAAATCCTCATATTTTTGTACAACATAACTTACTTTAAAATATATATATATGTTTTAAACTTAACAGAACTTGCGGAAAAATTTATGTAGTGGTATCCCACACCGCCCTTCACCCGCCACATCGTCCACCTGGCCCACCAATTAAGCTGCAGGCCTCTTACCTACAGTATGAAATATACTGATGAGCTTTCGCTCAGCAAGTACAAACATAATTCTCACAAAACGTAACAAATATCGTGCAACTTATGCATGAATCAATTATGAATCTTTTATGACCAATTATTGACTTGAACTTATTATCTTGCTTAACATATGAGCCCCTTGTGTACGTACCAAAAGCACGCAATCCTCAGAACGTCAGGGTTTGCAATGCCCTTAACAATTCTGGAAAACATAAACATTGTAACGACCCGCCTAGCACAAGCCGTTACCATACATACATACTTACATACTTAACTTCTCGTACATGCTTACATACTTATGAAACACAGCGGAAATTTTTTTTTTTTTTTTTTTTTTTTATATGGCATACAAGTGCAACATATAAGAGTGTCTTTATCAAAAATATTTTCCATAACATAAATACGTACATCAAAATGCGTAGCGGCTACATTTCCCACATTTCACAGTTTGCCCCGCCATGCCCTTCCATCTTGTATCAACCATTGCTGACGGTTTCTTACCTACAGCATAAACGTAAGACAGTGAGCTTTCGCTCAGCAAGCACAACCTCCTATACCGCGACATTATGAACATAACATATTCTAATATATCATATCTTAACTTATCATGCATATCATATCATTACTTAACTTCATTCATCGTAACATAGCATACATATCATAATGCATGGTCCATTTATGCACATTTTATGCTCAATTCATTCTTAACTTACTTCCATTTCTTATCTTACTTATGGGCCCCTTACTTGTGTGTATGTACCGGGCGCGCGACTATGGAGTGGTTGGGGCGGCCAAACCATTTCCAACTCAAACCATAGTCCAACCCGACCTAACGCGGGTCGGCACAACACAGGCGATTGCTCGCCATCTTTCTTTTCATCTTGTTGTGTCATACTTGATCTTATAATTCTTATAAGATTTCGTGAACATGCTTCGTGCTTTAATAAACATAACATAGCATTCATCAATAACATACCTTAACCTATCATACATCATAATCTAACATACAACATATGACATATTTCATAGCATAACAACAATAACATTACTTAGCATTAACAATTTATCATAGTAATAATGATAACCACATAGCATCAACAACAACATAACATAACATAACATACATTCCTAGCATACATCTAACATACTTAGGCAAGTACCACAACAAAGCCTATGCTGTAGGCGGTGGTTGTACTTACCTCTTTTGCTATGTCCTGCGTTAAGCTGCTTCTCCTCCGAGTACAGTTGCAGGTTCCCTCCTGCTCGTTGAAGGACATAGGTGAGGTTCTAATTAGTTTTGCGGAAATGTTGATAATCTAATCAACATGCTTACATAATCCTAATTGTATGTCCCCATACTAAATATGAATTAATTCTTTAAGAGGTTACGTTGGATAACCTCATGTGCTAAACCCTATACATACCGTTAGGGTTAGGTTACCTTCCTAACCTTGGGCTTTATCGGGTTTCCTTAATTAACCCTATATCTTAGCCCAATTTATTTTTTACTCTTGGTATCCTTTAGGGTTAACTTGACTATCCCTTAAGGTTAATAATAGTTGAACTCTTAATCAACCAAGGTTTAACCCTATATGGGTCAAACTTGAGCTCTAGGCTTTGGTCTAGTAACTCGGATATTACATCCGGTTATTACCCGTAATTATTTTACTTACCCAATTTGGTTTAAAAAATCCATTTTCCATTTCCTTGGAAACTTGGGTAATTTTAACTTTAAAAATCGTTTACTTAACTCATAAAAATTCATATCCTTAAAATAGGTTTTTATAAAATCATTTAGGACTGGAAACTGCCTTTGGAACAGTTTCCCTAGTCAAAACAGTGGTTTTGGAAAAGATACAATTTTTCTGTACTGTTTTTAGAAAATCCTGTACAGGAATTTCTCATTTCCTGCACAGTCTTTATAAAACCGTGTCAGTTTAAAAATCCATTCTGATTTTGAAAATGTTGTCTTCACGAAAGTTGTAGCTCTTGAAAAATCCTAAAACTTTCGTGTTTTGAGAAAAATCCATTTCGGCCTGTATTCGTACCAGTTTTTGTTTGAAACTGGCTGATCCTGTAAACTGGGTCTGGGCAGGCTAGCCACGGGTTTTTGTAAAAACGGAGACCATTGGAGCCTCAATTTGGAAAACTGTCCGCGTTGGCCCCTAGGAAAACTGTTCTGAACAACGTTTATGTTTTACGTTTTACCCAGTTCGGCCTCTAAAGGCCTCAAATTCCACTTTTCCCGAAACTGGGCAGTTCACATCCGAACTGGCAGTTTTCGGTTTTAAGTTTGTTTTACGTCCTATTTCGCGGATTCTAACTCGACCGATCACGCGGGAGCCTAGATAACATACATGCAGCGTTTTCTAACGTCCCACATGAACCAACATGTAATTCAAACATGTCCATGCAAACCAAAACCCGTATTAACTTAACCTAGGTTTGCATGGTTCTAACTTTTTGCATACAACATATACAAACACTAAACTTTGCTCCCTAAGCTAGCATGCTTCAAGCACTGCCTAAGGGCAGATTTTCGGACCAAACCAGGGGACACACAACCCTAAGCATCAAGCATGAAAATCAATCATACACAAGCACAACTTATGCAAGAAATCAAGCCATACACCCTTAGATCTACAAATCAAGCACATACAACTATTAGGGCAAAAATTGGAAGATGGACTTATGTCCTTACAACCAAATTGAACTACCTTAAATCTTAAAATTTGAACTCAAATAAAAGAGTTAGGGTTCTAGATTTTTACCTTGGACCAAAGTCAAGTTTTGGTCACAAAATTTCTGCCTTCCCTAGCTCCAAAACCGTGGCTGCCCTAGACCAAGAAAATGGTCTCAAAAAATTTGGTTTCGGTTGATGAAACAAACCCGAATTCTTTCCCCTAAAATTTTTGGATTCCCTCTTGGTTTCCCTGCACCCTAACAGTCGGCTGCAAGCCTAGAACAAGGCTGGAAAAATTTCTCAAACTCTCCCCTTAGCTTTCCCTTGCAAACCGAAAACTAACCTAAGCTTGGTTTAGGCAAAATTTCAGTTTTTCTCTTGGCTCCCTCTCACTTTCTCTCACGGTTTTGATGGCAGAAAATGGCAAGAGTTTGGCTAAGTTTTTCATTAAAAATGAATATGGGTCACTCCTATTTATAGGCAAAGGGGAACTTTCAAAAATTCAACTTTGACCCCTAAATTTTTGAAAAATTTGCCAAATGGCATGCTAGGTGGCCGGCCACATTCTTGGTGATCAAGCCAAAAATTGTTCTAGAACAATACACATGGCATCTAATGGTTGGTTCATGGAATTATGATGTCATAATTCCAAATAAGGATGATGTCATAATTATGATGTCATCCTAAGGCCTTGTTTGGCTACTTTTCTCTAAAATAACCCATTTTTGTGCTACACAGATATTTCTAATACTGTGTTTACTAATACACAGTACAATTCAGTACTGTTTTACTTGACTGCAGTCCAAAATTTATCTGCGTAAAAATGGACTGTAAAAACTTTTTCTTATTTTTTTTCGAGCCCTTTTGGTCTTTAATCCTACTTGGTGTGCTTGATTTTCTAAGCTAGTTTTTAAAGCCTATTCATACTATTTCAACCGTAAAGACGGTTTTTACAGTATACTTTATTTTACTAAACTGCAAAGTCAATCCTTTAACCGTTCTTGGTCAAACTCTGACTTTCGTTTAAAATCATGCACTTTTCCGTCCCTTTTGTCTAAAAAGGTCCGTTGCTAATCTACATAGTCCATTTTGAGTTTTATTAATCTAAAAACTCATAAAATGTAAGAGAACTCTTAACCGAGCTTCTCTTTCAATAATACCTCTATGGTATTCATTTAATTCCTTTTTTAAAAAATTAATAACATCGAGAAATCTAGGTATTACAATCTACCCCCCTTAAAAATTTTCGTCCTCGAAAATCAGAATAATCCGGGGTAGTTCTTTCCGTTTTGCCATTTTGGGGTGAAAAACCGTAATGAACTTTAATTTCAACCCCATGGCAGTATGAACATTTGTTCATAACCGAAAAATGAGGCATCCATCCTGGTCTGAGATACTTGATTTTGTTGCTCCATACTGTCTCACAATCTGAGACATGTAGATTTCGGTCAGTTTTCTGCAAATCTCCTTCAGGATGTCGGTATTCAGCCTTAACTTTCTGACAAGTTAGGCACTTTGACACTAATTTCGACACTTTATTCTTCATGCTTGGCCATCGATAACTTTCTTAGAAGTCTTAGTACATTTTGACAGCTCCTGGATGTACCAAATATGGCGTCTTATGGGCTTCTGACATCGTCTGATCCTTCGTTGCCAAAATTTAATCCGGTTGTTGAGCTCCGCAACGGTCCATAAAGGTTGAACTTTTCCTTGTCGAAAGGGCTAAACGTCTCTCAACGCTTTTGGAAAACCAAACTTAACGTTGTAATAACTTAAGAAATCCGTTTCTAAGATCACATCGAAATCCTAAGGCTTGATTGCGATGAGATCTACAAGCAGTTCTTAATCATTATAATTACAAAAATATTTTACATTAAAAGAATTCAAACCACAAAATTTCTTTACCAAACGAAGAAATTTTAAAAGGCTGTTTTTTAAACATTTTCTATACTAATTCCTAATTTCTGGGCAATCTTCATAAATTTTAACAAGTGAGTTGCACCAGAATTATATAATACAATAACGCCTTAGGTGGCGACAAGTATCTATCTTGTCCCTTCATGCGAAGTTCCAGCTTCAGCATTTCCATCGGTGTAGGCGTAAATCCTAGCTAGGGGTTCAGGAGCCTCTAATCTTCCTTGTGCAATTGAGGGTCCTTCAAGCCTTGCTTGGACTGCATGTAGCTGACTGCTGGCATTCCGGTTTGGATACTGAGGGCTCTGGTTCTGGTTGTTCTGGGGGCAGCTTCGTGCATAGTGCCCCTCCTTGCCACAAAGGTAGCAAACATTAGTCCCCATCCTACACACTCCCGGGTGTTTCTTTCCACATGTTACGCACGCGGGATAGCTGGTGTTAGTGTTCTCGTTCCCTTGATTATTCTTTTTCTGAGGGAAATTCCCTTGTTGGTTCTGGCCCGAGAAATTGCCTTTTCGTTTATTCTTCCCAGCTTGATTGGAACCTTGTGTAGGGCTACTAGATTGGCCTTTCGGTTGCGACTCTGAGTCTTGTCGAGGCTGCGTTGGCTTTGCTGCCGCCTTTTCCTCCTTTTTAGCCTTGAAGAATTGAGCTCTAGCCTCCTTGTCCTGGTTGATCCAGTATTCGGCTCTTATCGCCCGACTTATGCAATCGACACCAGGGTAGGCGGGCTGCTGCCAGCACTTACTTGCTTGGCGATGTCGGTTCGAAACATCTTCATCATCCTTCGTACCTTCTCTGCTTCACTCGGGACCAATCCGGGCATAACCGAGCCAGCTGTTCGAACTTCTGTACGGCCTCCATTACCGTCATCGATCCTTGTCTGAAGTTCGTGAACTCGTCTTGTTGAACGGCAAGGATCTCTCTGTTGTAGTACATTGCACGAAATTCGGTCACAAAGTCTTGCCAGTTCATGGCCGCAACGTCACGACGCATCTGCACGGTCATCCACCAGTGTCGCGCATCCTTTTTCAGGGCGAAAGAAGCGCAAAGAACTTTCTCTTGTTCCGTTAGCCGCATGAAATCCAAGATAACTTGGATATCGATTAACCAATTATCCGCGGCGATCGGGTCCGTCGGGCCTTCGAACTCAGGCGCCTTCATTCGCCTGAATCGCTCATATAGTAAGTCCTCCCTCACGGTTGTAGGTTTGCTTGCCCTCCAGCAGGTGCCATCGGAATGTTAGCATTCTGAGGAACTTCTGGCTGATCCTCAGGTACCGGGGGTACTGGTTGAGCTCGTGGTGGAACCTCGTTAATCCGCGGTCCTTGATTCATTTGAGCTATCTGAGCTCGTAGTCTTTCCGTCTCTTGCTGCTGTTCTAGCAGCTGCTGTTGTAGATTTGCAACGATGGTTGCGAGATCTGGCTCGGCGGGTTGACGTGGTACCGTTCTTCGTGGACGTACCATCTTTTAAATCCTATAAGAAAAGATATCATCACACATTATATCTTTCTTTCATACATACTTATTACGTCACATTATACCATAACATCATACATTTCATATCATAACATAGAAGGTATCATAACAATACTTATCATAATATAGCATAACTTTCATAATATTTATAACATGCTCTTGTTATAAATCCCGTATCTGTACGGTCCTTTATGTACATACTTTGTACATCGAATTTACAATACTGTAATTACACATTGAATACATCATACTTGTACGTACATATCTTTACATATACATGGTCAAAATATGATGGAAGTGTCTAACACTTTACCATCGTACTGTTCATAAAAAAAAAAATATGATAGGAGTGTCTATTACTCTATCATCATACATGGTTAAAAATATATGCGCATATCGGCCCTAACTAGACTATAACCTCTAGCGTAATCATCGAAACGTCGGATTCGGCGTCAGAGTCTTCGTCCCAATTTCCATCGTGGAATCGCATCTCCTCGGGATCGCCCTCGGCGTCATCAATATCCTCCATCCAGTTACCTTGCTCGGCTTCGGGCTCCATATCGTCCTTGTCGTCCTCATCGTCGCTAGGGATGATCATAATGGGAGGGTCTTCCGGTGGTTCCTCCGGAGCAATCAAATCGTCGGCAGCGTCCTCGGCGTCCATCTGGTCTTCAGCCTCTTGGGCTGGGATCTCTTGTACGGGTATAGCAGGAATCGGGTCCTCGGGAAACATTGGACCCACTTCATGCTGGGTCCCCCTATCCCGGCATCGTCGACTGGGACCTGATACTCATTCATATGGGTGTCAGCATGCGCCATATGTGCTGTCACCTCGGCCTGTAGCTGGGGGTGAGGTATATCTTGCGGAACATAGGGTAGCATAGCCTCCTGAAATCTGCAGCAGTAATGGCCTATAACTCCTGCAGGTACGCGTGCAATCTGTCACGAAACTCTGGAATCGTCTATAATGCTGTCCCGACAGATCTCGGGATTTCGGTATTGCCAATCGTTACCGGGCCCCGCAGCAGGGATCGGCCCGTATCGTGCAAGTACTACGGCGCGAAAATGTGCCCACGTCCGACTGGGCATCTGCCGCTCTCCGTAAGTCATCCACCATAGTCTAGCGTCCGTGATCAAACAGCGAGCAGCTAGCGAGACCTGTAATCGGTCCTCGATGTGGCAGGTGTAGAAAATCATCTCCATATCGTACAACCAAGCCGATACTGTAACTGATCGTCCCGTACCGTCATATAGAAGAGGACGTAATCCGTAAAAAGCCGTAACAATTGCGCGATCCTCATTGATCCGTGCGGGATCCATTTCCACGCGTCTATCATAACATAACTAGATCATAAATACTTACGCGTATACATAAAATATAAATTTAACTTACAACGATGGTGGCGATGGCAGGCAGACTGTGAAATCGTATCGCAGGAAACCGCTCTGATACCAACTCTGTAACGACCCGCCTAGCACAGGCCGTTACCATACATACATACTTACATACTTAACTTCTCGTACATGCTTACATACTTATGAAACACAGCGGAAATTTTTTTTTTTTTTTTTTTTTTTTTTTTTTTTTATATATGGCATACAAGTGCAACATATAAGAGTGTCTTTATCAAAAATATTTTCCATAACATAAATACGTATATCAAAATGCGTAGCGGCTACATTTCCCACATTTCACAGTTTGCCCCGCCATGCCCTTCCATCTTGTATCAACCATTGCTGACGGTTTCTTACCTACAGCATAAACGTAAGACAGTGAGCTTTCGCTCAGCAAGCACAACCTCCTATACCGCGACATATGAACATAACATATTCTAATATATCATATCTTAACTTATCATGCATATCATATCATTACTTAACTTCATTCATCGTAACATAGCATACATATCATAATGCATGGTCCATTTATGCACATTTTATGCTCAATTCATTCTTAACTTACTTCATTTCTTATCTTACTTATGGGCCCCTTACTTGTGTGTATGTACCGGGCGCGCGACTATGGAGTGGTTGGGGCGGCCAAACCATTTCCAACTCAAACCATAGTCCAACCCGACCTAACGCGGGTCGGCACAACACAGGCGATTGCTCGCCATCTTTCTTTTCATCTTGTTGTGTCATACTTGATCTTATAATTCTTATAAGATTTCGTGAACATGCTTCGTGCTTTAATAAACATAACATAGCATTCATCAATAACATACCTTAACCTATCATACATCATAACCTAACATACAACATATGACATATTTCATAGCATAACAACAATAACATTACTTAGCATTAACAATTTATCATAGTAATAATGATAACCACATAGCATCAACAACAACATAACATAACATAACATACATTCCTAGCATACATCTAACATACTTAGGCAAGTACCACAACAAAGCCTATGCTGTAGGCGGTGGTTGTACTTACCTCTTTTGCTATGTCCTGCGTTAAGCTGCTTCTCCTCCGAGTACAGTTGCAGGTTCCCTCCTGCTCGTTGAAGGACATAGGTGAGGTTCTAATTAGTTTTGCGGAAATGTTGATAATCTAATCAACATGCTTACATAATCCTAATTGTATGTCCCCATACTAAAAATGAATTAATTCTTTAAGAGGTTACGTTGGATAACCTCATGTGCTAAACCCTATACATACTGTTAGGATTCGATTACTTTCCTAACCTTGGGCTTTATCATAAATATTGGGTTTCCTTAATTAACCCTATATCTTAGCCCAATTTATTAATCATGGTATCCTTTAGGGTTATCTTGACTAACCCTTAAGGTTAATAATAGTTGAACTCTTAATCAACCAAGGTTTAACCCTATATGGGTCAAACTTGAGCTCTAGGCTTTGGTCTAGTAACTCGGATATTACATCCGGTTATTACCCGTAATTATTTTACTTACCCAATTTGGTTTAAAAAATCCATTTTCCATTTCCTTGGAAACTTGGGTAATTTTAACTTTAAAAATCGTTTACTTAACTCATAAAAATTCATATCCTTAAAATAGGTTTTTATAAAATCATTTAGGACTGGAAACTGCCTTTGGAACAGTTTCCCTAGTCAAAACAGTGGTTTTGGAAAAGATACAATTTTTCTGTACTGTTTTTAGAAAATCCTGTACAGGAATTTCTCATTTCCTGCACAGTCTTTATAAAACCGTGTCAGTTTAAAAATCCATTCTGATTTTGAAAATGTTGTCTTCACGAAAGTTGTAGCTCTTGAAAAATCCTAAAACTTTCGTGTTTTGAGAAAAATCCAGTTCGGCCTGTATTCGTACCAGTTTTTGTTTGAAACTGGCTGATCCTGTAAACTGGGTCTGGGCAGGCTAGCCACGGGTTTTTGTAAAAACGGAGACCATTGGAGCCTCAATTTGGAAAACTGTTCGCGTTGGCCCCTAGGAAAACTCGTTCTGAACAACTTTTATGTTTTACGTTTTACCCAGTTCGGCCTCTAAAGGCCTCAAATTCCACTTTTCCCGAAACTGGGCAGTTCACATCCGAACTGGCAGTTTTCGGTTTTAAGTTTGTTTTACGTCCTATTTCGCGGATTCTAACTCGACCGATCACGCGGGAGCCTAGATAACATACATGCAGCGTTTTCTAACGTCCCACATGAACCAACATGTAATTCAAACATGTCCATGCAAACCAAAACCCGTATTAACTTAACCTAGGTTTGCATGGTTCTAACTTTTTGCATACAACACATACAAACACTAAACTTTGCTCCCTAAGCTAGCATGCTTCAAGCACTGCCTAAGGGCAGATTTTCGGACCAAACCAGGGGACACACAACCCTAAGCATCAAGCATGAAAATCAATCATACACAAGCACAACTTATGCAAGAAATCAAGCCATACACCCTTAGATCTACAAATCAAGCACATACAACTATTAGGGCAAAAATTGGAAGATGGACTTATGTCCTTACAACCAAATTGAACTACCTTAAATCTTAAAATTTGAACTCAAATAAAAGAGTTAGGGTTCTAGATTTTTACCTTGGACCAAAGTCAAGTTTTGGTCACAAAATTTCTGCCTTCCCTAGCTCCAAAACCGTGGCTGCCCTAGACCAAGAAAATGGTCTCAAAAAATTTGGTTTCGGTTGATGAAACAAACCCGAATTCTTTCCCCTAAAATTTTTGGATTCCCTCTTGGTTTCCCTGCACCCTAACAGTCGGCTGCAAGCCTAGAACAAGGCTGGAAAAATTTCTCAAACTCTCCCCTTAGCTTTCCCTTGCAAACCGAAAACTAACCTAAGCTTGGTTTAGGCAAAATTTCAGTTTTTCTCTTGGCTCCCTCTCACTTTCTCTCACGGTTTTGATGGCAGAAAATGGCAAGAGTTTGGCTAAGTTTTTCATTAAAAATGAATATGGGTCACTCCTATTTATAGGCAAAGGGGAACTTTCAAAAATTCAACTTTGACCCCTAAATTTTTGAAAAATTTGCCAAATGGCATGCTAGGTGGCCGGCCACATTCTTGGTGATCAAGCCAAAAATTGTTCTAGAACAATACACATGGCATCTAATGGTTGGTTCATGGAATTATGATGTCATAATTCCAAATAAGGATGATGTCATAATTATGATGTCATCCTAAGGCCTTGTTTGGCTACTTTTCTCTAAAATAACCCATTTTTGTGCTACACAGATATTTCTAATACTGTGTTTACTAATACACAGTACAATTCAGTACTGTTTTACTTGACTGCAGTCCAAAATTTATCTGCGTAAAAATGGACTGTAAAAACTTTTTCTTATTTTTTTTCGAGCCCTTTTGGTCTTTAATCCTACTTGGTGTGCTTGATTTTCTAAGCTAGTTTTCAAAGCCTATTCATACTATTTCAACCGTAAAGACGGTTTTTACAGTATACTTTATTTTACTATACTGCAAAGTCAATCCTTTAACCGTTCTTGGTCAAACTCTGACTTTCGTTTAAAATCATGCACTTTTCCGTCCCTTTTGTCTAAAAAGGTCCGTTGCTAATCTACATAGTCCATTTTGAGTTTTATTAATCTAAAAACTCATAAAATGTAAGAGAACTCTTAACCGAGCTTCTCTTTCAATAATACCTCTATGGTATTCATTTAATTCCTTTTTAAAAAAATAGTAACATCGAGAAATCTAGGTATTACAAAAGCATTCAATCTAGTAAGTTGAGTTGGCCTTTACAATGTTACAACTCAGCCAATAGGATGTAGGGTCTGTGTATATATAACCAAAACATATATACATATATGCTGGTTTCATCATATATAAATATATAGATATAAATATTTAATGGGTATGAGATCTCTGACTCTACTGGCTAATTAAAGAGAAATGAAAATTTTCTCAGATTTTGAATCTGTTATCTGAACCCCTCTATCTTCCCAAGCTAATGTATAGCTTTCCATATTCAAACGGATAAACCAAATACATCATATATGTCCGGAAAATATTATAAGAAGGTTTCAGATGTCTAACAACATAATCTTATGTGGTGTGGTTGTAGACACTGGTTCAAATATCTGTTACATAAGTTCAATCTAGCTCTAGGAGACCATAAAAAAATTTTGCGGCAAACAGATCTATGAGGACACTCTTTGATTTATTCTATGATAAGTAGCAATACGTCTATATGTTGTAATAAATACAAAGAAAAATATTATAATAAGAACCGTAATATTTTACTTTATTGATAAGTATATATATTGTTAATTGAGTCATTAGATTAGCTTTTTAATTTAATGGTATGATAGTGGAAGCAATATGCAAATTCATTGGAATAGAGAGTAAAGCGAGGTAGATATAAAAAGCAGATGCTGTTGAATAGTCAAATTTTATATATGTATCTAATGTTCTTTTTCTACTAGTGAGTTTTTTCTACCGGTGGGATTGTGACTATGTTAAAAATAAGTGATACACACATTCAACGCTTATAGTTGTATTCGCAGCCCTCCTAGTACAATCATAATTTTGTAATTTGTATAATATTATCTTTTTCTAATTTTTGTTTCCATTGTTTCATTTTCATAAGATGTTTATACAATATTTAACTATTGTTTGATACAAAATATGAATTGTTCTGATTTTAAAACAATATGTGTGATTATGATTTTAATTGAACAATATGATATAGTGTTAGGAATATTATACTTTAATTTTAATATAATATCGTAACAACTTTTTTAATAATTTGTTGTGTGATTTCTCAATAAAGTTTCGATCAATTGATTTAAATAACATTTAAAAATTTAATTGAGATATTATAATACAAATCTTTTCATATTTTTTTCCTCATCAAAATTCAACTTTATTTATTTATTAAGTAGTATATACTGTTTAGTTTATATTTCGCATTAAATTTATTTCATAATTTTTAGTTTTTATTTAATATCTTATGTATAAACGTGCAAATGCCATTAATAAATTTTCAAACACCCAAACTTAATAATAAAGTGTACGTTACCATTAAAAAAAATAAAGTAATAAAGTGTACGTATATTATCCTGAATTTCCGAGGTACATATGCTAAACTGTAGAGCCAAACTCTATCGAAATTTACATGTTCAGTTCTTTTTTTTTTTTTTTTTTTTCCCCTTTTGGGAAGAATATACCCTGTTGAAATGTGCTAAACATCCCCCTAAAAAAACTTTTTAAACATGTTTGAATTATCATCCAGCAAGTTTTGTTTTATCTTTTATTTCTTTTGTTCTTTTGTTGTTGATATGAACATAGTATGGTGAGTTGCCCTTTTCAATCTTACAACTCAGCCAATAGGCGTGTGGGTCTTTCTATAACCCAAACGTTCGCATATAAATATAAAGATATATATAGATATATATATATCTATTAGCCAACTATATATATTGGATTAACTTGATAAATAATCTAAAAGCAGTTTTACCCATCTCAATTTAAACGTTCATATACTCATAGATCATACCTTCAAAAATTAATCTAATAATTAAAATAATAGTACTAATTAATATAATAAAAACATGGTTATTAACTTAAATTTATCTTCGTTTTTCTACGTACATATAAAATTTATGTAGTACATGAGCTGCAGCTGTCTTTGTCTGAGAGAAGCGCATTTGTCTCAAGTCATATCATTGCCTGGCAACGCGTAAACATGAACATTTATGTAAAAAGCAGAGGCTGTAGAAAAAGGCAATTATACAGATATATAAGTATATAAGTGCACACAAGCTAATTTCTATTCTTTTTTGTTTTTTTTTATAAGAAAACACAAGTTAAAAATTTTTTTTTTTATAGGAAAGAAAAACAAAAGCTAATTTCTTGTCCCACTAAATTGCATTGGAATAAAGATATGAAATTTTTCATAAAAATTACTACTTTAATGTTTCCGTTAACTCACCTCATCCTTATTAAGTCAATAGTTTTTGAAGCAGGAATAGTACTATATTGTAAGATCCACACACATATAAATATACACATCCTTTTTTTTTTTTTTTGCTAATACGTTAAATGAATGATGCTGTAGACACATCACTTATTTTGTTTCTCTCTTTTTTATGACCTTATATATTATATACATATATTCTTTTCACGTGATTATAAATGTGACTTTAATGTAATGATTGGAACCAAAAACGATCAACTATACAGAAACATAAGATAGTTTTTTTCTTTTTTGCCTTTTTCACTTATGAATGGGGCAGGGACGGAGCCAAACTTTCAGTTCAGTCAGACATAACTAAAGATAAAAATTATAAATTAATAGTATGAAAATAAAGTAAACTTTCCTATATTTTTTCATAAGTAAGACATCATAATTGTTCCGATGAGTTCTTAATTTTTAATACATCTGCATAATAGTTCTGTTGCCAATAATATCAAAATATCTTTTTCAAAATAGATAACTAAAATCTAGATGACATTTAGTGGAGGCATAATTAACTTTAAAATACTAGTTTAGGAATAACTATATGAACTTTTCCTTAACCAAAAAAAAAAAACTATATGAACTTTTTTTTTTCCCCTAGTTGGGGCATGTTAGGGTCCCTTCCCTCCATACATGAATAGGGGATTCTAATATTACTGCAAGTGATATAGTCAAGTGTAAAATTAATATTAGAGTGTATCTGCAACCACAAAATATATAGATAGTTTTGTACTTTTATTTTTACACGTGATCAAAATCAATAAATCTCTACTTCATATATATGTGTATATATAGACGAGCTGTCCTCAGTGGGGGTATTTTATCATCGTTGCTTCCTAACCTCTGGACAGACATGCGTGACAATATTTAGCACCACAAAAACTATCAAACTCTCATTTTTGGCTAGAAGCCTAATACAAGATAATGATAAGCACGTTTTGCTC
The DNA here is from genome assembly GCA_025413025.1 of Ficus hispida. Classification (NCBI taxonomy): domain Eukaryota; kingdom Viridiplantae; phylum Streptophyta; class Magnoliopsida; order Rosales; family Moraceae; genus Ficus; species Ficus hispida. Next base: position 20,591,044 of record CM046372.1, read on the forward strand.
GCTTCACTATGACGACAGAAAATATTAACCTCTCCCTCTATATATATACATAATAAATATAACGGCTTAGCCAAATAAAGATTAATGATCTAGAGCATTTATTAACATATTTCTCATCAGATCACATTCCATAATTTCTTATGTCAATGATGGCTTTCAGAAGTGAAAAGTGCTCATGCAAAAGGCCTCCAAAGTGGCACTTTGTCGTCTATGCGGGGAAAGAGCAGAAGAGATTTGTAATTCCACTGTCGTTTATGAAGAAATCTTTCAGCAATTGTTGGAGAAATCTGCAGAAGAATATGACTTTGATTACTCCAACGGAATTGTACTGCCTTGTGATGAATCCACTTTCCACAGTCTCACAGCTGGCTTCCTCTCTAAATCCAAGCTTTAACTTCAACTCTATCTACTTACGGAGCCAACTCCGCATCTCTCAGACCCATTAGATATGTTGACTTGTGGATCCCACATAGTACTGTCATGCATAGTTGGGTCCCAGCAAGCAGCACTTTCATTTAATTGCTATAGCATAGAATACCTTGCCTTATATATGTTTGTATAGTCTTTTTTGTTTTTTATTGGAGCCCTAACAAGCCCTGAATTGCGTTTTCAGAACAAGGATTTGTTTTAAATTTACGCCCTCATACAATTGTTTTTGCAAATTGCAAATGCTGTAATAACATTACGACATTAGTTGCACAACCATACTGGTGCTAAAAATTAGTCTTGACATCTGGGAGTGTATTATGTGTATATATTACATATATATATATATATATAATGCTTTAATTGTATTAAATATTGCGAATTCATCTGCCGAAGAGCAAGGCACTGCGCCATTCATCTCATTAAGAGAAGTAGGTCCATTTTGAGGGCCTACAAATGATCTTCTAATTGGTTGCCTATATAGCATTATTTATCTTTGGAACTGTAAGTGTAGCAGCAATAATTGTTTGAAAAATAGTAATATATAGCCACTTTTTAAAGCATTTCTAGTAAGTAACATATTTACTACTAAATAGAAATAAATAACCTTTCTTTTTTTTCTTTTTTATTTTTTTTTATTTTGACGCTATATATGTAATTTTTTCAATTTTGTCCTTAACTGTACTTTCTCCTCCTCTTCCTCATTAGCAGATCTAAGGTCCCTTATTTTCCTCTCTCTCCTCTCTCTTCCACCAGCTTCCTCATCTCCCTCCTTTTCCGGCCTCGTCTCTCCATTGCCGGCCTAAATTATTAATCACTAGTGGACTAAAATTATTAATCTGTAAAGGAGAGAGCATATATAATAATTATTTCAATTATCACTGATAGTCAAAAATAATAATAAGTATCCAATTTGCTATTTATAGAGGTAGCTTTAGGTGTTTCTGTTGGATGGGATTCGTTGGAGATTTTTCTCTCTTCTCACTGTAAAAATCGCCCCACCTACAGGGCATTATCCCTGTAGGGAACGCCAATTTCGGATAAAACTCCCCAAATTTTTGCAAAAACATACTCAAGTGTGCGCATTAAGAAGGACAATGCTTTGGCTGCGATTTCATGCAGATGATGAGTCCCATGTCCATCTAGCAAAAAATGTTTTTAATGCTTTGAGTGAAGGTCTTATGGGTTCTTCTTTATGCTATATATCTATTTTTCGATTAGGCTGCGTTTAAGACTCAGGTTCCAAATTAAAATTTTCATATAAGTTTTTGTCTTTTTCATAAAAATTATAACTAATTTTTGAAAAATCAACCAACTTCAATTTAAAAATTTCATCTTTAACCAACGAACCAAACGGTGACTTAGAATTTTTAGATGGTATTACACGGTATGAGTAGCACAAGTATTGCACACTGTATTTTAACGACCAAAAAAATAATGCTTGGTGATGTATCGTACATACGTATTGTAGGGATACGCAATAAATTTTCAAACACCCAAACTAAAAGTTAAGTGCATGTATATTATATTATCTTGAATTTCGGGGGTACACATGCTATATAAAATTTAGAGAAAAACTCTACGATATTTGCATGTTTCAGTTGTTTTTTGTTCTGGAAGAATAAACCAGTAGATTTGTCTATATGGTATCGAGACAAAATTAATAGGAGTGACTAATGTTGTTCTTCATGCTAAACAATTTGGTTGGCAATATTATCTTTGGTTTGAATAAACCCTAGATTGTTTTCTTGAAATTCTATATGCTTTTTTGAGAAAGAACATTCTCTTTTTTTTTTTTTTTTTTTTTTGGTTTCTTATTTAAATAAATTAGAATGAAGAGCTTGGTACATTATGAGTTGTTAAGGGGATGTAAATCAAGTTGGGACGTTTAGTCACTCCGATAATAGTTGCTTCTTCTAACTCCCACCAACGCAACCCCACAAACCCACCCCCCCCCCCCCCCCCCCGCTTGAAAATTCCCTCTAAAAACGTGCTAAACATATTAAAAAAAAAAAAAACGTGTTGACGTGCGTTAACTACTCCATGTAGCGAAAATTTGTTTTCTTTGCCATTTCCTATCCAAAAAAAAAATATTTCATGTTGTTTTTAATAAAAAAAAAATTAATTTGGCCAGTGATTTGCTCTTTTGTCAATGTTACAACTTAGTTAATAGGCGTGTGGGTCTATGCATGTAACCTAAACATAATGCACATGCAAC
>CM046372.1:20593787-20748391 GCA_025413025.1 Ficus hispida
GCACACATTATCCAGACAGGAAAAGAGAAAGCTTTGTGAATTGCTTGCGTCCGTCAAAGTGCCAAGTGGGTACTCTTCGAACGTGAAAAGATTGGTTTCGATGAAGGATTTGAGGCTAATTGGAATGAAACCTACGATTGTCATATCTTGATGCAACAATTATTACCTCTTGCATTACGGGGAGTTTTAACGAAGGATGTAAGATATGCAATTACGAAGTTATGCTTGTTTTTCAACTCAATTTGCTCCAAGGTAATTGATCCACTAATGCTAGATTCGCTACAATCGAGTTGGTGATGACTTTGTGCATGCTAAGAAGTATTTCCCTCCAACCTTTTTTGATATCATGATCCACCTAACGGTGCACTTAGTTCAGGAAGTTAAGCTATGTGGACCGGTTCATTTGAGGTGGATGTATCCATTTTGAGAGATATATGAATTTTGAAGGATTATGTGAAAACCGAAATAGGCCAAGGGATGTATAGTGGAAAACTACATAGCCGAGGAATCAGTTGAATTTGCTCTGAGTATTATCCAATGCTGACCTAATAGGGCTGCCTCCATTTGGAAACATTTCGCCGAAAGGACTATCCACCGCCGTTCATTCACCAGTAAAGCAAGATGAATGGGAAAAAACTTGTCTGTATGTTTTGCACAATGCTAAGGAAGTGGAGTCGTTCGTTGAGGTTCACATGACGGAATTGAGAGTCGCGAATCCAAGGAAAACAAGATGCGAGAAATGGATTCAAGATGAGCACAACCGGACATTCAGGGAGAGGATAAGCCAACATTTGCATATGAAGCCTAGCGTTTCCAAAGATTTAATGAAGCTAGCAAGAGGACCGTCATCAATAGTCACAAGCTATACATCGTACTTTGTCAATGGCTAGACCTTCTACACTCGCAAAAGAGATGAGAAGCATCCAGTCCAAAACAGTGGTGTGAGCATTCGTGCCGAGTCTATGCATATTTCATCCGCAAATGACAAGAACCTGGTATACGGTTCCATGAACTACTTTGGGTTCATTGAAGATATTTGGGAACTTGATTATTGCGGCTTGCGGATAGCACTCTTTAAATGCAAGTGGGCTTACAATAATTTTGTTAAGATTGATAAGGACGGCGTGACAGTGGTGGACTTTAGGTGATTGGGATACAAAATGATCCTTTCATTCTGGCGTCGCAAGCAGTACAAGTCTTTTACACAACGGATCCCGATAATTTAGAATTGTCTTTAGTTGTGCCAATGAAGCCAAAAATAATTCGGGCTGGTTTTGAAGATGTTGAAGATTGCACCGACATTCCATTTTTTCACGAACGGGTTGCCACGGTAGAGGAGATTGATGATTTGGATGATGATTCCTCACACTTGCTTCGTTTAGATGTCGAATGGACACGTGTTGAGAAAACGAAAAAAAAAAAAGAAAAAAAAATTTCAGTGATTTTGTATCAATTGTGTATATAATTTATAACTTTGTCAATTGTATGCCTTAATTTATGTCAATGAATACATCTAAATACGAGTTGTTGATGGCCTGTTTTATGCACAACACACAGGTTTGATGCCATGTGGGAATATTAATTAACAGATTGAATTTGATTATAGTTAGCTTGGAAACGACGACGGCTTCCTTGTAATCCGTTGTCGTTTTGAAGAACAACCGGAAATGACGACGGTTTCCCAGCCGAAACTGTCGTCGTTTCATTCTATCATCGACACGAAACGACGACGGTTTCCCATGCGAAACCGTCGTCGTTTCCATATATATAGTAAGGAAACGACGACGGTTTCCCAGGCGAAACCGTCGTCGTTTCATTATAAACGAAGACGGTTTATTGGAAACCGTCGTCGTTTCTTAATAAACGACGATGGTTTCGAGTAAATCGTCGTCGTTTTTAGGCGGACTCCACGAGGCCGAAAAATTTTTGAAATTTTGTTTTTGCCAAAAAGCGTGCGCGCTTTTACTGTCCAAATTTGGCTCCTATATATATAAAAAATTACCCACATTCCCTCCAACTTCTCTCTCTAATTTTTCGACATATTGCTCCATCTATTTTCTCTCTTCATTGTCTAGCCTCCACCATTGTCTCTCTTGGCTGCATAGTGATTTCTCTTGTCCTCGCCCTCGCCGCTCCCTCTATATTTGCTCGGCTCCCTCATTTAGTGCATTCGCCACAGCATCTCTCTCTTTCTCGCCGCGCCGCTTCCGCTCTCTTATTCGGTTCGTCGCCGTGGCCGATTGACGGTTTCCAACACCAACACCAACACCAAAACCCGAGTATACGGTAGGTTTTCAGCCTCTCGTTGACCATATACGTCTTATGAAAGTGAATGTGGTAAATTGAAAATGGGCTATTTTATGTGAATGTTGAATTTGGTTGTGATTATTGGGTGATATAACAATTGAAAAAATTTTTGCTTATGCATGTTAATTTTATGCACGCAACATGTTGTACCAAATGCCTCTTTGAGTGAGACTTAGCTTGGTTTGTTGTATAATGGTTGGGTGCCGCGATGGTTTACTAAATTTTCGGAGAAAAATTGATGAATTTGATTTAGTAGATTTTGGAATTTACGGTCCACAGTCCGTCCCTTACACGTTTGTTGATTGTTTATTGTGGCTGTGATATAGATCTTGTTAAAATTGTTTGTGTGATTAACGAATTCGACAATTTTCCAGAAACGAAACGATTTTGTGACTTAAGTTAGCATATGACATGGTTGATAAAATGCTTATTTGATCAAGTTGTTACGAAGATTCGTTATTAATTATGATTTAAACTATTTTTACTTGCACGGCTTTACACTGGTTTAATGTATGCTCTCGGTTATTTTAAATGTTTGTATGTGCCATGATTTTACAATTATTTAATGACTTTGGTTTTTTGTTTTGTAAACGTGCTTCATGTTGGAGTTGCTTTAGGCTGTATTTCAAAATGTCGCAAGATAGCGAGGCGGAACACTCCAACACAAACTGAAATTAGAAGACCACGACGAACGATTTCACCTAGATTCAATCCCGACGAGGATGGTAGACGAAGAGCAACTCTTATGAGAAGAGTTCACCAAGTTAAGACAAAGGGAGAATGACTTGAAGTTTCGTTCGACTCGAAAGGGTAACCAATAGGAAAGGAAGGAGATGTATTACAGAGTTGGATTGGTGTGCTTGCTCGCGAGCACATACCGATTTGGATTTCTGATTTTAGAAGTGCCGATTTAGCCCAATGGAAGAAAGAGTGTGGATGGAAATAGTGACTGCTTTCACTGTCGATGCTTCGTTTAGAAAACAAGTTTTAAAGTCATGTGCAGAGTCAGCGAAAAATTTTAGATATGATCTTTACCAAACTTTTGTAAGGGATCATATTGAGGAAGAAAATGTGTGGCAATGACCACCAAAGGTGGTTCACAATTACCCCACAATCAGCCAGGATGATTGGGAAAAATTCATTGAGTATCGTGGACCCCGGAATTCAAAAGACTATCCGAACAAGGAAGTGAGATAAGGAAGAAGAGCAATATGGATCAACTGGGGGCCGAGACGGATATAGGAAACGTGACCAAGCACATGTAAGTAAATTATTTAGACATCGTATGAAAATGATATGTTGTACTTCCAATTTCTTTGACATGTCTACTAACGGGTAATTATTAAATTGCAGTTTGAAAAGACGGGAAAATGGGCAGAGAGGCATGAAAATTGGTTGCAAATGCGCATGAAACCCGATGGATCTCTAAAGAATGAAGCATTCAAAAATATTGTCGATTCAATAGTACGTTTTCGAATCTTATAAAATATATGAATCTCGTATACTCATTTACGTTTACGCAATTATATCATATTTTATAATTGTTACAGGATGACTTTAGTGAACAACAAACACAAGGAAGTTTCGAATCTGTGGGGACAGAGGACATATTGACCAAGGCATTAGGCAATGTCGAGCATTCGGACCGGATTCGGGGTCAATCTAAGTTTGTCAAGCAGGCGCATTTCTTCGGAAGTGTGGGAAGTTCAAGGGATAATGCTGAAGTCTTGGATATGAAACGACAGCTTGCTGCATTAGAAAGAACCATTCAGGAACTTTGTGCGAAGCACGGTATCAACAGAGAGACTATGGCAGAGGAACCGACCGCACCGACTGTTGATCAACACAACAGTTTCAAGGCTAGTTGCACTCTGAATGAAAAAGCAGATCAGGCGTCGGATCCGAAGACCATGCCGAACGCAAGTAAGGAATGCCATCTATTTATTCCTGACTTAATTAACGGAGGAGATGTGCTTGTAGCAAACGCAGAGCATACATGGACTGTGTTCCGACGGACACAATCCATGGGATTCTTTTAGGCGACGAGAATGTACGGGTGACAATTACAGTCCCAAAGTTAAAAGGTGCACTCATACCTATTCCGACGCACGAAGCCACATGTATTGAGGAAGCTGTTGGTGGGTTTGTTGCTTGGCCAAAAAGATTAGTCGTCGTTCAACCAAGTTTGAGCCAGGCAAGTAAAGGTCCCAGTCATGCTCATGACCGAGAAGCCGGGAGAAGCAAACGAATAAAAAAGAGAGCAGGGCGGAAGAAAATACAGTCACAACCGGAGGTACAACAACCGGCACAACAAGAAATGCCTTCGTTTGACTTTAGTGAAATCCCATCGATTTAAGACCTTTGGCTTATTACGCACAAAATTCCATACGTGACGGTACACAAATAATGTGCCCACTACAACCGCATGTCATTGGCGATGACATGCCCATATATATTGGGTTTGAAGATGTTACTATTTCATAACATTTAAAGAAATCAGTGCAAACAGCATAATGGTTTACATCAGGTAATACATTTATCATTAAACAATTCAATTATTTATCCTTAAACATTTATCCTTATGCACTTTAGTTTTGCGTAACACGACGTGCTAAAAAATTTTGCAGATACTTAGCAGATTGTTGTACAAGAACAGGTATGGATCAAAGGGTTGAGTTTATTTCTCCAGTCCTTGTCTCACCAGTTCAACAAAATATAGACCGAGCCGCCTACGTTCGAGAGAGGGCCGATTATATTCTACGGATCTTGAGAAATGCTACAAAGGGAAAGCTGTTTCTCATGCCATATAACAGCGGCCAACATTGGATCTTGGCAGTTATTGATCCGTGTGATGACTTGGTCTTGTATTTTAATCCTCTCGGAAACGAACCGGGTGATGATTTTAGAGCCCTTATTACGACGTAAGTATTTTTTTATGTTAATAATTTTTAGGCTATACATATAATAATTGTTGTTGTAATTGATTCGGTAATTGTCAAATTGTTAGGGCACTTAATGATTGGAAGACGTTGGTGGGAAGAGGAATAAGACAAAGACGGAACTGGGAGACATTGATTGATACTGTTCGATGTCCACTACAGGAAGGTTATGTAGAGTGCGGTTATTTTGTGTTAGCATTCATGCGAGAAATAACCAGCACTGTTGATGGACTAGCCGCCTTTCAAATGAAGGATTTTTATACTGATGCTGACATGAGCTTGGTTAGGCAAGAATGGGCTACATTTGTAATGCGGTTTATTCAATATTGACTGAAATCTATATATATAATTTTTTTTATAATATATTAATAATGGATTACAGATTACGGATTGCAATTATATCGCCAATTTCTTTTTTTTGTTTTTTGGAATTCAACTTACGACGACGGTTTAGGTTTGAAACCGTCGTGGTAGCCGGCGGGATACCACGATGGTTTCTGGAAAACCGTCGTGGTATCCCTTCGGGATACCACGACGGTTTATGGGAAAACCGTCATGGTATCCCGCCGGGAGACCACGACGGTTTATAACGTAAACCGTCGTTGTAAGTTGAATTACCACGACGGTTTTGTTCAAAAAAACCCGTCGTGGTATGTTCATTACTGTTACTATTCATCTCTTTTTCTTTATTACACGACGGTTAAAAAACTGTCGTCGTATCTTAAAAGATACCACGACTATGGATTCGACGACGGTTAGAAAACCGTCGTGTAATGGTTACGACGATGGTTAAAACCGTCGTTGAATCTGTATTCTGTAGTAGTGATTACTAAACATCTAACAAACATAAACGCTATTGTTAGTAATGTAATTAATTGGCTTTAATTAAGATTAGCTAGTAAACACTTTCGGTTTTTCCCACAAATATGAACCAAAATCTTTAAACCAAATATAAGCTCCGACAATCACAAATCAAAGTGTAAAAATTAAATCCAAACTACGAAAGTACAAAACGAAATTTGAAAATTAAATTCACAAATAAAAAAGGATGGAACATGGATACATAAAATTCAAGGCGTCAATTTTGCATGTCGATATCAAATCAAAAGTTCATTACGTATGAAAGCTTAAGTTAGCCAGCTAACATTGCGCTTATTAAATACCATGATTGGATGTATAACAGTCATAATAACTATGGCATGATCTACTTTAAGAGTCACAGACAAAGACCTTATTGAAGCTAATCAAGAACATTACTTTGTTCATTTAGTTAATTAGTAGTCTAAACGGGATTATTAAGGTGCCTGTTGTTTCGTACATTGTATCTTAATTCAAACCTTTTTACTATTTTTCTCTCATGACAATTTGTATTCAAATCTATAAATCAAACTGGTATTAGATGTGTATTTTGTTTTGTTTTTTTTTTTTTTTTGAGGCTAAAAACTGGTATTTTTATTATTCAGTCTTCCAATAGGTACAACAGCAGTCATTGAGTCTACAATGTCGACAGTCACTAAGCAGCCAAAACCTAGAAGTAAGCAATTTTATAATTATACAAAACTGATGTATAATGTCAAGTGATAATTATTTGTGTATTTATCAGTATTTTTTAATTTTTTTAAATTTATCTTGACGCGAGAAGACTTTAGATTTACTTGTTATTATCTAGAATCACGTTAAAACCAGTTAAGGCGTACCGCAAATCAAGCCTTAAATTATGGAAAAATCGAACCGGTATGCTGAAATTTGAACTGCTAGTATCAAGTGGGGACAACAGCAAAAAGTACTAAAATGGTCGAAATTATGTAAATTTGAACGCTAGTATCCTTCTACAGTTAACCAGTGGTGAGAATTATTTTCCTTCAAAAAATAAAATAAAATAAAATAAAAGAAAAAGAAAGTTCAAAATAATTTGGACCTATTAGACTGTTTGTTTAACGATAAAGTTTTTAAAATGAGTGATTTTGACGAATGTCTCAGGAAGAGCATCTCTTGAAAATATTAGTCATTTTATCCTTTTTTACAAGATAAGTTAAATGTCAACCTAATATGTCTTTTTAAAAATATCCAAAACAAATCAAAAGGTGTTCTAGTAGAATACCACATGGTAATTTATCAAAATTCTCTCCAGAGTGTTTTTAGTATTCAACATTGTCTCCAATTATTGGTTCAGACCTCTGGTGGCTGGAGAGTATTATGGTAGCTAGAAAACTTTTAGATATTTTAGTAATATGCGTTTTGATACGTATTCTGTAAGGATATGTTTGAGTATTCAACATGATTTCCAATCGCCCATATCAGTCTCCTATCATCGGAGAGTATTCTAGTAGAAAATTTTTTGATAATCTACTAAAATAATTTCGGTGGTCTCTCGGATTACCGTGTTATATTTTGGTTTTCTTATATATCGATTTTTTTTTCATAATTTTTATTTCAAACATATTAATTTATCATTTATTTACCCACTTTATGAAAAAATAATTTTTTAAAAAAATTAACACGAAAAAAATTTCAAAAAAAAAAAACTTCAATATGCTTCTAAAAAATTACGTACACGTGATTGCAAGTATAATAAAACAGTAATATCACATCTAATTTTACTGAAAGATAAGAGTTTGAATCCTTCACCTCCAAGTAATAAATAAATAAACCCTATGCTACCACCCAGCCAACACCGTCCCATGGTGGCAACACCCTCCCATGGCCAAATCCATGCTGACCGAGATCATTGCGACCAAGATCCATCACCAACCATCTAGTCTCAGATCTGGATGCACAAGCCATCGCGTACCGTTGGCCGCAGCTTCCCGAGCAGATCGCGACTGGCAGTTCACTCGGAGGACGACATATGTGGTTGCGACTCACCAGAGAGCAGATCGGAGGGGGGAGAGAGAGAGAGAGAGAGAGAGAGAGAGAAAGAAGAGAGGTGGGGAAGAAGAAATGTGTCTCCTATGGCATAAACAAAAGATAAGAGCATAATACCGTCCTTTTAGAATAAATTTAAATAAATAAAACTAATAAAACGTAAAAAATTTTATTGTGCCTAAAACGGGACAAAAATCCTTAATCACATTTTAAGGGGCTGTTTGCCCAATTGCCCCAAAGTCCAGTAGCTTCATAAAAGAGATCCAATCCAGAGATTTCAAAAAACCTGAACGAGTTTGCTACGATCGTACTAGCAATTACCATCGGACACTGGTGACGGTAGTCCAGTGGGATACCGAAAATATCAGCAACGAGGTTGTCACCGACCATGCTACCAATGGTATCATACTGTGATACTTGGGAGTAGTCCGTCATAATACCAAAAATTCCAGTAAAAAAAATACTAAAAATGACCCAAAAAAAAAACAAATCATATTGATAGTGCATCTCCCAGTGATCTGTCCCACATCTCCAGCGGAAGATCTCCAACAAGGGAGATCTAGCTCTCCTTTGCAGTCGTAGGGCGACACCAGTTTATTCTCTATGTCACGATATATCTCACTGGTGTGGGTAGGGGCAGGATATGGGGATGGAACAATGGCAATGAATGAGGAAGCAGTGAGGGGAGTGTGGGAAAGTTAGAAGAGACGGTGAGCGAGAAAAAAATATTTGGTTATTTTTAATTACAGACTCTTAGATGTGAGAAAACAAGATATTAATTGTAAGAGATTTTACAAAATAAAAAATTTCAATTCATGAGCCCAAATGTTGCATACAATCTAAGTAGCTTGTCACAATTCTCAGCTCTCTCTCTCTCTCTTAAATTTATTTATTAATGATCGCCTGCTCTCTTGCGGTCTCATTTTCGGTCTCACTCTTTTGTCCCTTTCTTCTTCCTCACACGTTCTCTTCCTCACACATTCTCGCTAGTCTTCCACACTGTAGCTTTGATTGAACTGGAAACCCTCTTCAGGGAATTTGAATTTTCAGAACAAAATTGAAGAATTTGGGTTATTGATCCTTCGACAAAGCGTTGAGGTTTTTGTCTCCATTTTCATATTTGAAGAATTTCTCTCTATGAGTCCTGCTCCTTTTATGTAAAAGTTGAGTTTTACGAAGCAATATAAATAAATAGTAAAGCAGAGAAATCAAAACATGGTTTGGTGAATGAGTTTGAGTTAAGATTTTTAAATTTGAGTTGGTTGACTTTTTAAAAATTAGTTATAATTTTTGTTGACTTTTCAGAAAAAGACAAAAACTAAGATGAAAAATGTGAGTTTAAACTTATTTGCTAAACTCACCCATAGAGAGTGAAAGTTTTTCTCTTATTGATATTTAGCTCACTATCTTTCTTTCTTCTCTCTCTACCATACACCTCTCGTTCCTCTTCTCTTATTATTTCTCCTCACATTACTATTCTAACAAATCGTCTTCACATTGCCTTGATTCCCTCTCTCCCTCACAGCTTCATTCATTTTCTTTTGACCTCTTCTTTAGCTTTCGTCTCTTTTTGTTTTCGTGCCTCGAACTAGATGAATGCATACCTATTTATAAGAGTACAAGCCCATGTATTGAATCGCTATGGAATCAACTTTTTGATAATTTAGCAACCAAAATGCTTATGAGCAAATTAGGTCTCTCAATGATAGCAAGTTGTCACAAACTTGCTTTTTAACAAACTTTAATGAAGGGTAACCACTTGAGTTTGAAGCTAGTGGTGTGGCATCCACTTACACAAGGTTTCACAATAGCTTCCACAAATTTAGATTTTCTATTATTTTGAAAGTTGGTTTTCGATCCTAACTCACTTATTCATTGTAACTTTTCTGTAATACTAGTTAAAACACGTGCATTACAAGTATTGAGTTATGAAGTTGAAGTTTTTATAATGTAGTTATAACCAATAATATGAAAACATAATAAATAAAAAATTTACTCCAAATTGAATATAAAATAAAAATAGTCTAAATCCAAAAAGATGATGTAACATTTATTATATAAAGGATATAATTAAACTATTACTTATTTTGTTTTCTGTAAAATTTGCAACTTCCATTATGTTTAACCAAAATCAGATTTTATACTAATTTATTGAAAATCATTAGTCAAAATAATAACAATCTCATTGTATATTAATTAGATTATTAGAATAGAAGTTGTTAAAATCGATTCTGTTCTACCAAATATAAAGAGGATGCAATATATTGTAAGGATATGAAATTACTCTTCTCAGCAGAGGAATTGAAATAATCATACAAATATAATTCGAAATAATAAAGTAGAAATATCTTTCATATGTTTTGAAAAAAAAATAAAATAAAAGAGTTTGTAAACTTTCCTTAATCTGCTGTGAAAAGTCAAAACGACACACAAAATTGGTCTTGAAAAGTAAACTCATCACAATTAGCTATGATCATAATAAAGGATAATTTGATGTACTGTCAAGAAAGTTGATCTTAGATAGATACTAGAGAGGGAAATAATAATAATAATAATAAAGAGTGTTTAGTCGGGGAGAAAAGTGGAAGGAAGGAAGGGGGTGCATAGATTAGTGGAAGGATTTATAAATTCGTAGTTTTATCGTTTCTCTTATCTAGATTTTCTTTTCTTCTTAGCAAGCATACCTCAAGGCCAAATTTTTTTTTTGTTAAAAAAAAAAAGAAAACAAAACAAATATGAATGGTTTTCAATTAAAAAATAAAAAAGAGCACCAAGCTGTGCATTTTTTACGACAGAGAAAAAGGTATAGTAAAAGGTTGACTCTTTTATATATTTAGGAAATAAATGTAACTTTTATCAGAAAATAGTGAGAGAAAAAAAAAACTCAAATGTTAAGGAATTTTACCTTAGTTAAGTGTGTTTTCGACTTTTAACCTCATGGCCAAATTTTTAGTTTCACTGAGTAACAAAATGACTAATTTACCCGTATTTTTTTTTTCCCTTTACAAACCTTAGCTATCATACATCTTCCTCTCTCACTTTCTTTTTATTTTTTCTCTCTCTCTCATTCCTCTTTGCCTCACCCGCGAATTTCTCTCTCTCTCTATCCCTCCACCCTCTTTCTCCTATCTCTTCCGCTGTCCTCTCCCTCCCTCCTCTCTCTCTCTCACTCTACCAAAAATAATCTACTAAATTATTCTTTGACGATCGGAGCCGGAAATGTCTAATAATTTTGTACTTAAAAAAATTATCGTGTAGATTACAAAAAATAATCTATCAGAATACTCTCAGGTGACTGGATACCGACATTGAATTATGGAAATTAATCTGGTGGAGTACAAAAAATAATATGACATAATACACTAGTAAAATTGTGGATTACACGACGGTTTTTTACCGTCGTGTAAAGATTACACGACGGTTCACGAACCGTCGTGTAATCTAGTGTCGTGGAAGATAAGACGACGGTCTCGTTACCGTCGTCGTATCTCAATGTTACACCACAGTTGGCGTCATCAAAACCACATTACACGACGGTTCTTGACCGAACCGTCGTGTAATATGGACATTACACGACGGTTCTTGGCCGAACCGTCGTGTAATATAGACATTACACGACGGTTCGGCCAAGAACCGTCGTGTAATGTCCATATTACACGACGGTTCGGTCAAGAACCGTCGTGTAATGTGGTTTTGATGACGCCAACCGTGGTGTAACATAGAGTTTACACGACGGTTCTTGGCCGAACCGTCGTGTAATTTTGATATTACACGACGGTTCGGCCAAGAACCGTCGTGTAATTTGGACATTACACGACGGTTCGGTCAAGAACCGTCGTGTAAACTCTATATTACACCGCGGTTCTTGGCCGAACCGTCGTGTAAGTTGGACATTACACGACGGTTCTTGGCCGAACCGTCGTGTAAAGTTGTCGTATGTAACATATTAAACGACGGTTCCTATACGAACTGTCGTGTAATGTATGCGTACTTAAGTATATTACACGACGGTTCGATAAATAACCGTCGTGTAATGTATACATTACACGACGGTTCTCTCCGAACCGTCGTGTAATGTCTGACATTAAACGACGGTTCAAGATCCGTCATGTAATCTTGCTATAGTTATGCTTTGAATATTAATCAAACTCTATTATCTTTTTCGAAAAGGAAAACTCATTGTGGCATTCCGTCGAGCATGTTGTGTGCGTAAAAAAAGCATGTTCATAAATGTGTGTAAAATATCAAAATTAACGATCCACAATCATTTTTCTCCTCTACAAAGAGAAATATTAAAACAAACACACTAATTTACAACAATGGATCTTTAGTGACAAACAACAATACAAACAAGTAAATGTGGTTTAGTTTATATATGAAGTCACCTTACTTTCCTTTGATAAAGAATAGTCACGGCCAAAGCAAGAAGGAGGCGGCGGCGGCAACGACTGCACGGTGGATTGACCGGAATTTAAAAACGAGGTGTCGGCGGGTTGGTGAAGTATGTGTGGGTACTCGAGAAAAGTAGAGAGTGTGAAGAGAAATAAGGATATGCGAGTGAATATGAAGAGAAAATTGTATTTAAGTAATTAGTTTTCGCGCGGGAATTCGAAAAATGAAAATTTTTAAATTTTTTGAGCATTACACGACGGTTTGGAAAAAAACTGTCGTCTAATCTTGTGATTAGACGATGGTCATTCCGGGACCGTCGTAAAAGCGGCCCTTATTTTGGGTGGATTACACGACGGTCGCCCGGGGACCGTCGTGTAAGCTTTATGTATTTGGAGCTTACACGACGGTCCCCTGGGGTGACCGTCGTGTAAGCTTCCTGTATTTGGAGCTTACACGACGGTCCCCTGGGGTGACCGTCGTGTAACCACGCCAGCGCGCCAAGGCGCGCGCCCGCGCTACCAGGCGCGCGACCGCGCGCTCAATCAGACCGTCTGGCGCGCGCCCGCGCGCTCAATCAGACAGAGTCTGGCGCGCGCCCGCGCGACTCCGGGCGCGCGCCCGCGCGCTTCCCCAGCCAAGGAGGGCAGCGCGTTTCCCCAGCCAAGAGCCCTTTACACGACGGTTTCTTAGTTGGTGCGAATACCACTTTACACGACGGTTCTAAGAAACCGTCGTGTAAAGTGGTCTTCGCACCCACTTTACACGACGGTTTCAATGAACCGTCGTGTAAAGTCCATACTTTACACGACGGTTCCTTGAAACCGTCGTGTAAAGTGGGTGCGAAGACCACTTTACACCACGGTTTCTTAAAACCGTCGTGTAAAGTGAGGTTTACACGACGGTTCATTGAAACCGTCGTGTAAAGTGGGTGCGAAGACCACTTTACACGACGGTTTCTTAGAACCGTCGTGTAAAGTACATACTTTACACGACGGTTCCTTGAAACCGTCGTGTAAAGTGGGTGCGAAGACCACTTTACACGACGGTTTCAATGAACCGTCGTGTAAAGTATGGACTTTACACGACGGTTCATTGAAACCGTCGTGTAAAGTGGGTGCGAAGACCACTTTACACGACGGTTTCTTAGAACCGTCGTGTAAAGTACATACTTTACACGACGGTTCCTTGAAACCGTCGTGTAAAGTGGGTACGAAGACCACTTTACACGACGGTTTCAATGAACCGTCGTGTAAACCTCACTTTACACGACGGTTTTAAGAAACCGTCGTGTAATCTTCGTCGTGTAATATATGTTTTGTAGTAGTGATAGAAAAAAATATATATATATTTGATAGACATTTAATAACTTTTTATGAAAAATTATAAGGTAATCAGGTTGATTACCAAATCTAATTTACAAAAATATTCTCTAGTGATTGTAGACCAGCAATGATCCTTATTGATTCTACTGACACCTAATGTTATAACCTATCATATTACTTTTTTAGCTGATGGGGGTAATTTTGGAAAGACAATATATTGATTTTTGACTTATCTTATGCGAGGTCAAAAATCTGATAACCCATATAGATGTGACATATTCCTGAGGAGTTCTCTTTGTGGGTCAATTCTCTAAATCACCGAATTTGTTATTGTAATTAAAAGTTTATCAACTGATGAGAACCTAAATTGGTTTTTCCTTCTAAGCTATCGCCACTCATGGTTTTATAAACTTATGTGGTGTACTGTGATTTCTTGTATGCTTGTGGTTCAAGGATATTTTGGATTTACTTACTTTGGAGTTATGAAGAAGTGTGGCTAAGAAATATGTGATATTTTCATGCGGTTGTTCAAATTTTAATTGTCTGTCACTTTTTTTTTTTTTTTTTTTTTTTGCGAGTTTCATAAAAGATTGTTCTAATTCGGTTTAGGCTCTGATATTATTTGTAATGACTATATATCTTTTGCGCATGATATTGTCCACTTTGAGCCTCGTGCCCGCACAATATTGCTTTTGGGCTCAACCTCAAAAACCTCATACTATTAGGCAGTGGTTTCTTTACTTATGAACCGTCACATATATCAATTACTAAGGGATATATATGACAGCATAACTTATTATTTTTCTTGTAGCAACTGATGACTGTCACAATCATTATAAATGTTCTTATAAAACTTTCATATTTTTATATTCTTTTTTACTAAGTTCAAACGAATTTTAATTCGGGTCGAACTTTGCATCTCAGGCATTTGCAGGGTCATGGAGGGACGTCCAAGATACATCTCAGGCATTTGCAGGGTCATGGAGATCGAGGGACGTCCAAGATATAGGTTTTTGAACTTGGTTGACTTCTAGAGTACTACTGTATGTTTTCCGTCAAGGGTAGGGTTTTTTTTTTTTAATCTGTAATATATATAGAAAGGAAAATGAGGTATATTTATTTAAAAGTGTGTTTAAAGCCTACCTATTTAGCTAATTTTCCCCACGTACGTAACTTACCAAGTCTCTCTCTAAAAGGGTTTGGTGTTTCTGTCAGTGTCATGGATGATATTGGGCTTAAAATGTGGTTTGCTTGGGAAGATTTTGACGAAACGCCAATATATACACATGAAGCCTTCGTGAATACGATGAAGGCTTTATGGCATGTGGAGAGGGGTTTGTGGATCAGGGATTTAGGTGGAGATGTTTTTCTGTTTGAATTTGCGGAGGATAAAGAGCGACAGAAAGTTTTTATCTATGGAGCATCGGCTCGTTGATAAGTCTCTAGTGGTATTCAAGGAGGTGGGGGTGTGATGCTTTGCCTAGATGGGATGGATGGTGTTATACTCGGATTTGGGTGCAGGTGTACAACCTCCCCTTTAGGAGGTGATATGAGGCAACGAGAACGGCGTCCTTGTTGCTCCATGTCGACGGAGGCTTTGACCATGTAACACACACAAACACAACCCCCAACAACCCCCCCCCCCCCCCTTTGGCTTATTCCTTTGTGAATCCTCCGACCCTTCTCTTCAGGTATTTCACTCTTTCTGCTCTCTCTCCTCTCTCTCTCTCTCTACCTATATCTTTTGTGTCCTTGAACGCTCCTGCTAATTTATTCATTTCATGGCCACACTATGGGAGGTGGTTGATACTCAGCCCCGCCGACCTCAATAAGTTTCATAAGTTGGAATGCTCAGGGTATTGGGGTGTCCTCGAGCATTCAACAGACTACGGAAGATAGCCCATAGATACTCTCCAGACCTGGTTTTTATGTTAGAAACAAAAAGTAGGGGTAGAAGAGCAAAGTCTATCGTGCGTCGGTTAGGTTTTCCGAATAGTAGTTTCATTCTTGATTCGGAAGGACTTATGGGCGGATTGATGTTAATGTGGAAAGAGGAAACTGTGGTGTCAATTCTCAGTTACTCTAAATGCCACATTGATGCTCTAATTACTGATAAGGAAGGGAGAAATTGGCGGTTTTCCGTAATATATGGGCAACCGAATAAAAGAGATAGAAAGCATACGTGGGAGTTGTTCCGGCGTCTTAAAACGGTCTCCGATCTTCCGTGGGTTTGTGCAAGGGGTTTCAATGAAATTATTTGTCTTTCGGAGAAGGAAGGAGGCAATGAGCGCTCTTTGGGGTCCATGTCCCATTTCCGGAATGAGTTGATTGAGTGCGCCTTGCAAGACTTGGGTTTCTCTGGACCCCAACTTGCTTGGAACTATGGTAGAGATGCAGAGGCAAACATTCAAGAGATGCTAGACAGAGTGTTGGCAGATGAGAATTGGAGGCGGTTATTTCCTTCTGATGTTAACCATTACCTTCCTTTTTGGGCGTCAGCCAACGGGATCTCTTCGTGGAGCTTGTGCCCTCTCATAAGAAGAAACCTAAACGGGGGGGGGGGGGGGGGGGGGGGGGGGGGGGGGGGTTGGGGGGTGGGGTGTGAGGAGGAGGGGGGATTTTGTGGTGTACAATTCCGCTTCGGACCCCTGGTGGATGAAGGAGAAAGAGTGCTTAGAATTGATTTAGAATACTTGGCAGCTACGTGTCTTTGATGGTTCTTTAGATAGTATTTCGGGTGGTTTGGAGAAGTGTGCGGCTGAGCTTGAAGGGTGGAGCAAGGGAAAGTATGGGAGCTTTTGCTGAAGGATGGCTAGCATACAAGAGGAATTAGAAGAGTTGCATAGTGGCGAGCTCACGGTGGCCGGTTGGAATTGAATTCGGGGGTTGGAGATGCAATTGGATCAACTCCTGTCTCTAAAGGAATACTATTGGCAACAGCGGGCTAGTAGTGATTGATTGAAAGCGGGTGATCGCAATACGAAGTTTTTTCAGAGAAAGGCTGCCCGGATGAATAAGAAGAACAAGATTCTTGGTTTGGAAGATGAGTCGGGAGTCTTGAGAAGTGCAGACGATGAGATTGCTACAATCATTGAGGATTATTTTGGCAACATCTTCACCTCTGCAAACCCTTCGTCTGAAGCCCTGATAGAGTTTCAAATTTGGTGGAGCCCATTGTTAGTTCAGAGATGAATGATAAGTTAGGGGCTGCTTTTACGGCCGTTGAGGTCAAAAAAGCTCTTTTTGAGATGGATGGTAATAAAACCCCGGGCCCGATGGTTTTCATGCTTTTTTTTTTTTTTTTTTTCCTGAAAAATTGGAGCATTGTAGGCGCAGATGTGTCACTGGCATGTGCTTGATCGGGGAGCCTCTATGGAGGGATGGAATGCAACCTCTGTTTGCCTAATCCCGAAGACCAAAAAGCCGACGAAGGTAACGCAGTTTTGAACGATTGGTTTGTGTAATGTGGTATACAAAATTGTTACCAAGACACTTGTTAACAGGTTGAAAAGGGTGTTGGACATGGTGATTTCTGCTTCGCAAAGTGCTTTTGTCCCGGGTAGGTTGAATACTGATAATGTTGTGTTGGCGTTTGAACTGATGCATGTGCTAAGGAAGAAGAATAATGGGAGGAAATGATGGCTGTCTTTGAAGCTTGACTGACATAAGCAAAGCTTATCATCGGGTGGAATGAATTTTTCTTAGGCGAATGATGGAAAGGATGGGGCTTCAGCAGTCGTTGGATCTCCTTAGTTATGACGTGTATCTCAACAACAAGATTTTCCTTTCTTATTAATGGTGAACTGGTTGGTGACGTTCGAGCGTTTAGGGGGCTGCGGCAAGGTTGTCCGCTATCTCCTTACCCATTTCTGCTATGTGCTGAAGAACTTTCGGCCTTGATTCGGAGAGCGGAATGTGATGGGGAACTCACGGGCTTTTCTATCTCTAGATATGGCCCGAAGGTGAGCCATTTGTTCTTTGCGGATGATAGTCTAGTATTTTGTAAGGCAGATGTGGGAGAGTGCAGAAAGATTAAGGAGATTTTAGGATGGTATGAAGAGGCGTCTGGAAGAAGTATCAACTTCCAGAAGTCCTTGATCACTTTCAGCCTGAACGTAGTGAATGAAGAATATCGGATGCTCCAAGGCGTACTCGGTCTTAATGCTGCTCAACCCCATGCCTTGTATCTGGGGCTGCCTACTTTGGTTGGTAAATATTGAAGGTAGACCTTTAGAGTTATTAAGGAGAGGGTGAATAAGAAGCTTCAGGAGTGGAGGGGTAAATTCCTTTCGCAAGGTGGTAAAGAAGTGCTTATAAAAGCAGTAGCTTTGGCAATACCTAATTCTACTATAAGTGTCTTTCGGCTACCTTCAAGCTTTTGTCATGACCAACATAGTATAATTGCCTGGTTTTGGCGGGGAGGGGACGAGTCAAAAACACAAAATCCATTGGCAGTCATGGGAGAAACTGTGTTTCTAAATTGGAGGGCGGTCTCGGCTTTCGAGATCTAGAAGCATTCAACCAGGCTATGTTGGCCAAGCAGTGCTGGAGGATCTTGCAAAGTCCAATTGCTCTGGTTGCTAGAGTACTAAAAGCGCGTTATTTCCCTAACAGTTCTTTTTTGCAGGCTTCTATGGGCAGCAATCCCTCCTTCATTTGGCGAAGCTATTTGTGGGGGAAGGAACTGTTACAAAGGGGTCTTCGGTGGTGGATAAGAGGTGGAGACTCAGTTCGTGTGTTTGGAGACCCAGGATCTCTCGGTCACTTTCGTTTAGGGTGATCTCCTCCCCTACTGAACAAACGAGAACTGGTGTGTATCGCAATTACTGGTCTGTTCTCCTAGTGGTGGCTCTGGGGTGGAATGATGACTTTCTTAAAACTAATTTGCTACCTTTGGATGTGGAGATGATCAAAAGCATCCCAGTTAGTTGTTACTGTGCTGAAGATCGGATGATTTGGCATTATGACGAGAAAGGTTGCTACTCAGTTAAGTCGGGTTACCATATAGCTATGCAAACGAAGCACTTGCCTTCTTCTTTGAAGGGTAGTGCAGATAAACAATGGTGGAACTTCCTATGGCACTCAAAAGATTCCCAATAAAGTTAAGATTTTTGTTTGTCGGGTATTGCATGACATTTTGCCCATTTGGAAAAATATGTTTAAAAGAGGAGTTGGGGAGAACGAAGGCTGTCGTCGGTGCACAAATGGGAAGGAGTCTTTGTTTCCTGCCCTCGTCTATTGCAATGCAGCAATCAGAATTTGGAGCAAGAGTGTCTTTTGGGATCGGCTGAATTCTTTCAGGGGTGACAGGTTGGAGTATCTACTACTAGCCTTGCGTCAGGTGGAGACAAAAGGATAATTTGAGATCTTTGTGATGGTCTTATGGTTTGTGTGGGAAGATAGGAACCTGTTCTCGCATGGCGGGCATTCCAGAGAAGCTAGTGACATTCTTGAAACGGGTAGCATCTGGTTGGGGGACTACCACGCTGCTCAGGGCTGTTTGGGAGAGAGAGATTGGATCTGTTAGTATTGACCAACACTGGAAAGCTCGAATGAGTGGATTGCTTAAACTAAAAGCTGATGCCTCTGTTTTCAAGGATTATGATGTTGTGGGGATCGGAGGAATCATCAGAAATTCAGAGGGACAGGTTATTGGTGCGATCGCGAAGAAATTGTCCGGCTTGTTCTTCCCTTATGCAGCTGAATGTTTAGCAATTATAAAAGGTATTTCTTATTTGCTAAGCGACAGGGGCTGAATATTTCGAGTATGGAAAGCGACTTTGGTAATGCAGTCAAGGCCGTCGCTGAACATTTCTTGTTCGCTGAAGAGAGTCCTATTGTCAATAACATCAAGATTTGGATGGTTGAAACCAGTGGTGGTACTTGTGATCATGTTTGTCGTCGATGCAGTATATCCGCCCACGCACTGGCTAAACATGCTTTTGCTATTAGTAGGGTAGTTATTTGCGTGGATGCTTATCCTTCTTTTATTGGTGATATTGTAAGTGCCGATATGGCTTTTGTTTCTTAATAAGAAGCACCAGTTCCATTTTCCAAAAAATAAAATAAAAAAAATGGAGAGAAAGAAAGAGGTAGGAAAAGACAAATATATTTTTTCCAACTTGTATGTTTGCTTCTTTTTTTTTTTTTATTAATCTTTTGTTTGTGTTTTTCTATATAATATATATATATATATTTTTTTTTTAAATTTTGTTCCAACTTGTATGTTTGCTTTTTTTTTTTTTTCCTTTAAATCTTTTGTTTATATGTTTATCTATAATATAGATAGGCTGCACTTTTTTGGTTTTTCAACGCCGAAGTCAATGATTAAGGTTTACTTTTTTTTTCCCCTATTAACTCTAATGCAATGGCTTAAATTAATTCACATGGCATACTCTTTTTTGACATCTTACACATTAATTTGATAGCTTCATTAGGAATACACAATAAACCATTTTTGTTCTTTACTTATCACAAAAGGACGAATTATTTACTCTTCCATACTTTTTTTTAAAAATAAATACTTTCAGGTCTCAACTTCGTTGTAATATGTTCGTATGTTTGTTGTTCTATTTTAATTTCTCATGATATTACTTGTAGAGAATTCTATGTATTTTACTTATGATATTGTAAATAACTATTAATATATATATTCATATATTTTCATAGAAAATTGATTTTTAATATCGACACATTGTTATAATTTATTATACTTAATTTCAATTATTTTCTTTAGACAAACAAATGAAAAAATATATATATTTCAAATGGAGGCACGTCCCTCATACTAGTAGTACAGAGAAAGGGCAATAGAGCAGATTGGACCGCACTATTTTTCTGCTAATTAATAGTCGTTAAGACTCAAAAAAATATATTCACTTTTTTGTGAGCCAATTATGTCTAACAGTATTATATATTTTTTAAAAAAACAAGTCACGGTTATATATTTGCATTAACGGAAACATAAATATTTTTCAGTGATGATACAGAAAAACATTAGATAATTTTTCATTAAACTGGCACATGGTTCTTCAATTTATTTATTAATTGGCGATATATTTATAGTTTTTCAAAATCTGAATAGAGGTAGAAAATCTAATTTTATGATTGAATAGCGTATACCAAATATTTGTAGAATTCTTGGGATTAAAAATTAAATTGCCCTGCCCCCACTCAATTAGAAGCCACTGTATACTTGTACCAATGCAACTATTTCTAGCATAATTGTTCAAATTAGTATTTTGCGGATTCTGCAAATTAGTATCAGAGTTTTAGAGGCTCCAAAAATTATTCAGGTCAATTGGATTTCTCCATATCTGAATCGAATCAAAATTAATACTAATGGTATAGCCAATGGCGCTCCTAGATTTGTTAGTTGTGGTAGAATTTTTACAACCCAACGAGGATTTCTTGAGGGTTAATCCTCTTGAAGGTTATTTCGCCTATCCTCTTGAGATTCTTTATGCTTTTGAGACAAAATTGGTGTCATTCATATTGTACTTCATGCTAAAATATAAGGTTTGAATCATCTTTAGTTCGAATGTAATTCGAGTTGTGTCGTTAATCTGCTATCTTTCTACTGTCTTAATATGCCTTGGAAATTCAAGACCAAACGGTGACTTCCAAATTATAGACATTTCTCTCCCTAAAAGGGATTGTTTATGCTCCTTTATCCTTTTTCTTGGTTTTCCCACTGGGTTTTCTTGAAAGAGGATTTTATTGAGGCTTTTCCCAATTCATTGGGAAAGCAAATACTCAGTTACTTTCTTTGTGAAATATTTTTCCAACTCTTGATGGGTTTGTCTTTTTTCCTTTTGGTTTTTATTTCTTTTTGCTTGCGTTCAATTTGGTTTTTTGGCACCCCATATTTTTAAGTTCACATTTGTGAAAACCTTCTCTCTTTTTTTTTTTCCCGATTTATTTTAATAAATTAGAGTGAGGAAATTAGTAAAGGAGAAGTGGTCAAGGGGTGCAAACTTATAATTGGGATTTCCCTAATCATTCTGATCATGGTTGTTTTTTCTCATCATTTAAAAAATAAAAAAAAAATCTTGCAATTAAATATAGGCATACTCTCTTTTACAGCTGTCGGGTCACAAACTTTTTTAATGCATTAGAGTAATTGATCCAAATAGTTCCTAAACTCTTTCAAAGATAATGGTTTGATTTATATTTTTTTTCCTTTAACCGAGATGACCCTAAACTTTTTTTTTTTAACTATTATGATTATTTTCGTCCAAAACCATTAAATTTCTAACGGAATCTTGCATAAATCATAATTTATCTTGTGAAAAGATCAAAATACCCCTTAATTTTTCTATTTTCTTACTCATTTACCTTCTCCCTCATTTTTTTTTCCTTTTCTTTATTTTTCCTAACACCACCAAAAAAAAAACAACCAGCCCCAACCCCAGCTCGAGCCGCCCTCCCCCCTTCACCAAACGGGTTCAAAACCCAGCTCGAGCCCCCGCTCACTTCACCGTCGCCGAGCCCTCCCTCTCACCACCACCGCCGTCGTCAACGAACATAAGCACCAATTCCCACCGAAAACCCAGCCCCAGGCACCCCTCCCACAGAACTTAAAACCAAGCTTGAGCCCCCGTTACTTCACCGTAGTCGAGCGCCCCCCCGCCCATGCATCGGAACAGGAGCGCCTCCCCTCCACCACCACCGCTGCTAACGAACACAAGCACCACCCCTCACTGAAATGGTTCAAAACCCAAATCCCCCCAAAACGAACTCAAACCCAGTTCTCTCCTCTCTCTCCCTCTCTCCCTTCCCCACCGTCACCAAACTGAAGCCCCCAGCACCCAATGCCGTCTCACCAAGGTCCATTCTCTGGGTTTTTTTGGATCTTGGTTTTGGTTTTTGTTGCTGACATCAGAGGAAGAAAATGATTGAAAAAAAAAAAAAAAAAAGAGAAAGAGAGAGAGGGGAGAGATAAATTTAAATTTTTAATGATTTTTTTTTATTTT
Organism: Ficus hispida; assembly: GCA_025413025.1. Taxonomy (NCBI): domain Eukaryota; kingdom Viridiplantae; phylum Streptophyta; class Magnoliopsida; order Rosales; family Moraceae; genus Ficus; species Ficus hispida. Next base: position 20,616,588 of record CM046372.1, read on the forward strand.
TATTAAGTTAATTATTATTAAATTATTAAAATATCATTTTATATTTGATCATTTGCATTGTACATATAAAATTATATTAGAAATTTAATGATTTTGGTTGAAAAGGACCATAACGGTCAAATAATAATAATTTAGGGCTATCTCGGTCTAAAAAAAAAAGAAAAGGAACAAGGATCAAACCGTCACCTGTAAAAGAGTTCAGGGACAATTTAAGTTAATTACTTTATGCATTGTTATAACAAGTAGTGATCCCCATTATGACTTTTTTCGGTCATTTCACATAATTTTACGTATCGTTACAAGTCAGTCAACTAGTTTTTACAAGTAATTTATCAGAAAATTATAATTGTTCGATCTATTTAGCTGCCAGATAAGAGACATTCTTATATATTTGTGTGTGTGTGTCAAGCTTTTGATTTGATCTTTGCAATATGTCAAAGTCGCCTCTGATTTTAGTTTCTGAGGTTGCTAGTTTTAAAAACTTAATCTTTTGAGGATGATAAATTACTTATAAGTTCGTTAAATGATAAAGCATGTGTCATATATGTTAAATTGGATTATAATTATTATTTATTATTCTGTTATATTTATCATTACAGATTGAATAATCTTTTTTTTTTTTACAAGTCTCTATAAATCTTATTTTTTATAATTTTTTATTAAGCAGTTTAATGGCAAACCCTAATTTTATTTTGCTTCCAATGTAGTTGATAGAATTCACATGATATGCTAGTCTGATTTTGCAAATGATAATAATTGGTTTGGACTCTAGCCCATGCTAGGCACGAGGGAGGATGTTAAATTGTATATTTTTCCAACATCACTAAATTATGGGACTGTTGTAGTATTCAAATGTGAAATGGGCTCCCTTTCTCTTTAAGTTAGTTTTTGTGAATGAGTTCTGCCCAAGCCCATTTAAGGAGTATCATGTCATGACTCGTACTACTTGTGAAATAATTTCATCATGTTTGTTGCTTGCAGATATAGGTGTTTTTCTTCATCAGCCAACTCCATTATATTGTGATAGTAAGAGTGCTAACTGGATTACGCATATTTCAATTTTTCAGAGCAAACCAAACAATATAAGATTGATTTTCATTTTATTTGGCATCACTATCAAGCTGGCACTCTTACATTCCCATTTGTCCCTTTTTCCATGTAGATTGCCGATTTGTTTACAAAGTCGCACTCTAATTCCAGTTTCCATTTTCTTTTGGGCAAACTCTCGATACTATCTATAGCCTTATTGTGAGTTTCCGGGAATGTTGATAGTAAGAGTGCTAACTGGATTACGCACATTTCAATTTTTCAGAGCAAACCAAATAATGTAAGATTGATTTTCATTTTATTTGGCATTACTATCAAGCTGGCACTCTTACATTCCATTTGTCCCTTTTTCCATGTAGATTGCCGATTTGTTTACAAAGTCGCACTCTAATTCCAGTTTCCATTTTCTTTTGGGCAAACTATTGATACTATTTATAGCCTTATTGTGAGTTTCAGGAAATGTTGAATTAGATTATAGTTATTATTAATTATTTTGTTATTTTTATGTAAGTGTATAACAGTTTTTTAATTGTTTTCTAAGTCTATATAAAATCTTATTTTCTAATGTATTTTTTATTAAACCATGGAAAACCATAGTTTGTTTTGCTTCTAATATAATTGTTAGAATTTACGCTACATATAGTACATATATTCTGGAAAAAATGCAGTGAAGTAAACAGATCAATTATATCGGATAAAGCAGGTAGTGTAATTTGGCAAAAAAAAAAAAAAAGGACCACCATTGTGCCATCTTGTTTGCCTGCCCATATCTTACATTCCCAAAGAAAACAAATTATCAAAGATAACTTATTGGGTAAAACAGGGTACTTAAAATAAAAAAAAGAAAGAAAAAAAGCAGCGCATCTTTTTCATGGGTACAAATATATATATATATATATATATATATATTTTAATAACTTAAACATAGGTCGACAGATCATTGCTTCCACGATTAATATTGCATTACTTGAAGGGAAGGGCTCTGATGACAACTTGATGGTACAAAGCTGCGAGAGCGGCTCCGATGAAAGGTCCCACCCAGAAAATCCACTGCACACAAATCGTTTAATTGAACGACAAATTACTATAATTAGCAAACATACGTAGAGCCCCGCAGCGGGTGAAGGGAGTTCAGGGTATTAGGTTTAAGGTTTAAAATCTTCGAAGTTTTCTTTTTGGAATTTTAGTAATCCGATAGAATACCCTCTGGCGATTGGCATTAGTAACGGGCAGCATTATTATTATTATTATTATTATTTTTGTTGAAAATAGAAAATAATTTGGTAGATTACAGTAACTCATCCAGTGGAATACAAGTGATATTCTTCAAAAATATAGAACATATTTAAGTAGATTACCTAAAGTAATTAACCAGATTACTCTTGGTAACCGAGCAGGAGACGTCTGATAACTTTATACTAAAAAAAAAAAGTTTAAAAAAAAAATATATATATATATATATATTTTAAGTTTGGTAGATTACCAAAAGTAACTAGTATACTCTCAGGCGATCGGTAAGTGAAATCTCATACCACGGAACAAAATAAAAGAAAAAAAAAAAACAAAAAAACCGAAGATATGCGAAGGGGTTTTATAATAATAAATGCAAAGCAAAGAGGACACAAAAGCTTACCTGGTCGTCCCAGGATTGCTGTTTGTTGTAAATGATAGCAGCCCCAAGACTCCTTGCTGGGTTGATACCCGTCCCTGTGATAGGAATGGTGGCCAAATGAACTAGGAACACTGCGAATCCAATCGGTAGCGGCGCCAGAATCTGGAATATGTCCAATTTCAGTTGTATCAACACCAAAAATCTTACTAAAAAATTATGTTAATTCATCCTTCGGCAGAGTTACAAGTTCAAATCCTGCTAATAGATTTTAAACAGAGTAATTATGAGATATTTTGCTTACAGGAACGTGGGAATCGCGGGCGCTGCGCTTAGCATCAGTGGCGGAGAAGACAGTGTAGACAAGCACGAAGGTACCCACAATCTCGGCACCAAGGCCGTCTCCCGTGGAATATCCGACAGCAACGGTGTTAGCACCGCCGCCGTGCGCCTGGTACTGAGTCTTCTGGAAGGCCTTCACCACGCCTGCGCCGCAGATGGCTCCCAAACACTGCATTATCATGTAGAACACCGCTCTCGTCAGCGACAACTTCCTTGCCAGCAACAACCCGAAAGTCACCGCCGGGTTAATGTGACCCCCTGTGCATAAACCACAACAGAAGTAAATTACTGGACTACTGATAAGTAAAGAAAGACAGAGCTATAAAATCACTTCCTGGCAATATATTTTTACCTGAAATACCGGCAGTACAATAGACAAGAGCGAAAATCATTCCACCAAAAGCCCACGCGATGCCTTGGATTCCGACAGTGGAGCATTTGGAGGGCGATTTTACCACCCCCATTACTGTCAAGACCGTGATGTAAAGGAACAAGAAGGTGGCCACGAACTCGGCTATGCCAGCCCGGTAAAACGACCACGACGAGAGCTCCCCGGGCTCAAACAGAGGCGCTGGAGGCGGCTCCGAGTAGTCCTTGACATCTTGGCTCTGAGCTGCTGTGCCAATGGGCTGTCTCTCCCCAAATCTGTTCACTCCCAATCGAACATCTTCTTCTTTTCCCTCCATTATTTTTCTCACCTAATGCTCTCGTTAATATTATATTCTGATTCAGGGTTTTTGAGAGATCGTAGAGAATGGAGAGAGAGTGAATTTAGTTGAAAAGTAAGGCTTGTTTGTGTTATGTTGAAACAAGTGAGCAAGTGGGGGTATTTGTAGCGTGGGGTTTGGGACAAAGGTTTGGTAGTTAACATGAAAATTGTCCTTTTCTTTTCTTTTTCTTTTTCTTTTTTATTTTTTTATTTTTGTTCATAAATCGTCATCACTTTTTGCAGAAGAGAATAATGAAAGGTGAATTATTGTAGACACACCGCCGACCTTCCCATTCGGGCCTTAGAAAACTCGTTTGTTTTTTAGGCAAAATAGGATGTCCTTGTCTTCGCTCACTTGTATGGCTAGCATAAGCAACTCTTTTTTCCTTCACATGTATATATGCATATATAAAAATATGTATATATGTGTGTGTTTACTCTTTTGCTTTTACTTGACTTTTTTGAAAGTTTCCGTAACGTACAATCAAAGTTTGTTGGATTTTTTCAAGGAATTTATGGGAAAAATTATGGATGTATGAGTATTCTAATGGTTTGATTTGATGCAACTGTGCCATTCCATAATGGCTCGCGTGATATATGTAGTGGAGTACGCACATTTTGCCTGTGTATAATATTATATGCAAAGTACTTTCTACAGGCAAAAGAAAAAATGCTATATTTGTGCTGTCTTAAAAATAATAAAAATAAAAAAAATGAAAAAGGAGTTTGGATGAAGGGCTTGTTTCAAATTGAAAAAATGGTCATAACCGTATTTAATGGTGAGATTACAGACCAATATGTCGAAAGTTTACATGTCGGATCAAAGTTAGTTTATCATTTGAGGCAGACAATGATATGGGTCAATTAACTTTGGTTTTTGAAAAATAACTTGCAATTAAAAAATGGGATATAATATATTTCTCCAAGTCTATAACCAATGTGAAGATGTTATTTTTAGTTTTAGAATAATCATCTATATTTCAAATATATATTTACCTTATTGCCTTGTAGCTGTACTTAGCAAGAGAATCTTTTTACAAAAAAGAAACAGCATACCTAACCTCAATACCTCACCATCCATAGCTCAAGAAATGTTTCCAACGGAGTTGAGAGAACCATGTCGGTTTAATTATTCATAATTATGATATGAAGAACTGGATAAACTTTTTTACGTAGTGGAATTTCGATCAAATTAAGATAATGAATAGATAGGGTAGGACAAAGAAATGCTAGTTTGGTGTATTGATTTAACCACTATTCTGTCTAGGGACCGTTCATGATCAAGTGAGGACTTTCGTAAACAATAAACTTCTTTGTATTTTGATTTATCTTTAAAACTTTTACGTTTTTCTTATTTTGCACTTATTAAAAAATAATTATTCTTAATATATATAAATCTCTTAAAAATTTTATAATTTAATAGACATATCTATTGAAATAATAAACTAATTTCGTAACTGATTATATATTAGATTAGTTGTGCCAAAGATAATTAATGATAATAATCCATAACGATTATGGATGAGTTTGCATCCAAGCACTAGAAGTGAAATATTTCAGTTATTATTATTGTGGTTATCATTATCGTCATCATTAAAATTATTCATTTCCATATTGAGCCGACTGAAATGGAAACCACCCACGGATCGAAAGCTTTTTGGGCTGTGCCTAAGACACTATATATATATATATATATATATATATATATATATTATGCTCTCAGCCATACAATAGGAGGCGGCAAAACGACAACCATTCGTTCGCAGGCCATGAAGACCGACCATTGCCGTCCTCAGCTGAGTTTGTTTGACACGTGTCTTATTGTACTACAAAAAACACCATCAATGTTTGGCCAATAATTATTTATATAGGAAAAAATAAATAGTATTTTTGCTGAACTAATTAATTCAGTTTTATATGTTTGAAACAGAGAACATGTACTATTTCACTCTTAGAGTTGTTTGGTATGAGAGAATAGTGAAAGGAACGAGAGAGATGGAGTGATTAGTAGAATGATTTTGATGTTTATGAGAAAAAAGGAAGAAAAAGATTAAAGAAGGGACTCGAAATCTTTTTTGAAAAAAAAAAACCCCCGATTTTTCTCTCTTTAATTGGAGAGATTGTTAAAGTAATTGCTTACCAAACATTATTATAAGAGAGAATTTCTCATTCCTTACTTATTTCTCTCGCATAAGTGAACTATCACTTCATCCTTTCTATATTTTTCTCTTATTCCTACCAAACATACCCTTAAACTGATGGCTTTACTTCCCCTCTCAATGCGAACTATTGCTTATTATTTCATATGGTTTTCATATTTGGTCTGTCATGTATTTTATCTTTGAGATTACATTATGATATTTCGCAAAAATATTGTGTAAAACACGTCATGTTTTCCTCCTTCTATAATAGGATGCTAACCTAGTGGATTAGGATCAAGGGTGGTTGAAAAATTGACATATCCACCGACATTTTTGTGGCAATTTCCGTATTTTAAAAGTACAGATATAGAAATATGGATGTCGTTTCTTTCCTGCAGAATATCCACAAAATTTTCATAGAAAATTCTATAAGAATCAATATTTTACGGAAATAATGAGTTATTTCCATGAAAAATATCAACAAAATATTCGTAAAATATCAATTGTAATATTATTTTAATTTATCTTTTAATATAATAAGGTTCATGATTTTTTTATTTCACGCATAATTTTTTTATAAAATGAATAGATAGTTAGTAGAAATTGAGAGACATATAGATGACCTATCAAAATTATATTAAAAAAAATGCTCAAATGTCATATATATTTTCTTACGATATATGAAACAATGAATATAATGTACCTATATTATGTTATCTTTCAATGATTTTACTTAATTAGTGAAACATAATAAACTTATCATTATATTATAGTCCATTCTTATCATGCAAATTTGTCCTATACCTAATATTTAATTGAGAGTTTCATTTAATTTACGTATTATTAATTATTCTAGAATTTGAAAAAGTTATATTATAAAATTCTAGTATTTTAAAATGAATTTTTGTATTTTACGTCAATATCCATCGATATCGATAGTTCTGTCAATATTTCCGTAAAATTTAAGTACTGATATTGAAATATCAATATTTTTTTATCCTTAATTAGGATATATAGTGAGCCATCTTTTTGGATGAATTTTACACGAGCCCATTTAATAATTCACTCTAATCAGTAAATTGTTGTGGTTGATGTCCACAAATCATATGAAGTTTTGACTTTATTTTGATTTAAATAAATAAATGTTTTATTTCAAAATACTACTATGTGCGTGTATGCTTGATAATTAATAAATATCATAAAATATCATGATTATTAATATGACCTTAACTATTGTATATAAATGTTATATAAGATAGGAGAATTTTTAAGGATAATAATATAAAATTTTCGTTGGATATCTAATTAATTATTACTAGCACACTTAACCTCCATTTTGAATGGGACAATTATATTCGGATTATTTTTGAGGTTTGATCGGCATGAAAGTGTTAAATATGTTAGTGTGATTATATATGATAGAAACACAATTACTTTGAATATATGATAATCTTTGATAGCATAAATCAAATATCAAATTTGATCAACGATTATCATATATAGACCATTTTTTATTTTGAGTTGTTAACATACTCTTCTTATAGTGTTTTGTCTTTTGACTTATTCAGTACAGATTCACCATATATTAAATCTTATTCCTGGTATCTTCAAAACATAACAAAGTAAATAATTAGACATGTTTATTTAATAAAATGAAATTCGCTTCTTCAATATGATGTAGATGGACATTTCACTTTAAGTGTTGATTAGGAATATGAATAATAAGAGCACTCATCATTTATGATGAGTGCATAAATTTATTATTCATTAGAAATAAATTAGTAACTATTCAATAAGAATCATTAGATAAATTACCACTGATATCTACCAGTATGCTTACCTATAATTTATTAGAGTTGAAAAACTGAAGTTACAATAGATGAAGCAATAATCTTGTGCGCTTTTTAAGGGGGCAATCATTCAATCATCCTTAACAAGTGGAAATTAAACAACCTCTCCAATGCACAGGTTCGGAATTTTGCCCCTCCTTTTTAGTTTTTCGTTTTGAATTTTTTTTTTTTACTGTATGATAAAATGACTTAAATACCCTCTCTCTCCCTGTCTCCATCCTTCTCTTAGATTTTTGTTTTCTTTTCTTTACATTTCGCGTCATCTGGCAAAGGGTATCTGATATTGGATCTGGATGTGGTTTGCAGATCGGATTACTATTTCTTACAATTTAGCCAATGAATTTTTGTATTCCGTTGAATTATTCTATGTATTCTGGTGAATTAAGTTTTGTATTTTGCCTTTTTTTTTTTTTTTTTTCCGAATCTGTTCTCCCTCCCTCCCTCTCTCCGCCCACTTTGGTGTTATTCTGGTTGTTTTTTATAGCATAAATTTAGCACGACAACTTGGTTTATTAGATTTTTTTTAAAGTATATTCCACGTCTTGCGGCAAAGAGTACCTGACATCTGATCTAGACTTAGTTTGTATATCGGATGATTATTTTTACACAATTTAGTCGATGAATTTATACATTCCGATGAGTCTTTTATGTATTCTTGCCAATTAAGTTTTGCGTTTCGACAAAATTTGATTTTCCAAGTCTGTTTGTACAAGTCGATCTGTGGTCAATTTGTAAATTTGTGTTATTTTTTCATGCTGATATATTTATATCTTAATTTGTTTTTTGGTTAAATATTTTTGTTTTTAGAAGGAAAAGCAATCTATTAGATTATAAAAGTAATCTTTTCGTAATATACCAGATTACTCTCTAATGACTAAATTCAGAGATGATAGATGACTTTGTGTTGAAAATGAGGGGGAAAAAAAAAAAATTTCTGGTAGATTACCCAAAGTAATCCACTGGAATAATCTCTGGTGATTGGAGACTTGTGCTAGTGATCAGATACCGCTTGTGACCCGTGTTGATGATGGAGACATCCAGTAGATTACCACTAATTACCTTTTTGGCCAGCTTGGAGTAATTATGGAAAGACAAATTATATTGACTTTTAACTTATCTTATGGTTAAAAATCTTAAAGCCAATAATCATTCGTTATACTCTATGAAGGACACTTCTCCAAATTACCAAGGGATAATTAGGCTACATGTCATAATTTTTGAACATGGATTGATTTTTACTTCAACTTAAAAACTATTGCAGAAAGTGCCATAAAGATGATTTCATTAGTTAAATTAAAGTTTTTTATTGATTTCCTCTCACCCCTCTCTCTTGACAGAGCCACACACACACAAAATCTCTCTTCGCTCTCTTTCTCCTCACCCTCTCTCTCTCATTTCTCTTTCCCTAAATCTTGGCACTTTCTTGTGCTCCAAACAAGCACGATTCATCTAGATCAGGTCTGATTCCGCTCACCAACCGCCGCTATAGCCCTTTCCCAAACACCGCTGTCTCGTTCTTCTCGATCTCCGGCAAGGAGCTCAAGTCTTGTGACTTCATCCTCCGGGGCAGCGCTGACAAGCTCGAGCTAGACAAGCAGAACTCGATATTCATGGTCATGGCATTCCTGCGGCGAGATTCGATGAAGATTCGGACAGTGTTGGAGAACACGGACACGTTGTTGTGCGCTCGCGATCCTTGGCCGCGTAGAGGAGATCTCGAATCTGTTGGGAAAAAATTTGGATCCCAAAACCCGGATTCAAACAATAGAAATATCAATAATTAACAGAAAAATAAATGAGAAAATAACCACAATCACCGTAATACAAGAATTTACATAGAAAACTTCAAAACAAGAGAAAAAAACCACGACCCTCATAAAAGAAATCCATTATGTGAAAAATTTCTACAATTTTTTTCTCTCACTTCCACAACCCCGGCAAGTCTTGGCTGCATGGAGGAGAAGAGATCTCCTTCACCAGCGAGCTATGGCTGGGTAGAGTCTCCTTCGAGTGGAGATCAGAGCCTGGATCCAAACACCAGATTTTTTTTTTTTTTTTTTTTTGGATTTGTCAATTCTGATTTCAGTTCATGTGGTGATAGTTAAAATTTTTTTGGATAAACAGTATTTTTGTAATGAAATCTTATGGATTCGATGTATTGGGCAGTTAGTAAGTTGGTAGAGGGCATTTTTCCAGAATGAAATCTAGAAATCCAACGGTTATCGGTTAGTAACTAAGTGGTGATTAGTCAGTAACCAGCTGATAACCTACCGGTGGAGATGGTTATCGATTGGTAACTAACCTATAGTCTACTGACAACCATAACCCATCGATTAAGGTAACCAAATTGGTAACCCACCAGCGACGGTGTTACTGATTAGTAACCAACCGGTAACTTGCTGGTGATGATGGTTACTGGTCGGTAACCCGCCAGCGAAAATAACCAACTATTAATTAATGGATAACCAACTAATTACCTACCAATAGCGGTATATAGCAGTTGGTAAATTGCTGGTAAAAGTAACTAATTGATTATCCGTTGGCAGAGTCATCGATTCCAACTAGTAACTAGAATTATTATTTTTAAATAGATAAATAAATAAGTTTTTATGATTTCATGTTATGAAATTTCTTATAAGATTTTTTTTTTTTGTGTGGTAAAAATCAATTAAAGGCATGATTTTGTGATATTTCTCTACAGTTTCCAATTACTCACCATTTCATGCCAAATAGGTAGCCCATTGTCATTTCAGCTGGGCTTGAATAATAAAAATGGAAATATTCCGGGCCGAACCTTGTGGAAATTGTTTATGCTACCCCATTTTCAGGGACATGGTTTCATAGTTGTGCACAGTAATGTCCAAGTATTACTTTGGAACTTAAGAGGCGAGAGGTAACGGACTTAGAGAAAAAGCATGAGCTACAAATGTGTTCTCGTATTTTTAGCTTCTATTCTTTTTTTTTTTCTCTCTCTCTCTTTCTTTCTTTCTTTTTTTTTTCTTTTATTTGTCTTTTTTTTTTAAATTTAGAGAACCGTGTAATTTTTATGGAGTTATATTTAAGATCCATTTGGATCGTATGTTTGTTTTTGAAATGAAAATTTTACTTGATCAAAAATAGAAAGTTATTCGATTTTGGAAAATGAAATGACGTTGGCATGCATTAAAAAAAAATTCTTTCTTAAAAACAAAACGAGTCTTAGATTTGTTAAAATATCAACTGGGAAAGTCCTCTCATTTTAAAGATGAAAATAAAGTAGTCTGTTATGCAAAGATTCCAAAACAATAGTAAAAGGACTTCAAAAGAATACTGTATAGATAAAGTTTAAAAATAAAGTGGTCATCATTTTTCAAGATGAGAGGAAAAAGCAGCCCAAACACTCCAAACACTCTTTTACTAATTTTTTCACCCATTTTGCATAAAGAGCAAATTGTGGAAATAGCTCATTTAGTGTACATGTTTAGGATTTTTGCCTAACTTAGTTATTGGTCCGGATTTTTCTTTATTGGCAATTTTTAATTTGATATTATAAGAGGACAAAATCCTTAAGCTATTATAGATAAGGCAATATTCTAGAGATGTACTCTATTTAAATCATCCCTCAAAAACCTCTTTTGTAAATAGATACCCCATCCAAACAAGTTATTAGATTTATTACTAAACAATAGTTGCAGTAACAACTTGTGCTGTTATCAGCAACATATTTATTAGTTCATTTATTTATTTATTTGATGCTAGTCGTAGCAGGATAGCCATGGTTATCTGGAATTTATGCTACTGCATAGCCGAAATTGGCAAATGGCATAATAAAATTTCATCCCATGTTCAGAATACTAGCTCTTTGTGCTTATCCTTAACCTGCACGTAGGTTTAGTCCAAAGACGTTATATTTCACAGGATAAATTAATAAAAGGGACAAAGACAAAGTGGATGAAGCTTGTAAGTAGACTTTCATTTATATAGTATATCTAAAAAGAATATTCGCCAACTGTAGGTAACTCATATATATAGTCGTTTTCAGTCTAACCACAACATAGTTGAACTACAAAACAACTCTATATTTACCTGTACACACACACACACATATATATATATTCTTACATTAAAGGGGTACTAGGCTAGATGTTCTTTTTCTTTCTGTTGTCTAGTCACTAGCAAGCACTTCTTTCCGAGGCTATAAATTCCAAGAAACTCTGAAAAATTCGTTGTGGAAGATTTGACGAGCAATTGGACAATGCAAGAGATATGGGAAAATTTTGATGTGGAATCCACCATATATGCAACTTTCCTCTTGACTTTAGTTTGGAATCTTTTTTTTTTTAGCTCTCCACTTCGAAATATTCAAGGAGGTGATCCATGTGGTTTTCTTGATGTCTGCCACAAGCTGTCCAATCTATTAACGCAATATAAAAGGAGGCAAATGATAGTGGAAAAGACAATTTGAAATTAAAGCTTGCAATTAATTAGGGAAGTGCAATTCAAAATATCTTTGGTTCTTTTTATTCTTCTTCTTCTTCTTTTTTTTTTTGGTGGGGGGGGGGGGGGGGGGTGGTGGGTTTGGTGTAAAAGATCTTAACTTTAATTCATTCCTTTGATATGAACAATAATTGATATTACTATGTGCTCTGAGATGTGCGTTTGTTAAATGTATCTTTAGTCGAGAGACAAATCATTAACATAGTTTGGAAGGAAACGGCAAGTTTTATAAATTTAAAAGAAAAAAAAGAAAAGAAAAGAAAAAGAAAAGAAAACGAGCGGAAACAAGAAGAATAGCATACACAAAGGGGAAAAAAATAAAACAATAAGAGGAATTATCACGTTATATGTTACATATAATGGAGAAGGTGTCTTGGTGACTTTGTATTTGTTAACAAAATATGATACGAGATGAACGGAAATTAGAAATTTAAATATTAGAAAACAGATGAACGGAAATTAGAAATTCAAAAATTAGAAAACAGAAAATCGTTAGTTACCAAAAATATCTGGATACAAAATGTGGACAAGAAGCCAAGATCTATGTACCCACAATTTTCTTAAAATAGATTTGCCCCTTCACTGTTAATGTTGGAGAATTAAATGGATGTCTATCTCTTAGGGTACAATGACTGCAAGTAGTGTTCGAGCACTATGAACCTACTTTTAGTGAAGTTAAAATGTGCCCAAACTCTATTTCACTGAAGCTCCTAGACGCACTGGAGGGAATAAAATTATAAAAGAAACTCAGATTGTTTTTGTGTGTCTAGAAGAGAATAAGAAGATCCCTTTATATGGCCCAGGAGGAGTGATGGCCATAAATTTGAAATAAATTCGAAAATAGCTGTTGGAGACAAATATGATTGAATTCCCTGTAGCTGGAATCCAATTAAGAATTATTCCCCTTAATCCATAACAGATTTTGAAGCTTAAAAGTTAGCCATGGTAAACCTTATATATTAAGAGCAGTTAATATCTAATTAATTACAGATTTATATTAAAAAAAAAAACTTAAAAACAAAAACATGTAGCAAAGCAACCAGTGTGGGATAGGCAATTTGGTGCGACATTTGTGTGCGCACAAATCTTTTGGTTGTGGCTTCCATCACTTTCCCATGTGCAAGTAGTGTGTTTGCAATTGCCACATTCCAACTTTTCCAACTTCATAGATGCACTTAAAACTCAATTTCTCATTCACCAGTTTTAATCATTTTGAGCATATGAATATTTCACTCCTTACTCCTCATGTATTCTATGATACACTGATTGTCTATATATGTGATTTTTCCTGTATTGTATTATACTTTATAAACAGAACTTGTACATTGCACAATTAATTACAAGAAAATATATTATTCTCAGTTGCCATCAGCATTTCTTACTTCACGCTTTAGTCCAGGACAAACCCTAGTCACCACTGGCAAGAAACTTTCAAAATCCAGTCAATTTTCAATTCACCCTTTCGTCCAAGACAAACCCTAGTCGCCACCAGCAAGAAACTTTCAAAATCTAATCAATTTTCAAAATACAGGGTTGACACTTAGACTCCATTTGGTTGGAGGGATGGAGAAAAGGAAAAATGGAGAGGATAGTAACTCTCATTCATGTTATTCGATAAGATTAGAAGAAGAGAAGACAAATCTCCATACCTTTTGTTTGGTATCAAAAAGTGAAGTGGGAGGATGAATGGTTTTTTAATTGTAAATTACTATATTATCCTTATTGACAATTGTAAATTTTTTCATTATATTTCTTCAAATACCATTATATACATACGCAGCCCACATGGTAAAAACATGAAATTAGGAAGGGAAAAAAAAAACAGAAAAGGAAAAAAAAAATTTTGTTTATGTTATATATAACTAAATGAACCAGGAGTAGGAGAAAAAGTGTTTAGCTTTTGGGATTTTTTATTATTCAGTTTAAGAAAGAGAAAAAGAAAAAAGAGAAAGTAGATGTTGGAGGGTAAAATGGAATTTTTCCCGCCCAAAGTTCCCTTCAGCTTTTTGCTTCCCTCCTGATCCTTCCACGAGAGGATGGATGCACAATGGTGGGCCCGGGAGGAGAGCTCTTCCACCCACATCTCCTCTCCTGTCCCATCTCCTTCCAACCAAATAAGTGATTCAACTCTTCCCTCCACTCCTCTCCATCCATCCACCAATCCCTCCAATCAAACACACTCTTAGTCTACCGGAGTTGATAACTATGGTTAACGGGCGCCCAGGTTAAGTCAATCTCGAATACATTTTTAGTTAAATCAAATGCTAAAATTTTTGACCTATGGCATAGAAAACTTGGTCATCCAGCGAGTCTTGTAGTTAAAAAGATATTAACTAGTTGTGATATAAAAATTTTTGAAGTAATGAAAGTTCAAATTCTCACTTCACGCCAAATGGGCAAAAGTCATCAATTACCATTTCTAACTTCTCTACTACTGATTATACAGAACCTTTTCATTTAATCTACTCAGATGTTTGGGGTCCATCTTTTGTGACTTCTACAAATGGGTTTAAAATTTATATTAGCTTTGTCGATGCTCATTTTCGATACATATGGAATTACATTATTAAATCGAAAATTCGAAGCATTTCAAGTGTTTCTAAATTTCAAGACTTGAGTTGAATTGCCTTCCAACAAACGCATCAAGACCAATTGGTTGGGGGGGGGGGGGGGGGGGGGGTGTTGTTATGAATTTCCGTCTCTAACATCTTACCTTTTAACTAAGAGGATCATCCATCGTCTTTCTAACCCTTACACCTGCGAGCAAAATGGCGTTGTTGAACGGAAACATCGTCACATTGTTGAGTCCGGTTTAAAACTCTTAGCACAATCCTCTTTACCGCTAAAGTTTTGCGATGATGTCTTCGCTACCATGGTGTTTCTCCCCAGTAGATAATCAACCGGAGTCCTTCATGGTCCATCTCCCATGGAAAAGCTTTTCCACTGCAAGCCCGACTATTTGTCTCTCAAGATATTTGGTTGGCTATGTTTTCCTTATCTCAGACCCTATAACTCACATATTAAAATGCAGTTTTGTTCCATTCCGTGCACTTTTCTTAGGTATAGCACACGTCATAAAGGGAATCAAACACGCATTCTATGACTACGAGATCTAAGGCGGGCATTTCCAAACCAAAGGTGTTCACTGTGACTAATATTTAGAGAACACATAACCGTCTAATGTGACTGAGGCATTGCAAAGCATAGTGTGGAAGGAATCCATGGTATATGAGTATGAACCCCTAATCAGGAATCAAACTTGTTACTTGGAACCTGCTCCTAAGGATTGCAAAATGGTAGGGTGTAAGTGGGTCTTCAAAATCTGAAGGAATTCAGATGGTTCAATATCACGTTACGAAGCAAGGATAGCAGCAACGGGCTACAATCAAATAGTAGGATTTAAATTCACAGGAACTTTCAGCCTTGTAGTCAAAACTATCAGAATAAGAACCGTTTTGATGATAGCTTTGACAATTAAGAGGATAGACGATTTGACAACTTGATGTCAACAATGCTTTTTCTTAATGGCATTCTTCAAGAAAACGTGTACATGGAGCAGCCTATGGGTTTTGAAAAGTATGATGGTAACAATCCAAGACAAGGTATTTCAAAAAAAACAAAAAGAGACAAAGACAAGGCTCTTTAGTGGTTGAAACATGCGCAACGAGCGTGATTTGAATCAAAATGTCATAAACATATTTAATTTATTATATCTTAGTCGACATAAATTAATTCAAATGTCATAAACATATTTAACATATTATATCTTAGTCGACATAAATCCTACCGCTATCTCCTCTAGTGATAGAAATTGGAGCATGTAAAAAATGTTGGAAAATGGCTTACAAAAACCGTTTTAATAGTAATTTTGAGGCTTGAATTTGAGCATAACTCACTTCCTGTTAGTGGCGGTTCAATGATTCATGTCCACCTCTGCAAGAAGAGAGAAATCAAATATTTAAAAGCTCAAAATGATGAACGGGTGAATAAGAAATTAACTCTTAAAAATGCACCCATAAAGTTGAAAAATTAGGTAAAGGAAACATAAAACTCTTGTCCTACATGAGAAAGAGATGAAAACTCCACTGGGTTTATTAGGAATTACATTTTTTTTATTGGTAAACAATTAAGCATAGAGGCTCTCTTATGCGCGGATGTGTAGGGGAGGTCCAAAACCTCGACCAAAAACCCTCATCAAAACCAAAGGACTTGTGTGCAAGCATGCTTCCTATGTCAACAAATGTCGCACTAAGTTACCAACTTTGTGCAGGATTCGTTTTGCTACATGGTTTTAATTTTTTTTTTTTCAACTTAAATATGTATTTAACTGCTGTTAACACATGGAGGCTACTGCTACTAACCTTTAAGCTTCATAAAATGTTTTGAACTAATGGGAATAAATCCACGATTAATTTCAGAAGCCGAAAAGCCTTGGAATTTTATCCGTTTTCCCGAAAAAATTTATCTCAGAATTAATTTTCTGATTTATGGCCACTGCTCCCTCTAAGCCTATAAAAGCCTGTATCCATTACATTATCAGACACAAGGAAAAAAGCTTTATTTCTATTCTAGTATTCTCCACTGCTTCCTAGTGTCTTAGGTTTCACGTGTGACAAAGGTCAGATGTAGTCCAGTTTGCTGTGAGCAGGTTCCAAGTGCAGGTTCGATGCTTATAATCGTTGTATCCTGTGAGACAGATAACCATTGAAGCCTCAAGCACTTACGGTGAGGGGACATATATGTTTTCATGAAACCGTATGGAACACAGGCCTCGGCTTTCTATTCTTGTATCTGTCTTAAGTTTATTGTTGCTAACACATTTTGATTGTGTTACAGATTCGGTTATCTATTATTTACACATTTGTTTAACTTCAATATTTGTTTGTTGTCCTATTTCACTTTTTTTTTTCCCTAACAAAAAATCCCCGTCCTAAAGAAATTATTTTTCAATCCAATATTAAGGCTTCGTTTGGTGTAACAGTTTAACTCTAACTAAACTATACTTTTTCTCTTGGTTTTTGTCTTTTTCTGAAAAGTCATAAAATTTATAGTTAGTTTTTAAAAAATTAACCAACTTTAACTTAAAATTTCATTTTCAACCCGCGAACCAAACACAAGTTAATTTTCTAGATGGACTGAATTTTGCCCTTCAGTTCAGGGACTTCCCAGGGGTGTTCTCTCTTAGAAAGAAAAATACTAAGGCCAGCAATTTTGAACACGACACGGTGACACGATACGAGAACGACACGTAATAAATGGGTTTAGACTGCACGTTTAATAATTGGGTCAAAATTGGATCGAGATATTAAACACGAAAATAAACAGGCCAGAAACGGGCTAACACGGTTAACACGTTTAACACATTTATGTTAGAATTTTCAAACTATTCTAAAGCGCTTTTATAACAAGTATAGGCCCATTTGTGTGTTTGATACAAGACCAGAAAATAACTATTAAAGAATTTTCACTACTGAAGCAACATAAATCAGAAGTTAGGGAGATGTTGCTTCTGATATAAAATAATAATCTTATAATTAACTAGTTAATAATATAAAATAATAAACGAATTATAGTTACAGTTAACTAGTTAATAATATAAAATAGTAAACCTAAGTATCTATATATATTTGGATTAGGATATTAGGGTAATCTTATAATTAACAAAGACATAAATTTATTAGGATGTAAAACAGTAAAACTTACTCATAATTTTGAAACTACATTTTTCAAATTTGAACTTCAGCTTTCCAAATTCTTATTGACCATGAAAAAAAAATTTTGAAACTACTTTACTCTTCATTTTCAAACTACATTTTTTTTCCTTTTTGTTTTTTTCTTCCCGTGCTCACTACTCATCTTGTCACATAGTATCATCTAGTTGGCCCTTTAGCTTTATGAAGATGTGTTCAGTTTGAAACTCAATGAGTCCAGCTCTATATCTACTCAAAGTTCTCACAAGCCCAGCTCCTCAAATGCAGAAGTCCCAATGGAAGATAATTTAGACACAGTGATTGTTTTTTTTTAATCTTTAGATAGTTTTAAATATGTTTTAATCTGATTCTCATAAATTTCTTGAATAGGTTGAAATATTTGGGAACTTTTGAAGATTTGTAGAGTTGGAACCTATGATACTATCATTCTCAAGTAAGAAAGCATTTTCTTTTGCTTTAATATTTTGTTGTCTTTTGATATTTCTCTTAATATTTTGGATTTTGATTATGTAACAATTTGAGACTTGTTTGGGTGGTGATTTGTATATGGACGCTAACTACAACTTAGATTTATATTTTATTTTAAGAAATGTTTGTCTTAATCATAACACATATTTGATAATTCTAATTGTTAGTTTTATATTTTATATGAATATGATGAGTTTTTTGTGTTAGTGAATTTATAATTTCAAGTGATTTTTTATCCATAATTTTTGTGTTAAATGGGTCATGACATTTCGTGTTAAATGGGCCGTAAATGGATTTTTCATGTTAAATGGGTCATAAATATGTTTATTTTCATGCCAACCTGTCGAGACTCGTTTAATAATTGTGTTCGCGTGTCTTGTTGTGCTACATGTTTATTAAACGGTTCGTATTCGTGTTTAGGTTCCTGACCCGTTTATTAATCGTGTCGTATTCGTATTCATGCTTATCGTATAGTACTGTAATCGTGCTGGCCCGAACCCAGTCCGCGAATACGAATTGCTAGCCTTGAAAAATACGACCAATAAAAGCCATCTTACACTGAGCCACATGCTTTTTATAAACTAATTATGAAGTATGGATTATTGTCATAAACTCTCCTTACATGGGTTTAGAAGAATCACGTAGATCAAATAAAAGATCATGCTTATGTGGAAGAGCCGACCAATAAGACTTTTAATGGTTGACTTTAGCAAGGAAGGGTTAGTAACTTGTTTTCTTACCCAATAAAACAGTAGGATAACACTAGCCTCAAGTATTACCCTCCAAAATATGAAGGCGAATCGGCTATGGGAATTGATGGACGAGACGTTCCCATAATATGAGGCATAATCACAGTCGCAGACAGATCAGCAGGAACTGGTAGTAGCAGAAATAATCCTAGAGAAAATAACCCTAAAAAATATGCAGCAATGTTAGAAACAATGGCAGAAGAACTAACTAGGTCACAGGACAACTCCAACTGAGGTAAAGTCGATGGATATTTGGTTGGCATCATCATGGGCAAAGCTGCAAGAGATCTGATCATCGGTAGTGAGCCCGTCAGAAAAAATTATGATTTCCCATCTCTAAGGAAGCCATGACGGCAAAGGTGTGGCCTAACGGCGGTGAGGTTTGGTGGGTCAATAGCTAGATCGCGGCTTAACGGCAGTGGTGGTCTAACAGTGAGTGGAGGAAGGCCCTAAGATGCTGCGCAAAATCCTAATATAGGGTTAAAATTTTTGCCAAGTTTGTATATTTCTGCATGGTATATATTCAATCTTACTAACATTATGATAAATAAAACGTAAAAAAAATGAAAAACTATCAGTTATCTGTAGTGATAAAACTTAAATATAAGTACTAAAATTTAAAAATTAGTGGTTGTAAACATAACCTAATACTAATTTCATACCTTACTCTACTATAAGATGTAGAATTCAAATCCCCTTTACTTTCAAGTTAAAAAATTAAGATAAAGAAAAATTAGATAGATATTCAATATTATATCAAAGAAGTGCTCTCAAGTGGCTAGACTGTGCAATTAGGACAAGTCTCAAGTGCACTCACAGACAGTATTTTTTTTTTTTTTGGGGCCTTTCGGCCGAACTGGAATGATCTATATGAGCGCCTTCATAGTCGTCTTCTTTTTCTTTTAATTTTTTTTATTTTCCTTTTTTCCCTTTTTGGTTGCCATTTTTTTTTAATTTCACTACTACAAAATATGGATACCACGACGGTTTTTAACCGTCGTGGTAACATTTCCACGACGGTTTTTTAACCGTCGTGGAATCCAGGGTCGTGGAATCTTTTCAGATTCCACGACGGTTTTTTAACTGTTATCGAATAGGCAAAAATAGGGCCTAAATGTGGACATTTAAGAACATACAACGACGGTTTCCTTGAGAAACCGTCGTGGTTAGTTGGCCTACCATGAAGGTTTCTCAAGGAAACCGTCGTGGTAGGAACCCCTACCACGACGGTTTTTTCAAAAAACCGTCGTGGTAGGTAACAATGAAAAAAAAAATTTTGCGAATTCGTTTCATTTCTCCAAACACATTTAAATCACAAAATCATAATTTTTTTCTCGGAAAATTCTCAAATTCATGCCTTACCTAACCAATTTAATTCAATCTAAAACACAACCACAATGAACAATCACCGAAAATGTAGGGCATGGATTTTGGCCATTTCGGATGGAATATTCCTAACTCAACAACCTACAAAATCAACATTTTGGATTTTAGATGGAAAATTCACAATCAACAACCACAATCAACAAAATCAATATTTTGGACAAAAATTTCTCAAATTCGTTCATTACCCATTCGTCAGAGAATGGAGGAGGCGCGTGAGTGGTGGAGGAGGCCGTCAGAGAATGGAGCAAGAGAAAAATTTGAGAGGTGAGATAGAGAGAGGAGGCGCGGTGAGATAAAGAGAGTTTTTGGAGATTTTAAGTAAGGAGGGAGCGAAGAGAGAGAAATGGAGGGAGGAAATTGAACGGTTTTGAGTATGGAGTTAGAGTGTGTATTAGAGAGTGAAAAAGTAAAAAATACTTGAAATGTAATGGGGTGGGAAAGAGGGTATTTTTTTGGGTATTAATACACGCTCCAAATAATTGAATTTAATTCAAAAATTTTCAAAACTCCCGCCTTAATACCTACCACGATGGTTATTTGGGAAAACCGTCGTGATATGTGAACATACCACGACGGTTTTCCCCAAAAACCATCGTGGTAGGGTCCAAAAATTAAAAAAAAAATTTGGACCCTACCACGACGGTTTTTAGAAATCGTCGTGGAAGGACGAGCTTCCACGACGGTTTTTGTCAACCGTCGTGGAAGATTGGTGCTTCCACGACGGTTTTTGTTAACCGTCGTGGAAGCTCCGAGTTTCCGCGACGGTTTTAAATAACCGTCGTGGAAGCTCGTCCTTCCACGACTGTTTTTTTGTTGTTTTTCGGCTCTGTGTTTTTCCGAATTTACGACGACGGTTTTTTTTAAAAACCGTCGTTGAATTTCCGTCATGGTATCCATATTTTGTAATAGTGTTTGTACATAGTTGGATTTCTTTAACTGGTGTATTTATCATTAAAAAAAATACGAGAAATATATGCACCATATATACATTTGTAAAGTAAATGTCATAATTTGAAAATTGTGCTAGTACCTAGCTTTACATGAGTAGCTAAAATGTAGTCATTAACTAACAAAAGAAAATTATTTTTCACTCCACAAGGTGTCTTTCAGATTTTGACTTTTTTGCATCAACTACAAATAGATCTGTACATCTTTTTATACATGGGAGACCCTTACCTTACGTACGTGCCCAACTCCAAGTGAATGCTAAACATTGCTAAGACGCGTTATTCATTTGGTTTGGTTAAACCAATTCTCGGTACAAGGTCACATGAAATGATTCAAGAGCGCGTGGACGTGGCGGCACATGATTGGTCAAAGAGGCGGAGCCCGCAGACGACTCTAGGGTTTTGTTAAGATAGAGATGTTTTTTATAGGGCAGCTGTCTATTGTCTTAGGAAGGGGAGCACGTGACTAGCACGAGGGTCCCCCCTCGAATGTCTGTCTTCGATCCCTCCAAATAATTAATATATGAATCCCTCTCTCCCATCTCGCTCTCTCTCTCTCTCTCTCTCTCTCTTATACCATCATCAGTTCATCAGCCAATATTGAATGCAATTGACAAGTTAGCAGTGATATGTTTGAATTGAATCCTTTGATCCCCTTTTGGCCCCTTTAAAATACATTTAATTATAAAACTAATGGTATCAAATCATCAACCTTAGAATCACCTTAATCCTTGTAAAAGAAAATTTACCCACTACGTAATTAGCTTCTCTATAAATATGAAAAACCTGAAAATCCATCGACTCAAAATAACTAAAAGATTCAATGACCAACATGCTTTTCTAAGTTTCCAAAGCGCACATTTATTTGGGGTACGAAAAAGCAAAACTCACATTTAATGGGTCTATTTGGAATAAACATCTAAATGAAAACATTTGAATGAAAAATTTTAAACATAAATATTTAAATTATTATCCAAACTGATATTTGAATTTTAACATTCAAAAAGAATATTTGAATTGAAACATTTAAATATGCATTTTAAACTAACAATCTAAAAAGACAGAAAATATATAGAAAAATGACATCTGACGTGAATTAAGATTTTTATTTTTTTTAAATCAATGTAGAAGATCTATTAGAATGGAAGTACATTTTGACGGAGAGACTTTTTGCAATTTAAAGATAAAAACCTAAATGACATTTGGACGCTTCATTTTTAAATATTTTTAACAAACACATTTAAAATGATCATTTAAATAGAATTCTCCAAACGTTCTCAGACTGTTGCGCCAAACAGTAGCAAAGTTTTTCCCAAACTTGATTGTGAGCAAACTCAATTGCATGACTGACTCCAAGCAACTCCACTTCAAATGAGTAGTAAACGATTTCGATTGGATAGCTAATAGGGTAACTCAGAATACTAATTCAAATGCCAAACTACTTCTACTACTATTATTATTATTATTGCTGCTGCTGCTGCGATGATTATTATTATATAGAAATTTTCATATGGGTACCCCTTCTCCTTTATGTTTCAGATTAAACATATATATCTTACATTATTACGAAATTGCAACAATTCATTCACAACACCAATTTTTTTTTTACTTACATTTTGCTAATTCGGGTTATTCGCAGCGTTAAGTATTGTACTCTAAACGCCATATTAAATATACTTGAGGTTGTCATCGCAAATTAAAACTGCATGGTACCAAATTTAATATTTTTCAATAAAAAGATACTTGGAATAAAAAAATTTAGACAGGATACAATATTACTAATTAATTGTCTTAAATAAAGAAGTATATATATATATAGTGGACTCCTATTGTACCTATCAGCTGATTTAAATATAATATTTTTCAGTATACTTATCCTTAATATTAATATCTAAATAGTATCTTATGATAAGATTTTAAACGAAAAGTTACATAATAAATCATCTTGCGAACACAATATTACTAATTATCATAAATAAAGATGTATGCATATACTAGTTGTATGTGCATGCTTCACACGTGTGGATTTAGTTTGTTACATATATGTATATTATTTTTTAATTTTTTTATTTAAAAAGAATGTAGATATAAACTTTCCAAATGAAATGAACAAATCAAAAGTATTTTTCAAAAAAGTTATGAGCAAGAAATGCAATAACAAAAAAAAATGTAAAAAAATAAAAATAAAATAATTATTAACTTTTCAATTCAAAAGATAAAAAATAACAGTAAAAAATGATTATACTAAAAGAGTACAAAGTATCAAATGATTTCATCCAGAAAAAAGGGGGAAAAAAAAAAAGAAAACAGAAAGACATGAAATGTCCGTTAAGAAGTAGGTTAAGTTGATTGGTTGATGAACCCACTCACTTTGAAAACAGAACAATAATGCCAATTAAATTAGTAATTTTGATGTTCAAATGTAGGTGTTCATGTACATTGATCATGTGTGGTATTAGGCAATGGGACCTGGTAAGGTAAGCGTGGGCTATCGTTTCACAGCTAAGCAAAAGAGCAAAATTGCAGGGCTGTGACTAAGAGAGGACGAAGGGTCAGTGGTAGTATAGGCGTGGCATTAAATCCAAAATTATGCATCCTTATCTTTCCATATCTAAGTGGGTCCCAAAGTCTATTATGCCCTTCTTTTTAGATTAAGGGCCCCACGCATTTTCCCCTCAGCATCCACATACAAAATTGCCACTTCTTTTGTCAAGTAGCCACTCCATCGACCACTCATGTATCCTGAAGAATCCAAAAGGGCTTTTTCCCTTTCATTTTGTAACATCACATTAAAAAAATATATATGCCAACAAGTCATCATTATCTATTTCTCTTTAGGGCTTTTTTGGAACACCGATTCGAATATAAAATTTTCTTTATTTAACTTTAAAATTCTTAAATTTGAATATAATATGAATTTTTTATTTTAAATTAAAATAAAATAATTTTTAAATATACATACTTGCAAAATAGAATGAAACAAAATAAGATATATATTATATATTTTTTTTTGTAAATATTTTATATATTTACATTATTTTCAACTTATAAAACTTCAAATTCAATTGTAATTATTATTCCAAATAGGCTCAGTCTTTAATAAAAATTGGACCCCATTAATTCGGAAAACATTTTTCTCGAAAGCGATTCACATTGAAAAAGGGTTTCTCTCGAACTAGTGGCCACAAAAATCCGGAGAATTTCCTAAGTGATTTTGGTCATACTAACTCTGCCATGAGTGACCAAGTTGAAAAGATCACTCTGAACTGAAAACTAGGCTTATTAATTAAAGACCGCTCATCTTCTCACAACCACTGGTCGATTTGCTGTTTTTTCTTCCGCACGTAAAACGATGTGCAGTGTATTGAAATGAAATAGTTATTAATATAAGGTCTACTCCGATTTATGCAGAAGACAGGTGGGACGCGAGGGACAAAACCATATGTTTTTTGGAAGAGAAAAAAGTGGATGATGATATAGTCCATTTGCATAGCTTCATATAAGATATTTTTGATGTCTTAAATTCCAAAGTAATTATAGAATCGTTTGGATTATATGTTATGATAACTTCTTGATAAAGTTAAAAAGATGTTTTTTGAATATATTTTAAAATTTACACTAAAGTTTAAATTAAATATTATAAGTTTAATTTTAATATTTTTTATTATTTATTACAAAATTCTTAAAATCATTTTGACCTTATATAATGGTGAAAATATCAATATCGACAGAAATATTGATAGTATAATTTTACGAAATTTTCAGAAATATTATCGATATCAAAGAAAATATTAGAAATCTCAGTAGTTCAATTTCACATGTGGATGCTATTATAACCTAGTTCTATTGTAAGAGTTACTATAGCATAACATGTATTTTAAATGTAAAAATGGACGAATTTATTCTCAAACATTACAAAGATTCAAGATCCGTAGGCAAATTGATTTGTTTCCTGAAAAATTGGAGAACTACAATAAATATATAAAATTGCCAATCAGAAGCTAGTTGTTCTTAGGATCAGGTATAATATGAATCGGTAGTCAAGAATTTTGGACTTGAAAATTGTAAACTGCAATACGTCGTACATTAGGAACATGGGCACATGGGCAACTAGGTGACCGTATTCACAAATTATAATTACATGTGAAAAATACTACAATTATGTAATTTTTTTTTTTTTTTATTGGAAGGAAGTGTATCCTCATCATGTGCATAACAAATATCATCCTTTCTTTAGGAAAACAAAGGAGAAAAAAAAATCAACCATACATCATCCTTGCTTCTAAGAAAACTATATATAAATAATGAACTCTCTTAACATTATATATACAACGGGGATTAGGGCCTGACAAAGTTAACGTAAGTACTGAGCAGATAAATAAACAACACGATTTTACTGTTGTGTTAAAAGAATAAAAATTGCATAAAATAAATAATCATAAAGAAAATAATCGACACAATGATATGATTACTTGACGTGATTAAAAACTCCAAAATATCACAAGTGCTAAAGACAAAGTATCCACCTTCGCTAATTTTTCCCATGAACTTGGAAAACGTTCATCTTTTTATGAGCAAGCGACATCTCCCTCAGAATTTTTATCTTCTGAAAAGTTGTCAATGACTAAATCTTTGGTCATAGTGTTATGAGTCTCTATCACGTTGTCATTCTTTGAAATATTTTTTTTTTCTGTGTTTTCCTTAGAAACTAGAGTAAATCCTTCGTCATCCACTTGATCAGCCCCACTTTTAGAAATAACCATGCTCATTTCTTTGCAAACATTGGGTAGAGAAATTTGATGCTCAAGTGGAAGCTGAATGGAAATCTAACCTAAAACATTAAAACTCAGAAACTGAGGAACAACCCTTAGAAGGGCCGAACTGGAGTTTCCTGTTGCACATGAAATTGTGCCATCAGTCAAGAAAGGAATCGCTGGGAACTCCATATGCAACAGCTGAGAGCTATCTACAGGACTTCTACTCAAAGAACTTGTCAATCTGGTATCAGAATCCATGATAATACTTGGTGATGAGATACGCTATTTGGATTTTCCACCAAGCAAGAAACATTTTGAGTAGTTACAATAGAATGTAAGGCAACTCTACCTCTTTCCCTTTTTTGCTACACTACTCATCCATAACCATACCAACCAATTTGTTGTTATTTCTCTATTTTTCTTGCTCTTCTCTTGGAATAGATTTTTGAATCACTACATAAACTTGTGATTTTTGAGCAGTAGAAATCTCTTCGGGTGTTAAATTCTGGTTCTCTCTCTCTTTTCCGCGGCTACAATTAGTGATGGTCCGCCCAATAGAAGAACATCAGGTAGATTTTCATAATGCACTGTAACAAAAATGGAAAAACCTCTCATTTCCACGAGCACGGAATTAAGAAGAGATGTTAACAAATCAACTACATGAAAATTGGTTTTTATTGACTAAAAAGGTCCTCAGCTAAAAGGTATGAATTCGTAGCTAAAAAGTTCTAAATATTGTTGCTAAAGTTATTTATTTTTTTAAAAATAATATTTAATCATTTGAAATTAGACAATTAGCTACAGCATTTTCAAAAATGTTGTCGCTAAAAGTCAATTTTAGTTTAAAAAGATTAAATTTAGTGTTTTGAACTTAAACAATTGGCGATGACTTTTTCAAAAATGTCGTCGCAAAAATTCTTTTTTTTTTTTTTAAGAATGTTTTGAATTATTATACGATAGACAATTTTTAAAAATTAATTTTTTGTCTAAAAAATGTTGAAAATAGACGATTATCAGTGGCGGCGGTAGAGGAGGAGGAAGAAGGAAAAATGAAGAAGAAGAGGAAGGAAAGGAGGATGAGGAGGAGGAAGAGGGAAAAATGAAGAAGAAGAAGAAGAAGAAGAAGAAGAAGGAAAATGAGGGGGTAGTGGCGGAGGCCAGTGGCGGCGGCGATGGAGGAGGCTGGTGGCAGTGGACCCCGAAAGGAAAAAGAAGAAGAGGATGAGGAGGAGGAGGCCGGTGATGGTGGCGATGGAGGTGAAGGCCAAAAAAAAGAAGAAGAAAAAGAATAGGAGAAGGAGGGGGAGGAGGATAATGAGGGAGTGATGGTGGTTGACGAGGATGGCGTCAGTGGACTCCGAAGTTCTGGTGGCGGTGGACTCCGGATGTCTGGTGATGGCTATGGGTGGTGGTCAGTGACAAAAGGGGTGGATGGTGGGAGAATGGAGAAGGGAAGAATGATGAAGAAGAAGAAGGAGAATGAGGGGAAAATAGTCTGCCTATTTCAATAGTAGAATTTTTGGCGACGACCAAACAATTAGCTTAAAGTGTTTTAAAAATGCTCGTGAAAATAGGGCATGATTTTTCCCGCCTAAATTTTTTAACATTTTAGCGACGACCTTGTCACTTTTAGTGATGACTAATTTATTTTGCAAAAAAAAAAAAAACAAAAAATATATATATATAAGATGAAAAATATTCCTCTTTTAAGATGCTTTGCAGACTGGGATAAATCTACAATCTGTATTTGCATGGAATGTAGAGCCGTAACATAATAAGATTTTTAATTCAATATTGAAAATTTTGGATATGAATTGGGCACAAAACACTAGTACAAAAAAAGGATACCACAACAGTTAAGGATACCACGACGGTTTTTAACCGTTGTGACATTCAGTGTCATGGAATCTATTTAGATATATATATATATATATATATATATATAAGATGAAAAGCATTCCCCTTTTAAGATGCTTTGCAGACTGAGATAAATCTACAATCTGTATTTGCATGGAATGTAGAGCCGTAACATAATAAGAATTTTAATTCAATATTGAAAATTTTGGATATGAATCGGGGCACAAAAAAACTAGTACAAAAAAAGGATACCATGACAGTTGAGTATACCACGACGGTTTTTAACCGTCGTGGTATTCAGTGTCATGGAATCTATTTAGATCCACGATGGTTTTTTAACCGTTATAAAATAGATAAAAATGATATCAAATACAGGGTAGAGAGCACTATTCCACGACGGTTTTCAGTATAAATCATCATGGAATAGCCATATACGACAACCGTTTTTAGTAAGAACAGTCATGGAAAGTTCTTCGCCAGGAATATTCTACTACCATTTTTAGCAAAAATAGTCATGGAAAGATTACAATGAACAAAAAAAAAATCACAATTCATGCAATTTCCCACAGGTTGCAAATCCGTGTGATATCAAATGCACAGCCCAGATTAAAATAATAGTTAATCTTCAATTAATTTTGTGTCATAATATACAACAATTATTACAAAATTTATAGATTGTCTTCTAACTATATTGGATGAACTGAGTTATAAAATTAGCCCACTCTTACCTTATTAAACTCATCTCAAAGTCGGTATAAAAATCATTAGTTTGAAGTAAGGTTAATCCATCGAGAGTCAAGGTTATTTCTCACATAAAGGATAAAAGAAAATATCCACATTCAATATAACCTTCTTGTAGAGGACATCGAATAGTATCAATCAATGTTTCATAGTTGAGACGTTCTTACTCTTTTGCCTACTAAATCTTCTAGTCATTAAGTGCCCTAACAATTTAACAAATTTCAAAACAATTAAAACAAGAATAATGTAACATCAAATCACAATTTGGAATATAAATATATACTTATAACTTAATTAGGTCAAATACATAATATGTAAAAGCATAAATCACTAAACCAACACTTTTTTCCATAAAATAATCTAAACCAAATCCTCATCCAAATATTTTAAATCAATTTAAAACTAATATCCTCACCCAAAAACGTAAATATCATATAATCGGGTATTTTGTTGAATATGTAATATGCGAAAGCATAAATCACAAAATCAACACTTTTTCCCAGAAAACAGTATAAATCAAATCTTAACTTAAACGTTTTAAATCAATCTAAAACTAATCATTACCCAAACATATAATATCATACAATCAGGTATTTTGTCGAACATGTAATATGCAAAAATATAATCAAGTTATCAGAAGTTTTTTTTCCTGGAAAACAATCACCCAAAATCCCAAACACAATTAACAATCACCTAAAATCACAAACACAATCAACCAAATGATCTTCAAAATCAAATATGTACGGCGCAAAAGAAAGTGAGACTTACCAATTCCATGGGCATGGATACGGGCGGTGCTGTAGTGGGGTAGGCAGTGGATGATGGGTTTCAAGGAAGAGATTGGAGGGAGGAGCCACGGTGGAGATTGGAGGCGAGAGAGAGAGGGAGAGGCACAACAAAGAATGAATGGTGGAGTCACGGTTGGCGGAGATTGGAGGCGAGAGATAAAGGATGAGGAGCAAGAGAGAATGAAGGGAATGCGGCAGAGATTGGAGGCGAAGTAGAGAGGGAGAGACGTGAGAGATAATGGAGGGAGAAGTCATGGAGGATGAGATGAGTTTCGAGGGATAGGTTGGAAGCAATAGTAAAAGAGGCGTGAGAGAGAATGGGTTTCAGGAGGGAATAAGGGATTTTTCTTTTTTAATTTATACTTTAAAACTTGCGGCCGAAAATTTGAAAAAAACAAATTTTTAATTTAAAATTTGAAAATTTTTGTTTCCATGAATGTTTTGAAAAATTTTCGTGGAAGCTTTGGCTTCCACTACCGTTTTCAGAAATCTAGTTTCATACAGTGTTTTTGTTGTACTTTCCGTGACCGTTTTTTAAAAACTATCATAGAAGCTCCATCATTGAATCCACATTTTGTAGTAGTGAAAGGAGATGAATTTTGTAAAACCATATAAGGAAATCAATGATAAAGCTAACTCTATATGGACAGCTCGCAAACTGCGACAATGGTCACGACAATAATGCAAACGAGGATGACAAATAAGGAGAACAATTCAATTCTGGCTAGGCCAGCACTCGAGCTTCAACAATGGACAAAGGTAGCACTGTGTAGGATAACGTTGTGCCAGATGATGGTACTTCACTGGGTGGCCGTTTGCAAAGTGTTAATAAAACCCTAGCAAACCTATTAAACCTAGGCATGGGCCTATTCGCTCCTCATAAGACCTAAAACTAAAACATGAACCCCCTATCCCATCTGCTGAGCTTGCTTTATCTAGGTTATTTGAGTCAGACAATATAAGCTAATCTACCCCATGGTGAGCTCCAACCCCTATTTGTTTTGTATTATATATATACATATAACCTACAAATAAAATAGCTAAAGCATTTCACCTAAGTTGGCATCCTAAATTAATACTCTCCCACACCATGTAACCATCTCAATTTTATGAAATGAAAATAAAAGTAGTACAAAGTTTGATAATCACAATAAACACAACCCCAAGGGGCAGAAAAATGAAAACTATAACTTAAAGGAGCTAAAAATATAGACCTCAAGCAGAAGGGACTAACACAAAAGGTTAAGCCGAAACTACACCTTTGAATCAGAACCTAAAAGAGAGCTCATTAAAAACTTACTAGTCAAAGTAAAGGGAAAACCCTATGAAGAGGGGGAAAAGGTCTTTATGTTCGAAAAGAAACCTAAAAATAAAAGAGCAACCCTCCTACAACGCATGAAATTACTGCAGCAAGCGGTACAAAGTTATAGGAAACATGTCCTGATCACCTTTGAAGAAGAATGGCTGTTGTGATGTCTCGGATGGATCCAAACTTTACGAACCAATATGCACCTCCACCCTCAAGTACTATAGTCCTGCTCAAAAAAGTACTAAAGAAGAAGAATAAAAAGAAGACGAGAGATCATAGCCTAAAATAGAGCTTATTAAAAACCTTAATTACTAGTAAAAGCAAAAGGAAAAAGGTGTACATGCTATAAGAGAAACCTAAAAACAAAATAGCAACCCTGCTACAACACATTAAATTACCGAAGCAAGTGGTAGAAAAGGAATAGGAAACATGTCCCGATCAACCCTTGAAAAAGAATATGGTTGTTGTGATACCTCGAAAGGGCGACTCGTAAGTTTTTTTTTTTTTTTCCTCCCTCCATTATTGTGTATGACTTGCTACTTTTAGTGTTATGTACATATAACTTGACTTTTGCATTTTATTTTGTTACTTGACTTGTCTCCGTTTGATAAATTAATTGAGTTGGTTGACTTTTTAAAAATTAGTTATAAATTTTATTAATTTTTTAAAAAAGATAAAAATTGAAATGAAAAATATTGTTTAATTAAAGTTTAACTTGAATACCAATGGTAATCTTATTATTAGTTTTAGTTTGTTTTATAACTTGACTTTTGCGTTTTGTTTTGTTACTTGACTTAACCTTATTATTAGTTTTAGTTTCTTTTATGTGCTTTGTGGATACTTTTGTTTACAAATATATGAATCAAGTATAATTTAAACCTTTTTAAATAAAGTACTAAACGACAATATTGAATAAATAAAAAATTAATTTTTTATTTTTCAAAAATTTTAAAAAATAAATAATGACGACTAGTCAGTGCCGAAATAAATGATTCGTCGCTAAAAGTATTTAGCACATCAGCCATATCTTGGAATTGGCAACGACGATTTTCAAATTTTCATCACCGGTAATCTTGTCACGTCAGCCACTCGACCATAAATAGCAACGACATATTTGAATAGGTTCTTGCAAAACGTACGTGCTATGTCGATTCCTGCAACTTCTTCGACCACTTTTCAACGACAATGAGAAAATTTACAACAAAGATGGTCGTCGCTAAATTATAGTGACAACACATTGGTCGTCGCTAAAAACTTTTTAGCGACAAGTACGTGTGACGATATTTTAACAATAACATATCGTGACTAATTATGTTATAGTGATGATAATTCAATCTTTAACTAACTTTTTTTTCCTGTAGTATTAATTAAATTACGTTTTAAAAAAGAACCACCTTATTTTTGGAGTTCCAACCTAACGACCAAACTTATCATGACAAACGGTAACAAAGAAACTTTCGAAGTTTCCGGAAAAAATAAAAAATGTGACTAAAAATCGTCAAGATCGAGTTTCTTTGGAACTCGCCATACATAATTACAATGCAACAACTAAAATCATCTTATTTCTTGTAGAACTATCAAACAATAATTTCAAGCCTACAAAGCATTCAAAAGCAACAAGAACTTAAATGTTCCCTATACATTTGTTCTTAGTCCAAACTGCAAAAGTTGTTGAGGTTTTTCCAAAGTTAATTGAAATGACTAAGGTATCATGTGTGCGGTATAATATTGTGTGCATATATTTATATAGACACACACATATTTAACTGATAAATAATAATTAAAGCCAACTCATAACATCATGTCGATCTTTTGCTTGGGATCACGATGCATATCCTGCAAAAGGCTCAATAAATTAAGTCTTAGTCCACGTTTGTCTCATTATATTATCTACTTACCTAATACCTAATGCATATAATGAACAAATAACAACACATAAACTTAGTTTAAGTCCTAAATCATAACCATGATGTGCCTCGAAGATTGCAACAATATAAATACTGACCTGGACTTGATTTTAAAATACATTTTAAAATACATACTAATTTTAATTCACATATAACTGTGCCACTTATTTTGTACGTAGTGTAACCGTTTTTCCGTTACTATGGTTGGTACAATAACTATAGGTTGGCATGTGCTATTACTAAACACTATTCTATAGCATCTTGAATACCACAGGCACCAACTGCAGCGTCATCTTGGGAAAGGAAATAAAGGAAAAAAAAAATAGGCTGTCTTAGGTTAACTTGTTCTCTTATTTTTCTTTTCTCTACTTGTTTTACTAGTTAATGTAATTTCTCAAGTTAGGCTGATTTTTTTTTTCAAAGAAGTTTTTTAATAGATGACTGAAGTTTCATAAAATTTAAAAAAAAAAATTATCATTTTTAAAAATTTCGAAATACAAAAATTTCAAAAATTATTTTAAAAAGTGTTTAAAAACTACCTATTTACCTAACTTTTATTATTATTTTTTATTTGATTGAAAAAGAGTTCATGTTACCTTATGCGTATAGTACTCTAGCGTGCCTTGGTTGGAAAGGTAGATCCTTGTCTTCTAGGTAATTTTTCGTTTTATTATTTGGAGGCTGTATGTCTTTGGGCTCACTATATTTCTTTGGAAACGCTATCAACAATATTCTAAAATAAGAAATGGCGGGTCTCTCCAACGTATGAATGGATGGGAATTCAAATCCCATCATCTTTGATAAAATCAAATCCACCATGAATACATTTAAACTACTCTCATCAAGTTAAAGATGCTTTTCACGGTTCATATATATATATATATATATATATATATGGTACTGAAAAATGTGCCTAATTTGTGTTAATTGGGAGAATAATTAGCTACCACTCTTACTAACATAAGCATTAATTGATATTAATTGTATTATTTGCCAATTTTTCTTGATACCACTCTCATATATCACATTCAAATTTGCAAATTCTAAATTTAATGTGATTTTGATAATTTCCTTAAATTATCTTTATCGTCAAAACGATCTTAATAATATATGTATCTAATTATAACTAGACAAACGATGGAAATAAAATAAAAAATAAAAAATAAATAAAACACTAGAGAAATAAGAGAGAGAGTGTGTGTGATTGCGGTCAAACAAATTATTTATGTTGAGAGGATATATCATAAAAAGTTGGAAAAAGGCAAATTCAAAAAAGATTTTGCAGGTTAAGGAAGAGTCTACTACTGATGACATAGTACAAGTGGGCATTTTTTAGACCCACATGGTGTCTGTCACGATACTGAAGACATAGTATCAAGGAAAACTCTCAGAATCTCTCTCTCTCTCTCTCTCTCTCTCTCTCAAAACTAATTGACATGAAGAACATCACGAAATTATCGCAGCTTGGCGGAGATGTATAGCATGCAGCCCCTTTATCGGCGTGCAACGAGGCCCGAGCCTAATTTAACCCCTTCTTTCTTTGTTTTTTTTTCCCATCTCTCTCTTATCTAAAACGTTTATATATGTAACGTAACATATATACATATACATATATATATATATATGTATATGGCATGTGCAAGTGCCACACCACGCGGTCCAAGAGCAATATCATTCACATGGCAATGTAGGCATAAAGTCGGGCATCTGACACTTCTCCTAATCTATCGCTCTATTATTATTATTATTACCCTTTTCTATTCCGAAGAATCTATCTTATTATCACTCATACATTATATATATATATATATATATATATGTCTCTCTGTTATTTCCTTTGTTGCTTTCAAGTCCATATTTTTAACACTTCTCAAATCCTCATCAGTACTCCACTCTACTCATTGCCTCAACTTGTGTACAGCCTTGTCTAACAATCCATACCAAGTCTACTCTGTCACGCACAAATGGAAAAATACATATAATAAATAAATAAATAAAGAAAGTCAACTTTATTTTTACTAATAATTTTGCATGCACGTTACATATATAACATATTAATTCTTTGATATTAAGAGCTGGGGCATCTATTGCAATTTAAGTTTTTTAGCACATGGCCAGAATAGAGGGGCAAAAAAAACACAAGTACTTCTGATAAGAAAATCTCTTAATCCAAACTTTCCTCTTATCTCTCTTCTCTTATTTATCTACCATGCGAGAGTTCGGATTTTTCAATCGTTTTCTTCTCTTGGGGCCGGATTTCAGTGGCAACCTTTACACTGTCATTAATTTCTCGACCCTAGGGATGGATGTGAGAATCATATGATAAGAGTTTTGAAAGAAACGTACCCGTTGGAGGAGGATCGACATTGCGGGCAGGAGCATTGCTTCTATGCAGAGTTAGTGGCCCTAGTGCTATTGAGTATCAGCCCTTAATTGATCGGGATATTCCATCAATTGTAAAGTTTTATCAAAAAGAGCCTTACATGTACTTGATTTCAGTGTGCTGATGTATGTACCATTTATCAGGCCTCAAGCATACATCCTTCCCTTTGAGCGTCATTAAAATTTATTGATGTATCTATTCTTATTAAATGGTTTTTGTCTCATGTTACACGAGGTCATTTGTTATGTTTTGTGTCTTTGTATCTCCTTATTAAATTTAATGAAATTCCCATTAAAAAAAAAAAAAAAAGAAGAAAATCTCTTAATTAATAGGTCAATTAGCCTGACATATTACAATTCAGGAATTGAATACATACGAAGATGGGGATTAACTAATTTTCTTATAACCATGATATATTTAATCATTTAGCAAAACCCTACCCCACCTTGAGTGCTCGAGCATATATATGATACAAGAAGAGTAGCTCAATTTCTTGACTAGAAACCAATAAAATTTTGTTGTCGTACCAGTAATATTGTTTTGCTATTCCTATGACTTTCCCTCAATAAAATTTATTGAAGGATAATCATGAAAACAACAAAATAGAGACAACAGATCTAGACTCTGTATAGAGTCTATCAACCAGAATCCATATTATTTCAGCTGGTTGATGCTCAGTAAAAGTAGTGATATTCAGTACCGTAATTTTTGCACAAGATCGCATGTAAATAATTAAATAAGAGGGCTCTCTATATTGACACCCTAATACTTTGTCCAAATTATAAAGACACCTACTTAAATGAAATTATGTCAAATCCCCTGACTTTTCAAAGAATTTAAAACGATATCCACTCCATTAGTTGACATTAAAGAAAAATTAAAAGTAATGTTGGTGGATAATAAACACTTTAATTTATGAGGTGGATGATGTTATAGAAGATTTAAATGATAGTACTGACCTTATGTTTTTTAGCGAGTGATCTTACACTCTTGAAACTATATCCTGCACTATAATAATAAAAAATAATGGTTATTTTCCCCCCTCAAAATTGTCCTAAAAAATTTTAAGAAATATACGTTAAATTAATTTCAAAAACACTAACTCTCCAATTCAAACTATTAGATTTACAAAAATTTATAACTAATGAGAGTAACTAAACTCAAAATATAAATTCTTTAAATATTAATAAATCAACTACTTGAATTATCTAAAAATCAATTATATTATAAATAAATTACCTCATATTCTCAAAACAAAACAATATATGTATACATATATATATATATATATATATATATCAATTATACAAGATTTGGTCGACGTGGGCTGGGTGTGGGAGGGAAAGTTGTCGACTCCAACGGTTAGGGAAAGAGGATGCCATAGGCTCACGGGAATGGGAGTGTTAGGGTCTGGAGAGGCCAATTGGGACTGCGTGGGAAGTGAAGATAGGGGGCGTCTTAGTTCATGGTTAGAGTAGCGAGGGCCGCCTGAGCTCACGAGAGGAGGATGGGAAAGTTGCTACAAGGTTTCAAGGGATGAGCCTTTGAGTGAGGGAGTTTTCCCCTTCGATTGAGAAAGTTTGGTACCACTCTCCTTCGACACAAAAGGCATCGAATTGCATGCGAAAAGGAAGATTAGGCTTTTCGACTAATTGCAGCTGGATCATCGGGGTGGGGGGTGGTCGTTGGTGCGCTTCACAGTAGTGGGGGGATTTGATGTGTTGTGCGACATTGACAAAGAAGGCGTTGTGGGGAGGCGCAGCTATAGGAGGGTGTCTTGGAGCTATTGGCTGCTTTTTTCCCTTTTTTTTTTTTTTTTTTTTTTTTCTTGTTCTCTAAACTTTATCAATGGCTATAAAGCATAATCAATGGATGGATTAGTTATGGTATCCTTCTAGATTTACACTAAAAATAAGCAGAATTGGAGAAAGAGGTGTTGATATTAATTATTTTTCCAGTTAAGGGGGTGTCTGTTATTTCAGAAAAACAAAATCCAAAAGACACACCCAAAAGTGTGTTTGCATAAATACAAGAAAAGCCACAATTCTACCATTGAAAATTAACTGTGAAACTCACATCCGTCTCTTGTTAAGGCCTACACTAGATTGATTCGGGTATTCTAGTCAATTTACATTGAAATAAACAAAGTTAGAGAGAGAGGTGTTGGATTTTTTTTTTTTGCCAATTAAGTGGGTGTATTTCGTATTTCAGTAAAAACACACCCAAAATTGTGTTTTAAAGAAAAGTCGTGATTGTACTACTGAAAATTAATTGTGAAACTCGAGTCAATCTCATGTGATGGCCTACACTTATTAAACATAGTTAGAGACAGATTGATTGGGATATTCTAGTCAATTTATACTGAAAATAAATAGAGTTAGAGAGGGAGGATTTTTTTCCCCCCAATTAAGGGGGTGTCTTTGTTATTTAAAAAAAAAAAAAACTCCCAAAATTGTGTTTACAATAAAAATCACAATTGTACTACTGAAAATTAACTGTGAAACTCGCATCAATCTAGCTCATGTAAAGGCCTACACTTATTAAATAGAGTTAGAGATTGGTTGGGGTATTACTGTCAATTTACACTGAAAATAAATAGAGTTAAAGACAGAAGAGTTGATTTTTTTTTTTTTTTTAAATTAAGAGGTTGTCTTTGTTATTTCAGAAAAAGCACACCTGTAATTATGTTTAAAAGAAAAATCGCGATTGTACTACTGGAAATTAACTGTGAAGCTCGCATCAATCTCAGGTGAAGGCCTACATTTATTGAGCATGTATAAAGATTAAAAATTGCAAAACCGCTCTTTTGAAAGGGTACCGAATTAATTGATCGTATAAGACTGTAGCATGATGGAATAATCTGACCTGAAAACTAGTATTATTTTCTATATTGATGTGATGCGCCTACCAATCAAGAAGCGTACAGCCGTACAACCACATATTCTTCCCAAATACAAGTTTTCATTAAGATTTTAGATTACATTTAAATATTTATTTAAATTACATATTTACATTTAAATACATAATTTAAATTGTGTATCCCAATTAAATATGTACCATGATTTTGGTTAAAGATAACATATATAAATAGTATAAAAGTAGAAAAATACATATTGTGATACGGATTTTTAATAAGTGATTTTGAATTTGAATTTTAGTTAAATTATTATTAAGTTGTGAGACAATCAAATAAATTTCACTTGGTATTGGACCAATCAAATCAAAGTTAAATTAGAATTCAATAATAACTATTCGAATGGTTAATTCAAACCGACGTAATATTTGAAACGAATTTGGGTATTGGCGTTTGATTTAATATGCCTCCCCAACGAATCAAATTTCAGTTTTCATGCCAACTGCACACTACGACTGCTTTTCAAGACCATGACATGATGGACTATCTAATATATATCAAGAATGATGATGATCATAAAATATATATATATATATATATATGTATGTATATAATCAAGGTCCACAGGCACTAAAATTCCACATTCAGTTTCGTGAGGGACCAAGTTTCAGAGACAGGATTTATATTCACCGCCGACTATAAACGTACACATCGATTTTGCAATTATTTTTAGTCCCATTTATAAACACAATATCTATTGGCTACCAATGTTGTGTAGATAGACAAACGTCTTTGGTGTAGGTAAGATCTGGCGGTGGTTCAGAAATTGCTATTTGTCCAGCTTGATCTACGCGTTGTACTGAGTGGGGAAAAATTGGCCCACCCAAGAAATTGCATTAGGTTTTGGTTCAACACTTCAAATCAGAAGAAATGGTGCATTACTTTGACCTGGAGCACCAAGTATGTATATATAGGTATATGTATATGTATATATATCTACTTCTTTGCAAAAATATACATACATATATACACATATGCATGCTTGTTGCTTCCCAGCTTTCACCACCAGACATTGTCCTTCTCTCGCGCTGAGAGTCGTATGGGTCTCTATTGCATTATACCAATGGGGCCTCTCCTCTCCCAATAACCAGCAGTGAGTAATTGAAGGAAAATTTTCATAAATTCCTGGTGAACTTATATCACTAGAGTCAACATGTCACGTGAACCATGACATGTTCATGTTGTATACCTGAACTTTAACTTATATGTCAAATTGTTCCATCTATTTGTTTTTATTAGTTTGTCCAGCATTGTTATTGTCAAATTACCCCACGATCTTTACATTTGTTTCAAAATATCACATGATCTTTAATATTTGTAACAAAT
Organism: Ficus hispida; assembly: GCA_025413025.1. Classification (NCBI taxonomy): domain Eukaryota; kingdom Viridiplantae; phylum Streptophyta; class Magnoliopsida; order Rosales; family Moraceae; genus Ficus; species Ficus hispida. Next base: position 20,656,005 of record CM046372.1, read on the forward strand.
TATTGCATATATCTTATTTTATTTGTTTAACATTATACAACTACATGATAATAATTATCTTTTTTAGAACAGGTAAAAAAATTATTTTTTTGTTCTAATAAAATAATATGCATCTTTTTCCCATTAACTTTATTTTACTTATTTTAGTTTTTTAGTTTATTTGAGTTATGAGTTTACTTACATGTGATCATAGTTAGTAGGACTAAAAAGGAGGATTTGGATTTCAAATAAGCTGTTTACTGAGGCTAAATATTTCGCAAGAGTCATTAACAAATCTCATTCATGTGTGTACATAAACCATAATGAGAATGAGCTTTTATAAATTTGTTTCAATACTCATTTCTAATTATATTTTTAAACTTCATAAATGATTGATTTGCATATTTTCTAACAATGTTATCAATCATAATTAAACAAAAAATTGTACATTAGGACAATAAAATAACAAACATAAGCTGTGCATTTATTTTTGTTTAAACTTGAAATTAATGTAAACATGAATTAAAATAAGTAAATAAAAAATAGTGTGCCAAGAAAAGAAGCATTTTATTTTATCAAAATAAAAAATAATTTTTTACTTATTTTAAAAATGTTAATAATTATTAGGTAATTATTCAATGATAGAAAAATTAAAATAAGATTGATGGGACAATTTAACACAAATGTTAAAAATTAAGGGGATTTTGAAACAAATGTAAAGATCGGGACACATTTTGACATTGAAAATGAAGAAAAACTAACATAAACAAATGAATTGAATAATTTGATACACATGTTACGGAGTACAACATATACACTTCATAGTTCATGTGACATATTGATACTAGTGACATAATTAGGGGCAATTTATGAAATTTTGCCTAATTGTAATGGGGTTATAGCCTATTTTTCTGTTCAACCAGTGTATTGTTGTCTTACCCAATATGTGGTACCTATGTAGTTGGATGGGGCCGACGACCGTAAAATAAGAACCACAGCTGAATAGGGGTTTTGAAATTTTTCCATAACACACAGAATACAGCTCATGTTGCTCCGAATCTTCAGATGACAAATCAAAGCACTCAACATCGACATTTTGCTCCCTTTGTTGAATCCATTAATTTCTTGGGTAACAAGGATGCCAATGTAGAAATCAAATTTTTGACGGAGCTGGCTCAGCTTTAATGGTGTTCAAATTTCCCCCAAAATGATCACAAATGGGCTTGTTTGGAGCATACGCTCCAATTGAAGATTTTCAACTATTTTTTTGTCTTTTTTTCTGAAAGAAAACTAATTTCAATATTCAATCTCCAAATATTTTTTTAACACTCAAACTTTAGAAGTTCGCAACTTTCTTATTTCTAGTCAAAATGAGATTATTATTTTTTTATTAATTACATTTAATAACGAGAGAAACGAAATAAGATCTATATTACTATTTTTTTTCCAAACACATTTAAAATGTTTACACTTTTTAACTATTGTAGTTTATTTTTAACCAAACGCATAACTCCAAATATTTACTCATTTTCAATTAAAACATTTCCAAAATTTTAGTTGGAGTGTATGCTCCGAACCCTCTAAGTTTAAGCCTCTCAGTGACTGTTTGTACTCCCAGAAATTAAAAACAAATGTTTAACACATGGTAACTGATAACACTACTGACGTCAATTACCAAAGACTTCAATGCACCTAAAAAAAATAGGTGAGTCGGTGGTAGAGACCCTTGTATGGTCTCTACCGGTAAAATCCTTTTTTAAGCCGTTGAGATTTAAACGAACGGTTAAAATGTTGATGGTGTACCATACTTATCATACACCTTACCTCACATAATCTTCCCACCCAAAGTCTTCTCCATCGCCGGCGATCTTCCCACCGCCGGCGACAGACGCAAGCGACCGCCACCCAGCCCCAGCCGCCGACCGCCGGCGAGCCATTTTTTCTCTCTTCTCTTCTCTCTCTCTTCCCCTCTTTCTTCCCCTTTCTCTCTCTTCTCCTCTCTCCCCGGCGACTCACCTCCGGCCCTCCCAACCGCCGGCCACCGGCACCCCATTTTCTCTCTCTTCTCTTCTCTCTCCCTTCCCCTTTCTCTCTTCCCCTTTCTCTCTCTTCTTCTCTCTCCTGCCGCCCCCTACCCCCGGCACCCCGGTGCGCCCCCCACCCTAGGCCCCCCTCCCCTGGCCTCCCCCCACCCCCCCGATGACCCCCGGCCCCCGGCCACCTCTTTCTCTTCTCCTTTCTCTCTCTTTTCCTCTATTCTCTCTCTCTCTTCCTCTTCTCTTTCTTCACGAGGCCGACCCACCCCGGCCGCCCGGCGCCCCCCCATCCCACCCCACCCGTGACTCTGGGATGGGGGGCGCCGGCAGCCGGGGGTGGGTCACCCCGTGAAGAGAGATAAGAGGGAAGAGAGAGAGAGATAAGAGAGGAAAAGAGAGAGAAAGGGGAAGAGAAAGAGGGGCGGGGGGTCGTCGGGGAGGGGGTGTCGGGGGCCGGGGGTGTAGGGGGCCGGGGGGTGGGGGAGGCCGGGGGAGGGGGGCCTGGGGTGGGGGGTGCACGGGGGCCGGGGGTAGGGGGCAGCGGGATAAAGGAGAAGAGAGAGAAATGGGAAGAGAGAGAGGGGAAGAGAGAAAGAAGAGAAGAGAGAGAAAGGGGAAGAGAGCAAAAATGGGGGCGCCGGCGGCCGCGGCTGGGGGGGCTGGAGGTGGGTTGCCGCGGGAGAGAGGAGAAGAGAGAGAAAGGGGAAGAAAGAGGGGAAGAGAGAGAGAAGAGAAGAGAAAGAAAGGGGAAGAGAGAGAAAATGGCTCGCCGGCGGCTGGCGGCCGGGACAAGGGGACCGGAGGTGGGTCGCCGACGGCGGGAAGATCACCGGCGATGGAGAAGACTTTGGGTGGGAAGGTTATGTGAGGTAAGGTGTATGATAAGTATGGTACACCATCAACGTTTCAACCGTTCGATTAAATCTCAACGGCTTAAAAAAGGACTTTACCGGTAGAGACCATACAAGGGTTTCTACCACAGACTCACTCAAAAAATAAAATAAAATAAAAAACCCTCAATGCCCTTCAATGAACAAGAGCCGTCTAGATTAAAATCCACGGCCAAGGATGTACTAAAATTTCAATTTTTTGAAAATGGGGTGTAGGACTGTAGCCTCACCTTACTTTAAACGTAATGTGTGTATATATATATATATATATATATATAGTTCTTTAATTAGAATTAACATTTCCATTAAAAAAAATAGACTAGCAGTTGCAGGTACAATGTAACGGTAATTTCACATCTAAATCATCGTAAGATATAGAGTTTGAATCCTCTCGCCCCCAAGTTTAAAAAAAAAATGTCTTAGTGCTACAGTTGTTATCCAATATCAACCCAACAAATGTAAGACACGTATTATATCTGGCCCTCAAGGGCGCATCCCAGCGCTCAAATGTCGCTCTTTACAATCATAAATTTATAGGAAACCTCTTATTCAGTAGTCTTACAATAGATGTAATTTTTAAAAGAGGCTTCTAACTATTAATTGATTTGTATATAATTTTATATGATTTTATATTACAATATTATTTGGAGATGTTAGCTGCAATAACATGTTTAACGAAAACATTGATGATCTTAGTATTTCATATCATTAGTCTTACGTTATATTGACAGACCATTATGACTACTAAACATGAGACGTACTTGCCTATATTTATTTATGTGGAAAAAAAAAACTGAAGTGCGATAATTTTTTTTAACAAATGAGAAGGACGCATCATAATTAGAATAAATGGAAACCTATTCCATGAGTTAAATTCGTGAGATACATCAGTCATCACTCATAATATTATTAGTTTATCAATTTATTCTAAAATCTTAAAAATAGTATTAAAATTCATGACTACACGCTCTGTACCATATAAGTTTACTAATCTATTTTAAAAACTTAAACCGTTAGAAAGAGATAAACATTCGTTTTAAATTCTAACAAAACATTACTCATGCAAAGTGAGAGGAGTACAACTAAAAAGAAAATGCTATATACTTGATGGGGATAGCCCAGAGAAAAGTAGCATTTGGTGCTAACTATTCATGATTAAGCCAGCTCTAGACGAGAGCACTCCAGCTCCAATATTTTAGTATATTATTATTATTATTAATTTGGTGGTTGTTCGGTTGGTGTGAAAAAGGGAAAAAAAATGAGGTGTGTTTTCTAATTATTTCGAATTCCACGAGCTTCAGATAAAAGAAATCTAACATTTCGGCTGAGGTAGCACACCATATGTTCTAAACTGATCAACAATAAAAACGCTACAAGTTTGACGAACACGATTTTATCTCTTCTTAGAAAAGTAAGATTTAAATTTAAAGAATTAATTAAAATAGAATCTACGTACAGAAGTGTAAGGCTGACGCAAAGTCTCAAATATTGAGGTGAAAAAAATTTAAAAATTTAAAAAAATGTTAATTAGTTCTTGCTCCTACACATGGAACTTGTCGCATATTTGGATTCCGAACATCAAATTTTAGGTGCATGGAGATCGCTTAATTAGAAAGCAAACATAATTGGTAAAGGGATTATACACTTAATTACAATGGTTGCGATATGGAAAACAGATGAATATATGGAAGAAGTCAAATTTAATTATGATTATACTCGAAATTCTACATCTGCGTACATTAATTTATCTTCAAATTGATGAAAAGCAAGTTTTGGTCGGTTAATAATAAATTTTAGCACATCATAAGTAATTTCATGATAGGGACACAACCCACGGCAGCGCCGCCGCTTGGTGCTTTCTGCCAAAACAAGCCATGGTGGCGGCCGCTAATTTTTCATATTTATTTGAAAAAAACAAAGAAAATTATAAGTAAAATAGTTTAGACATGGTCTGTTATCCGGTTGTTAGACTTATAATCTTTTTTGTTATGTTATTGTAATAATTAATTGATTTAATTTTAATTTTTTTAATGATATTTGTCTTAAATTGCATCAACAGTTGTCATATAGTCTCATATTTATATATAATTTTTCATAAAATTATAAATAAGTCAAATAATTGTTACAAGCAATTAATTAAAAACTTATAATTATCAAATCTATCCGGCTGTTCAGGAGACAATTCCAATAGTTTAATATATACATATATATGGTCACTTGGGATTATTTTCTCTTCATCCTCAAGCCTCTTTTTTATTCCATAATGTGTTTTGTACACATGAGCAAATCTAAGATCGATTTTATAGTACCTTCCTTTATGGGTAGGATTCATTTATCTTAGATTGTAACCCTTTATGCTTTAAATATATTCGATATGATTATTGGGAAATTTGCAACTCGTTAAGATACTATATAGTTAGACTAGACGTTTATTTTAAGTAATATTGTTGCTTCTTATATAAAAAAAAAATGGTCCATAACCTAGTGAGAGCAATATAATGGGTATTATCATATCATTTGTAGTTAATAAACATCTAATGTATGGGATAACGAGAAAATTTAAAAAGCTTGATTATACTGATTATAGTTTCAAAATCTCAACAACACTTGTTATGTACATATAATTTCACAATCATTAAATTAGGGGCAGAGCCGAGAAATATGTTTAAGTAAGAGTGTAAACCAAAAAAAATTTTTTTTTTTTTTTAGAAAATAAATTTTAGTGGTGTTATATGAGAATTTTTATTTATGGTAGACTTATATGAGCATTTTTAACTTTAATGGAGCAAAGTCGGAAATCATAAAAATTATAGAATTATTTTAATGGGAGCTATATGATATTTTTTTAAAAAAATTTAGTAGGATAAAATAGGGACTATGTGAGAATTTTTAACTATAAGTGGAGCAAAACAAATGAATTATAAAAATTTTTAGATACAATTAAAAGAACAAAGAATTTCAATGGGGGCTATCCCCATGTAAATCCGCCATGCCTCTATGTATTGGTTTTTGTTGTACGTGTTTTATGTAACATGCGTATTAATTATAACTGTTTACTATACAAAAGCAAAAACAAAAGATGTTTTAACAAAATTCAAAATGAATTAACATGACAGATGAAATTTATGCCCTGTAAATTATTTGTTCAGCCGGCAACTACGATTGCTGATAGTATAGTCCATTTGATGCATTGAGGGACCAAAAAACAAGCATAATCTACATGTTAACAACACTTGCATGTTCTTGCTCATCAAAAAAATATAAAAATATAAAAATTTGCATGCTATTATTATTATTCTTTTTAAACATAAGGTTGAGGATTCAAACTTTACACCTTACGATAGAATATATATATAATTATCGTGTTGGAGTATATTTACAATCATGCATGTTATTATTACATGTAACCAAATGTTAGCCTTAAAAAAAAAAAAGGAAAAAAAAAAGTAGTCCTTTTTTGTGGGTAGGTTTGGGAGAAAAATAATGTCCTAGGGTTCTTGCTACCCCACACCAAATGGAAAAAAGATTCGAAAGGGGATAAGGGGGGAAATTAAAAAGAAAATACAAAAGGGAAGAATTAAGAAGTAGCCCCTACCCACTTTCTCCTTTAAGTTTTTTTTCCCCCCTTCCTTTTCTTTTCTTTTCTTTTCTTTTTCTCTTATCCGAGAAGTCCAAGCAAATCATCAGACAAATTTGTTCTAATAAAACCTAAGAAAACCTTTTTCGGGATAAGTGGAATCGGAAAACCCACAAGTTTCACCTTTTTCAGCCCACTTAGCATATGCATACCCACTGTGTTCTTTCTAATCAATCTCTCTCTCTCTCTCTATGTGCATTGTATTAATAAATCTGTTCATGCATATCATGATGATAAACATTTAATATATATATATATATGTCACAATTTATATATCGATTATATTGTCTAACGTTTTTGAGTAAAAAGAGAAAATAAAGCGTTTTTCTCTTTGTCGAACTCGTCATGCTGATGCAAATGCATACAAGGAAGAATATTATGTAGTGTTTTTTTTCACTTAGTGGCATTTTGTGGCCTGTGGGGAACATTTTGCTTAGTCGTTATTATGAGAATTTGGGACCCCCATTGATGGACTACATGACAATCGATTGAAGTATACATGAAGTTGCCCAACTGGAATTCTTACGATTTTTTTTTTTTTTTAGCAAAAAAAGAAAAGAAAAAAAAAAGATTAATTGCTCATTTAGTTCCTAAATTTTTAGTTTGTATAATTTTGGTTCCATTCTTTTGTTGTAGCTTAATTAATCCTAAACTATTAAAACCGTACAACAATAGTCATTTCCGTTAATTTTTAGATGAAATCCGTTAATAATTTTAATAAAAAATTAATACTCTATCGATAGATTCTGTCCAAAAATTAACAGAAAGTATTAACATGCATATGACAACATTTTTTATAGTTTAAGATTATTCAAAAAAAGAAAAAAAAGATATCAGCATTGCACAAATTTAAATATCTAGAGATTAAAAAACAAATATTCGGAACAAATTTTAATACATTGCAACAAAGTCGGTACCAATTAAAAATCTATTTCATGATTATCACTCAATTTATTATACACAAAAATTAACTTTTGAAATATGATCATCCACGCAAACACAATATTACTGAAACTCATCAAAAGAATTTAGAAAAAAAAAAATCCACACAAACACTAAAAAAAACTCTAAAAATTAAAAAAAAATTTCATTAACTATGTAGCACCTGAGAAATGATTTAATCATCCTCGTCTCTATTTCTAGTAGTAGAATTAATTTCCAAATCACCAATAATATTAATTCTCTTGATAACACGGACACGCCTCTATATATACCCATATATTTAGGCTTATAATGTATCTGCTGGATGTAATTAATGTTGAATATGATCTTAATGAAGAATATTTTTTATGGACTAATTCATTTGTATGTAGTCCTAAGCAAGTGGACGTGAATAATTTGTTGAGATGTCATTTTCTTTTTGTTTATTAACAAACAAAGATTTTCTCCTCAGTATTAATTTGTTCATGATAATAATATATGTAACCTGAGAAAGTCCTCACTCCATGAATCTGTCAAGATTTCTACTCCAATATATGAAGTTGGTTGGAACATGGCCTTCAAATCTTAGTATCTTACATATTTATATATTTATATATATATATATATATGTATATCTTACATTTGTTGAATATATATATATATAAGCAAATTAATAAACTTAGAAAGAAAAGGACTAGATATCTAACCTCTCTACACATATTCTCAATACAAAAGAACAACTTATAAAGTGCCCGAATAATATATTTTTTAAACTAGTTTGAATATTAGTTGTCATATTTTCAATGATGTCGGAAAAACATGGTATATGATCTTTTTCTCCTAATTTATTGCGAGAATATTTTTGAGCAATTATCTGGTCAAGATAAGGTTCTCCATAATTCACTTGTTTTAATTATATCCAAATTAAAGAAAATTAGTTAGTCCGTTTCACATGGGAGAGTATAAAAGCTTTTATTTTTATTTTTATTTTTTTTGCCATTTTAGTTTCCACTGACCGGTCAATCATTTCACACGTTAAATAATTAAAGAGAGAGAGAGAGAGAGAGAGAGAGATGTAACAAACTATATTAAAATATTCAGTGTAAACAAATCAATATTCAAAGTTTGTTCATAACTATAATAAAATATGCACCTCAGTCGTTCTTATAAAATCGAACCATTTGGTGCAGTAATTTTATTATTATTGTTATTTATTATTATTATTATTATTTATTATTATAGCACCGGCAGTAGCTAGCTAAGACTGCTAGCAATCTAAATGATTAGTAATGGGAAAATTTTAAAATAGGGAAGCGAACGTAAAATTGGTGGTCATTGTTACGCGTGATAACCTACCCTTTTTCAATATTAAAAGACAAATATTAGCTTAGGCGAAGGCTGCCAATTATTGATTCGAGATTTTACATGGAGCACCGGTTTATAGATTATAGGTATGGATTATTATCCCACTTTCTTGCAAAACGGTGCTCATAATTTTTTAATATAATATTTTTCATGATGCTTATCTTTATTATCAATTTTTAAATAAAATCATGTTATAAAATTTTAAAATGTTTACTTATAAGTAGTAAATCTTTATAAATCATATCCTTTTTTTTTTTTCATATTTCTATGTACTATGTGTAATCAATTTTATCTTTGAATGATATGGCATTTAGAAAAGGACAAAATCAATTGGTGTTCCCTACGAAAAAATCTTATCTCAATTCTAACCTTTGAAATTTATATACAGGCATACTTTTAGGATGGCTTGAGTTTTTTACCCCTAACGGTTAGTACAAATTATTTTTTTAATCATTAAATAAATATTAGCAGTGGGATCAAAATAACAACCCTACAATGAAAGTAATTTACATTGACACATCAAAGCATAGGCATCACATAAAATCATTGCCAATTTTCTTGACTTAATTTTTACATTTTCTTGACTTTTCATGGCACGCTATTTCATGTATATGCTTGCTCTTAACTCACCCGTTAGAACTAAATTTTTTATATTGGAGTTGTTTGACTTTTTAAAAACTAATAAAATTTTTATTGATTTTTCATAAAGTACTTAAATCTCATTTTAGTTAGCAATTGATACTCAATTTCAAGGGCTAAAATTTCACTGCTAAAGATTTTGGCATTGCAAAATCTTAACTGCTCCACCAAACTTTTCAGCAGATTGTAATTAACAAAGTAACAAATTTATGGTACATTATCTTCACAACAAAAAAGACAAAAACAAAAACAAAACAAAACAAAACAAAAAAGAAGAAGAAGAAGAAGAAGAAGAATATGTAATGGGCACTGATTTATGGTAAAAAGTTGCATCGAACAACTTGGAGAATAACTGTGATGAACGGTTTCTTTGACATCCATCCCAAGTTTCTTAAAAATAAATGGATAAAAAATTTCAAACAAATATGTGGAGAAATAATTAAAAACTTTATGTTATACAGATTTGAGTCGCTTAGTTTTAGTTGAACACACCAGTTGTTTGTGTCTCTTGAGTAGTTGAGTGAGTCTTTACTCTTTAGACCCCCTCCGTAGAATCCTTTAGTATTTAAACGAACATCTATCTTAAACGAGGTCCTATGAATATGTACTTTATTAATTTGGAAAAAAAAAAAAAATGGTTATCTTAGGTTTCTAATATATAAAACCTAAAATCTTGAATTCCCCTTTTCACTTGCTAAGTTAACTCTAGTGAGATCTCGTTTCAATCATGCTTTAATTTATAATTAGTTTTCTCTTCCATGAGTAGACTTCTTCTTTTTTTTTTTTTTTTAATTTGGATTTACCAAGAGAAAAATGAAAACAGTAGCTATATATATACTTTAATTGATTGAAACGAGCCTTTATATATGTAAAAAGTATTTATTCAATTTAGTCATGTTCCATTCAAACGTTAGATTCTGGGCAGTTTCAAAATTATGCGCTTGAAGAGAAGGCCACTGTACAAGTGGGGTAATTCTAAAACTTTGAACTTATTCTTCTTATAATATGCTTACATAACTATTATTCACTTGAACTAGCTAACCCTTCGAAATTATTAAAAGAAATCTAGGGAAATCAAATCAAAATCCTAAAGCTCGACATGTATATATCTATTAGAAGACTGAAATTAACATAAGATCCAAAATCACACTTAATCTAGAAGACTTTTAAAAAGTCTTAAAAAAGTATATATATATATATATATATATATATAGTTCTAAAGTATAAGTGTGTAGATATCTATAGATATACAGGTAAGTATACACATTTATTGCTTTGATGTTATGTCTCGTAAATGTGTTTGGGGGACCAATACCCAAAAACTTGACCATTTTTGGTACACCTATTATTTGGTGGGGGAAGACTCATGAGAGGTCAATTTTTCTGTGAGAGAAGAAGAAGGTCCATACTCTCTATATATTATTCAAGCACTGGTTCGATGTCTCTTTTCGGAATTCGCTTTATCCGTGTGGTCATTTATCACCAATAATTAAAGTGTAATATTCTTCCTGAAATTAGATACTAAACCCATGTACACACTTCATTATAAATTATCACTCTCTAAAATAATCATGTGAAATTAGTATAAATGTAAATAGTGCATGTTAGACGCATTGACTCTAATCCTAGTTGTTGTATTCTCATTCAACTATTGGTTGATTGTAATCTTTTTTGGTAGAATCACGGATGTATTTTTTTAATTTTAATTATTTTTATCTTAAGAAAAAATTAACATTAACAAGTGAATTATTGTCAGTAAAATTATTCATATATACACACACACACATGCATGATGCTGTACTTTACATAATTGTTCTACTAATTTTAAAAAAAAAAAATTGCATAGTTTTATGCAATGCAAATTTTACAAATAGAAATGTGTGTTTTTATTCCTGCAGTTGCCTAATTATAAAGAATTGGAAATTTATGTTGCATTATTGGGATAAGAGAGGACCAAGTAAAAGTTCATCACAAATTACATATTTTTCTCAACCATTTCTATCAAATTCACGGTCCATTTACAGATATATACTTCAATAATTCTACAATATATGATACGTACGACCTTAGAAATATTTCCTTTTAAATTTTTTTTTAAATTGTACGTACTAGCATGAAAGAGCTAGGTTTTGTAATTGAATATGAAAAGGAAAAAGGAAAAAGAAAGAAAAGTAAGGATTTAAGCCACCATACAATGATTGATAGGAAATTTATATGAAATTTTATCCCATATTAAAATTCATGAATATATATATATATATATATATATATATATAACACAAAATTACATTAAAATAATCAATCACGACCGCTTAACTATTATTTATACTTGACATCTTGAAGAGCTAAACCTGTATACAGCATACATTAAAATAAAAAAAGAAGTTCAGCCTTAACTACTACGTTCATCATACAGGTGGTTTTTAGTTTTTATTTATTTTTTATAATATCATCATTTAGGTGGTTAAGACTTCGTTCGTTGGGGCTTTTTTTTTTTTTTTTTTTTTTTTGGGCACCGATCTAGCTATCAAGTTCTTTTCTTTATCACTTATGCGTTTTATGATAAAGTATGCACGTGTATGAGTCCTAATTATTATTATTTCTATTATTTTCATATGTGTTTCTTTGGGGTCGTTTCTCGCTTGAATTTTGAATTATTAATCCTACTTAATCTCTATTATTATATAAAAAAACATAAAATCAAGAGAAGACTAAGTTTAGTCATGTAGTATTTTTTTTTCTATTTATTTTTAACAAAAATTCTAATTAAAAAAAAAGTAAGCAGGACTAAATTAAAATATAGAGATTAAAGTGAGAATTTCTGAAATTTAAGAAATTAAATAGAAAAGATCCCAAAATTTATGACACACACAGCAGATAGATATTACTTTATTTACTTATTTAATGAAACTCCTTAATTAAAACAATTAAGATCACAACCTCTTAACAACACTTGGCATTGCGGCTATTTATTAAAGAAACTCTGCAACTATGTTAAGCATGCGGGTTCTTTCGCTTGATCCGCATACCCAACTTACATCATCAATTATTAGCCATCTTTTTTTTTTTTCCCCCTCAACTGTCACCCATTTTTATATTATATTCCTTACGGCCAGTTGACTATGCTCGCAAGAGTGGTTATACTATTTATATTGAGAAAAATACATACACTTATGATATTAGAGATGTAAATAAAAAGAGAGAAGTATACTATTTTAGTTTCATGCATGATACATCCGTATATGATACCTTTGAACATACAAAAAAAGTAAAGGGGTTATTCGTGTTGAGAAATTAGGAATTAGTTTTGGGAGTGATATTTCACAATGAGATCCCCACTCATAGGTTCAAGAAGGCAATTTATCGTGAGCTTAGGATTAAATCAGACTGTATAGAACATCGTTACCTTCACTTGATTAAAACTCTATCTACATTAAAAACAATAGCCCTTACGTTAGTAATACCGAAACGTAGAATCTCCCATTTTTAGAGGACTTCCAATAGTCCACTCGCGTTGGTACTCTTCTTTAACAAAAGTTATAAATAATATCATTTTATAAAAATTTAAATAGAAAGTTACATATAAATCAATTACTAATTTTAAGATTATAAATGAAATGTTACAATTGTCTTATTTATCCAGCTATCAGATATGAGATTAGATGTTTCATGTATATACATGTATGTCAAACGTTCTATGTACTTTTGTATAATGAACGGTTCATTAAAAAAAAAATGATCTCTAAATAAGTGGTTCAAGCACATGAGTAGGGCCTTACGGGACAAATGCAAAGAGCTTGAGAATGGAGTTTTGGTAACAAGTTAGAAGTCTTTGTGGCCGGGTGAGTAGTACCTACATGGCTCTCCACAAAAGTGAAAGGTTAAACATGTGTCGGTGGAGGCATCAAAGTGCTAGCTCCCAAAGAGCACTAATATCCCTGAACTCATAAAAAGGCATTTTCCGTCTTAGGGAATATAAGTATATAATGGCCCCCACCCAATAGCCCTATTCGTGCTATACTTATCTCTCTCTCTCTCTCTCTCTCTCTCTCTATACACACACACACACACACATATATATATATATGTTAAGATTCTCCATGTGGTTTTACAAATGCGTTTGATCCAAAAAAGCCTTCCCCCTAGAAAGTAATCAGCAAAAGTTCCCACTAGCTATAGCCATTTGATGATTGCACTATTAACTTGCTTGTACCAACATTACATATATTACATAAAGCTCCATGGGACTATGATTTAAATTAAGTGAAAAAAAAAGTACTTTAGATTTTATAATGGAACCCCTACAAAAAAGAAAAAAAAATTAAATGAAAAAGGAATCTTTTCGATTTTTGGGAATTAACAAGAGAAAATAGTAAAAGGAACAAACCCTACAAACCTTGTAGAACAATATCGCCAATCAATTAACCATATTTGCAAGCGTGCATATATTATTGTGGGATTTTGAAAAGTATTAATCATAGATAACACTTTCAAGTTCTACAAATTCATGGGGAAGGAAAAGTAAAGGTCTTTAAGAACTAAAAATCTAAAATGAGCAAAGAAGAAATCAAATCAAGGAACCTAATTAATAAACAAATATTAGGAGAAAGGGTTTTCTAGGTGGTGACCTGTATATATGGGTGGAGCCATATATTATCGAGTGAGGATTTTCACTCTTATGTAAATTTTTATTTTTTCTAATTTTATCTCTAAAAATTTTACATATATTTTTTTAATTTTTGTCACAATAAAAATTAATTATCTCTATAAAAAGCCCTTATAAAAACTTTTATTTTTAATATATATTCTTTTTGAAATAATAGGTTGGATCCGTCTGTAAGATAGTATCTGTAAGATGAAATGCATATATATAACTCCTGTTTTTTCTTTAACCTTCCAAGAGATACTCATTACAGGCTTTCGAACCCCAACGCTAACAATTTATTACCAATTTGGCGAATATGTAATGTCCACGTGCCATTGACTAGGTTAAAAATGAAAATATGCATCTATATATACATATGGGTGTAAGTGATGGGAGATTAAAATATGAATTGGGATATTGGGTCCCATGTGAGGGGCAACGATTGAACATGCTCCGAATTTTGATGCCCATAGCTCAAAGAGTTTAGTGGCGTCAAAATCTATTCACTAATCATTACCTCTTCCACTAAGCCCTCCAAAGTTTAAAACTAATGGTGAAAATAAAAAAAAAAAAAAAAGAAAAAGAAAAAGAAAAAGAAGAAGAAGAAGAAAGAAACATCTTACGTGTATAAAATATGTTCATGGGGTTTGACAAATCTTGACCGGCTCTCTTTCATTGGTCGGAACCACCTCACCATGATTCAACTTTAGTAGTCAAAACGTTTAAAGGCATTCTCGCACTCTAGTGTGTGTGTATATATGTATAGATGTGTGTGTATATATATGTACGCATTACAAAAGATGGAAATGGGGGGAAAAGAAAAGATAAGGGGAGGTTTTGTGAGATTTAAGTGGCAGAAAAATCGAAGTGGTAAGTGGAGGATGTGTTTTGAAAGGGCCGAGAGGGAGACCCTCACCAAGCCGACAAATCCCCGTATGAAGGGGTGCAACGTGGGGGTTTTGTAAGGAATATGACTAACACTTTTCTCACTACCATTTTACATGGTGATATATATATATATATATATATATAGGATCAACTTTTATCTCTCTCTCTCTCTCTCTCTTTCTTATAGTACTCCAAAATCTCATGGTGGCTTTGTGGCTCCACCGCTACCGTTTTCCACCACCTTTTGTTTGCGGCAGCCACCTTCTCTTCTCCTCTCTCTCTTTTTTTCTTTTTTCTTTTTTTCTCTAATTTTTATTATTTTTTTTATAACCCTTTTGGACCTAATTTCTCACGAGCATGATTATTTGGGCATGCAACATGCGACAACCTTTTTCTTTAAAAAGATTTTATGTCAAATCCATGATAAGTTCGCCTAATGCATAATCAAGGATTCTAATTTCCTTTTCCTTTTCCTTTTTTTTTTTTCTTTCCATATTTGTTTGTCTATTAAAGAGACCATATTGTTAGGCAACCCTACATCTATCATGAAAATAATTTATAATGATCAGTTTATTATAAGTATTAGGAAAGCCTCACATCTTTATAGTGATCGATATAAAGTAATTTTGGAGTAATTCGTATTGATTTATTAATGATAAAGTATTATTAATATATGACTGATTGAACATCGTCAAATAAAAAATAACTATTTACGAAAAATACAAAAGGTTCCGCAAATTTTTTTTAAAGGCGTGACAAAAAAAAAGTCACCCAACTAGTTTGAAAGCTAGAAACAAATCCTTGTCCGTAAATTCTCAACAATATCAGATTAATTTACTTGAACTTTTTAAATTTAATATGTGAGAGTTTTTTTTTTAATCAAAAAATAAAAAAGGTTAGAGTTTTGTCCTAAAAAAAATTGACGTGGACTACATATCTTAAAACGGAGTTTAAGAAAAAAATAAAAAAAGACACATAGTAAAGAAAAGAGAAAATAACCCACAATCTTTTTTTATTAAAAAAGAAAAAAGAAAAAATGTAAACTGTAATAATTCCAATTGAAAAGGAAAAACAAAAAAACAAAAAAGGGGGTCATTTTCATTTTGGGAAAATTTTGACTAAAAATGCAATCAGAGCCGTTGAAGAAGCTGCTTAGGTGCTATAAAAAGGAAGGTCCATTGTTTGAACTTGATCCTTACTGATCAGAAACAACGTGCTCTTTCACTTCGAACTCCTCCAAATTCTCTGTCAGTCACCAAAGAATCGAATTGGAATACGAATACACAAGGAATTGGGGTTTCGTCTCTCTCACCCCTCTTTCATTTTTTTTTTTTCCTTCCGTTTTGTTTTCTAGCTCTCTGTCTTCCAATCTCTCAATATTCATCACTCACTCACTCACTCAATCTTGTTCTTCAAAGCCAAACACAAACTCCCTCCCTCTCTCTCTCTCTCTCTCTTTCTTTACTTTTTATAAAATCCACACATTTTAGTTAGAACATAGAGCCAAAAGCGTCTATTCTATTTTTTCGTCTCCCTCTTCTGCACAGAGAGATTTGTGTTCATTTTCATAAATTTAATTTTTTTTCCCCTGCTTTCGAGGTCTCTCTCGCCGTCTTTGGAGGTTAGGCACTGGCCCTTTGTCTGTGCAGATTGGTGGCCGCATTAAAAGTGGATCATATCTTTACGCCTAGTTTTTTTTTTTTTTTTTTTTTTGACAGGGCTAGGAAGATCTGTAGCTGAAGATTTTGCAATTATTTCTTCGCATTAAGTCTCCATCTCTCTCTCTCTCTCTCTCTCTCTCTTCTCCCTGTGACAATCTTGTAAATCTCTCTCTCTCTCTCTCTCTCTCTCTGTGCCTCCTCTGTTGCTCTGTACTGGACTTTTGTTTTTCATTGGAAAAGAAGCTGATAAATCAAAGTCAAGCCGAGGCATAAGAACGTTTCTGTTTGGAAGAGAGTGAAAGATCCGGGCTTTGCTCGCTCGCTCGTTCGCTTTTCCCCTTCAAAACTATAGAAAGTGACATTTCGTGCGAGGTAAACTAGTTGTTGGATATGGGGTTTTCTTTCTCTTTTGGTCAGCCTAATTAGTGAAAAACGAGTTATAGATTTTTTTTTCCTTCTTTTTTTTAAAAAAATAAATAAATAAATAAATCTGTTTTGGATTTCTGTGGGGGAATTTTCTCTGGTATTTGGATCTGGAAGATGGTCTTTTCTTATTGGCTTTCGTTTTCTGGGGCTGCGTTATTATTTTTCTTGGTTACATTTGTTTTGTCCCGTATCAACTCCATATATGTCTTTTTATGCGTTTCAGATCCACCTAAGATTTAGACCCTTTTGCGTGAAAAGAAGCAACAGAGTGATAATGTTACCTCAGAAGCAAGCAGAGGAAGCCATAGTCTCCAACTTCAGTACCGAAGCCGATGGCCATCACGAGCCGAAAGAAGAAGGCAGAGAAGAAGAAGAAGAAAATCAGTCAATGCTCAGTGTCAAGAGTTTCCTCTGGCATGGCGGCTCTGCCTGGGACGCTTGGTTCAGTTGCGCTTCCAATCAAGTACTGTACTATTATCATAATCTCCCCTCCAAAGCACTTTTTTTTTTTTTTTTTTACCTTAAATTTGTCGAACAAATTAAAAAAAAAAAAATTTGTAAAATCACATGACGATGTTTTGTAGGTTGCCCAAGTGCTCTTGACACTGCCATACTCGTTCTCTCAACTGGGCATGCTCTCGGGAATCATTCTTCAGATTTTCTATGGGCTGCTTGGAAGCTGGACTGCTTATCTGATCAGTGTGCTCTATGTTGAGTATCGAAGCCGAAAGGAGAAAGAGAATGTTAGTTTTAAAAACCATGTCATACAGGTAAACGATAAGAATATATTGCTCATCTTATGACGTTGTAAAGATAATGAAAATTTTCTCACCACCACTAATATCTCATCCAAAAAAAAATAATAATAAATAAAGAATTTTGAAATCTTGTACTTGCAGTGGTTCGAAGTGCTTGATGGGTTACTCGGCCCTTACTGGAAAGCCTTGGGGCTTGCCTTCAACTGTACTTTCTTGCTGTTTGGATCTGTCATCCAACTCATAGCTTGTGCAAGGTAAAATTTTCAAAAAAGAGAAAAAAAAAAAAAAAAAAAAAAAAAAAGAGGGGGGTTTTTACTTTCTTTATATTATACGTGTATTGAAAGGAATGGGAAATGGGTTTTGGTCAAAATTTTTGAGTTTAATTTTGTTGTTGGTGATTGGTTGGGAAAACAGTAACATTTACTACATAAACGATAATTTGGACAAGAGGACATGGACGTACATATTTGGGGCTTGCTGTGCCACGACGGTGTTCATACCATCTTTCCACAACTACCGGATTTGGTCTTTTCTTGGCCTCGGGATGACCACTTACACCGCTTGGTACCTCGCTATTGCTGCTCTTGCCCATGGCCAGGTAACCAAAAAAATAAAAAATAAATAATAAATAATAATAAACAAAATAAAATAAAATTACATGAACTTCTTGTATTGTTTTTTTTACCTAGTTAAGATTAAAAAAGTCATATTTATCCGATGTTTCGGATCTTGAAGCCATTATCATTATGGTCTCGTTTATTTTCACACTTTTACTTTTTGGGTTTTGGGTAAAAAGTAAAGTTATTAGGTAAAATTTTTTATTTTATTTTATTTAATTATTGTGTTGTGTTACAGGCTGATGGCGTTGTACACTCTGGTCCGACCAAGCTTGTGCTTTACTTCACCGGAGCCACCAATATACTGTACACCTTCGGTGGTCATGCCGTGACTGTGTAAGTGTTTTTTTTTTTTTTTTTTGTTAAATATTTTTCATGTTTTTTGTTTCTGTGCTTTTCTTCTTGCATTTGTTTCTACGCGGCTTCTCTTTGCTGCTTTTGCCGGCCATCTCGGTGTTTGAGACCCACAGACCAAATTATACACTTATATGCATCTCTGTCTCTCTATAACCACTTTTTGGTTTACTCGGAAAACAACATTACCTTAAATCCCCCACTCCCTCCACTACTGTTGGAATTTTTTTTTTTTTTTTTTTTTTTTTTGCAGTCAAAAAAATAATTAAAAAAAAAAACTGGTCCCAACTTTACTAACAACTATAGTTTGTTTTCTTTCGTTATCTCTTTTCATCGGTTTAGTTTCCTTTGTCTTTTACCTATTGAATAATTTCTTCATCATAGACTCGAATTAGGCAGATATGACATCAGGGGCAATATCGTCCTCATCATTTCTTAATTAGGAAAAAAAAAAAACAGTTTTATAATTACCCCCATTTAGAATAACCTATGATATAAATAGAATTTCTTTGTTTTTGGACTGTACAGTTTACAGCTTCTGAATTATTAATCATCGAATTGTATATATATATATATGTTTCAGGGAAATCATGCACGCCATGTGGAAGCCTCAGAAATTCAAGTACATATATTTGATGGCCACGCTCTATGTTTTCACCTTAACACTCCCCTCAGCTGCCAGCGTTTACTGGGCATTTGGAGACGAACTCCTCAACCACTCCAACGCCTTCTCCCTCCTCCCCAAGTCCCGTTTCCGCGACGCTGCCGTTATCCTCATGCTCATTCATCAGGTCAAAATTCAAACTCACCTTTTTTCTTTCTTTTTTTTTTTTTTTTTTTTCCTCTCTTGAAAACAGTAAATTTTTTACTTAGTTTTATTTGACTTAAAAATTATAACTCAAACCAATATTTCAACAAATACACCCTTATTCTTTTTAATTCGTTGCATGAAAATTACTATTGGTAAGTAATAAAATTTCGTAACGAAAATTGGACTTTTTTGTTTTGTTTTTGTTTTCTTGGGGGTGCAGTTTATAACATTCGGGTTCGCATGTACGCCGTTGTACTTCGTGTGGGAGAAGGTGATAGGGATGCATGACACAAGGAGCATCTGTTTAAGGGCTTTAGCTAGATTGCCAGTTGTGATACCAATTTGGTTCTTGGCAATAATCTTCCCCTTCTTTGGGCCCATTAACTCTGCCGTTGGGGCTCTTTTGGTCAGCTTCACCGTCTATATCATCCCGTCTTTAGCCCATATGCTCACTTACCGAAAAGCTACAGCTCGACAGGTAAATTAAGCATGCATTTTGTGTACCCTTCGACACATAAAATTTTCATATTAATTTTTATCTTTTTCTAAAAATAAACAAAAATTATAATTAGTTTTAAATAACTCTGACCTAAATTTTCCATCCGTAACTGTAACCGGTGCATTCACGAAATTATGGCTTCATGGTAAATAACTTTTTTACTGTTAATCAATCAACGTGTGAATTCTACAGTGAAATAAAGTAAGTAGATGATATGGGCCACTTCTCGGAGTGGCCCATGTAAAAGCAAGCTGTGGGTGTGTGAGGACTGAGGAGATGATGGGAGGTGTAAAAGTCGATAAGGAACTTTTGGAAATTATCTTGTTTGGTTGGGGGTATTTTAGTCATTAAAGAATGAGTGGGTACCCGGGTTTGATGGGGATTCCCACATTCCGTAGTTGCGAGACTAGTTGTGTCCACATGAGAGAGGAGAGAGAAAGAGATGAGAGAGAGAGAGCAGCAAGTGTACAAGAGCATTTACTACTTGGATTTGAAATGCTACGAGAAGAATTGAGATAGGTGGAGAGTCCTTTTCGTTTAGTTATACGCTACAGTTCGAGTCAAGTACTGTCTCCACTGAGCTGGCGGATTTGACTCCCTTCTCAACTGGACCCCCTATAAAATATTTTATAAAAACAGGAAAAAAAATATATATATATATATATATATATACATACGGAAGCTCTCATGATCGGACATCATGTTAAAATTTACGTGACACAAAATTACTTGTAGTTATATATAAGTTTCTACTGATAATGCGCATAAGAGATCTAACGGCTCTTAAGCATGGATTTTAATTACAGACGAGCACGTGAGACCATTGTAGGTGTTGGGAAGTAGGACTAATTAAAACGAAACATGACAAATGACTGAAAAACTAATTAACCAAGCGAAACTCGATTTTGTTTGTGACATGTTCTGTTATGAAGGATTAATTAGACCACTAATTATTTTTACTTTCGTTTGCGTTTGTTTTAAAAGAATGCGGCGGAGAAGCCACCGTTCTTTTTACCGAGCTGGACAGGAATGTACGTGGTCAATGCGTTTGTGGTTGTTTGGGTGCTTGTGGTCGGGTTCGGGTTCGGTGGATGGGCGAGCATGACCAACTTCATCAGGCAGATTGACACCTTCGGGCTCTTTGCCAAGTGCTACCAATGCAAGCCCCCGACTCCGTTGGGGAACGCCACCGCGCAACCCCATCACTAAAATCAACCCTTACCTTGCTGGACCGACAGACAGACACACTGCTCAAAACTCTCACTCATCTTCCTATTTTGTACCATACATGGGGCGATAGTAATTATATTTCCCCTACATGTGATGTGTGCTGCTTCTTTCTTTTTCTTTTTCTTTTTTCTTTCTTTTTTTTTTTTTGGGGACTTTTTGATTTTCTATTTTTTTGTTAAAATTAGTTGATAACGAAAATGGTGTGTTGCATTGTGATGATTCCCTTGCTATAAAAGCATAGGCTAATTAAATTAAAAGATATATATGTTTTTTTTCATATATATATATATAAATAATTTGGGTGGGATATTATAAAAGATTTTGTTGTTCATACATATTGCTATAAATTGAAGTGTCATTATTACTGGCATGTTTCCGAAGAAGATTATAAAAATGGATAAAAAGGGGTATGGGGATTGTGTGGGTTTTTAAATGCACCTTAGACAACTTCTTTTGTGGCTCTCCTTTAATTTGACCAACAATTTAGATTCGTCTATGTGACTTCCAATCTCACATGGGCTGCACAAGCTTTTGCTTATTTGCTCTGCTGTTGGTCACGTGCCCACTCTTTACTCCTTGATATTCTCTCTTCAATCCCACATGTACAGATACATGAACCTCTCTTCATGGTTTCACACTCAATGCAACACAAATAATAGCTCCATTTTAGATTCATTATCCTTAAAAAAAAAAAAAAAAAAATCACTTATCTACTTGACCCTTCTTTAAAATGAGGGTTCAATGAATTTTCTAATTGCGAACGCCAAGTTCATGTTCCATGCTAAGTTGTTTTATTAAGTACTTAAAAAATTAAAAAAAATAATTAATTAATCAATTAAAAAAAAACTAGATGAAAAAGTTGTTTAACGTTTGGTTTGACAAATTCGATTGACTAATTAAAATCTTCAAGAAAACATGAAAGTTCTTGTTTTTCCGAACAACAAATTCGGGATGAGCGTAGAGCTGATCTTCTCAACACTATTTGCTCCGAGACATTATAATGATTATGGAATTTAGCTCGACACTTTGGAGAAACTGGTGGAATCAAAGGGGATAGCCCAGGGTGAACTATGAAAGATCAAATTTGACGAGTGTTGATATTTGAATCATCCAGATCTTGAGAGTAACGGGGTAGATTCCCTAAAAGGACCACAGAAGTGCTTACGATTGATGTTGAAACTTGAAATACCTTTCAAGGTACTCTAAATGATCCAATGGATATCCAATCCAGAGTTCAAATAGAACACACGAGGAAAATATTCCTCGTTGTATCTCATGAAATAGAAATTGAGCGTAAGCATCAACAGGATTTCCACGCAACTTTTTTTTCTGAATCAGTTCAAACTAGAGATAAAGATTGCATCCATTGTTAATCTAAGATAATTATTAGATAGGATTATCTCTTATTTTGTATTTATTGGTTACTAATTCACGCTTATCTCTAGGAGGGTATAAATAGTTAACTACACCTACCGGGACACCCTAATTGGTATTTTGCATATTGAGGCGCAAATTGTTGGGGTGGATCAATAGTTAAAATCCACCCCAACAAATGGATCTTGCCCTAGTTTGAGGGCCAACTACTATAAATTTTGTGTTCTTCACTTTCTTTCTTTACTTTATTTGGCAAACTACTATAAATTTATGTGTTCTTCACTTTATTTGTATTTAAATGTGGGATATCATTTTGGTGATAAAAAATGACTGAATTACTACACCATCAAAACAAATACAATATATGTAGCGGTTAAATGACCAGCTTATGTGCTATACATATATATGTAGCATATTATTTGTTAATACGATTATATTTACAATTAATGGCTGAAAGATCTGATATTTAACTATTTACCAACCTTAATTAATTTTATCAAATTAATTCAATTACTAAATGCAAAGTAAATAGAATGACACATATAATTTTTACGATGTTCGATAATCCTACTCCTCGATGCCATACTCAGATGATGAATAATCTATTGACTCTCAAACATTACAAGCACTAATGGACTTAAACAACCTAAAGACTCTCTATTCTTGTTGCTGCCAGTCGTCTTGTATTTAGTTAACGAATCTATTCTATGAGATCCTCTCACTAACTGCGTTGAAATCCCTTCAACCGCTAATGTCTTCTCCTGAAAGATGTAAACAAAGCAATAGTTCTTAAGGTCTCAAAGTACTTGATAAATCTCTAAGCTCTTGCCCCATAAACTGATTTTGAGAGCATCAAGAAATCTTCAAAAGAATCTCAGATAAAAAAAAAATTTAAATTTAAAATTGTTTCAAGATCTATTGCAACACTTCCTAAAATACTTTGAAATTCAAATAATTAAATTTTCATCATCATCCGAATTTCTCTGTGTAGATTCCATAGATTCCAACCGAAATTGCCTTTAATAAACTCTGTGAAATCTTCAGATAAACTCTCAGCAATAAATCCTTTTGAATTTAGTTGTGTGATTTCATATGAGATATTAATTTGAATTTTTAATTTAAATAGGACAAGAAATCTTATCCAAATTAAAAATCCATTTTAAAATCAAATCCCAAGATAATCTTCAAATTAATTGCACACAATTATCCTTGATTTTCTTCAAAAAAAAAAAAAAAAAACGAATATGAATATCTTCAAAATAGATCTGCCAATACCTTGAAGGCAATTTGCCACGTCAGCTACCAAATTTGCATAATATCTTCAAATAACGACTCTAGTGTTGCAACACATATTGCAATACGTAACAAACTACTGAAGCTAACTTAAACAGAAATTGTTTTTGGGTTTTTTAACAAAAATTGCCATAAATACCAACACATAAAAACCTAACAATGGCCATAGCTACAGATTCATACGACTTGGCTTCATATAATAAACTTTTATGCATTTGGCCTGTCTTTCGGATCTGTTACGAGCAGGTGCTTTGGCACGGTGCATCAGTTGGGCCTGATGATCAGTTTTTCTACGAGAATTACAGAAGCCGAAATAAGTAAACAGTATCTTTACGAAATATGATTCTTACCAGTTTTGTGTAAATACATTTACTATTTACGAAATAGTTAAAATAAAATAGCATATTACTCTTTAACAGTTTTGGGTAAATGCATCGTTTATTTCTTTTTACCCCGCTATTTATCTCTCTCTCTCTCTCTCTTTTTGCTGATTAGCCTTAACTAACAAAATTATCGGCTTTGAGACAAATCTCATAATCAGGCCCTGTTAGTTGATTTTTGTTATGAAAATATTCGTAATAATATAACAGTAAAAAAAATATGAAATGTGAAAAATATACTCCAAACACATCATACTTGGTTACGGTAATTACCGCATATATATTTCGCACTGGTGGTAGTACATCGTGTTATCCCCGATAACATGTAATATTACTCAAACTAATCTGCCGTTTTATGCGTGGTATCAAGCTACTACCATGTTATGGGAAGTAATCTAACGTGTTACTGATGGTAGTCCACCAAAATACTCTTCCCATAATGTTCATGTATTGGGAGGTCTATTGATACCTCCTTGTTTGTTCATCCCACCCCCTATTTTAACAAATTATTATATCATTGAATTACCCTTAAATAAAATTACTTTTAAGGATTTATGTGTTTTAAAAGATACTCTTCACACACCTCATTTAAAAAAAATATAAATATTATGTACTTTTAAATATAATTCATATAAAATAATCAACCATAATTAATAATTATAAAAATAAAAAATAAAAATAAAAAATAAAAACAAAGAATTGCTACTGACTTCCAACGAAAACAAAATCATAAGTTGTTTATTTTGTATTTATCAATAATCGACCTCTCCTTTCATTGTGAAATTAGCTAAATGAATAAAAAAGAAAACTATAAATTAGAAAGGGGGGAAAAAGTACGAACTACTGTTTGAAGGAATGAGAAAATTGGGGTGGGTGGAGGTTTACCTTCCTAATAAGTTTTCTGGAATCCAGTGTCTGGATTTTTTTTTTTCCTTTTCTTTGAAGAATTGAAGTTCAAGTCTGGATATAAAGCAAAGAGGTTTTTCGTTTTTTGTTTTTCGTTTTTTGTTTTGTTTTGTTTTGTTTTTTGTTTTTTGTTTTTTGTTTTTTTGTTTTTTTGGAGACAAAGTATTATGAACTCATTTCAGATCTTATAACAGTAAAAACGTGGGATAAAAAATTAAACAGCAACCGTACAAGAAAAAAAAAACCTTAATTTATGTCAACTTTATAGTCAAATATGGCAGCAAAGAAAGAATATTTTTTTTAAAAAAATGGAGGATAGACGAACATAATTTAGAAAAAAAAAAGGGAAACAAAAGAGAAAGACGGACAAAAAAAAAAAAAAAGGAAATATAATGTGGAAAAAAAAACTGACATTGATTTAGGTGTGAAATGGAAAAAAATTTTAGGTTGATTCTAGGGGTTATTTTGGAATTAAAGAGGGGTGCAACGAGTAATATTTAAAATTTTGATAATATGTGATTTAAGTAGAGGCATGAGAAAAGTAAATAAGAGGATATCAATAGACCCTCCCTTTTATATTTATATATACATATATATATTTTAGAATATCAATTATGTCATTAAATTATGAATCAATATCCATGATGATATTGACAGGCATCTGGATGATATTTAATAGTTGATGGTCAATAGTCAGTTACCATCCGCCATCCACCGTGGTATAGATAGGTAACTACAGTTGATGATCGGTAACCACCTTAACAGACAAGATACCGATTGCTTACCATATAGTGACCACCTCCATCAGCAGGACACCGTTGGATTTTATTATCGGATTATTGTGAAAATATCGCACAAATTCATTACAAATCATAAAAGTCAACAAAAACACTACAACATAAACAAAAATTAAGAAACAAAATACATAATCAGGGGAAAAAAAAAAGGATGGGACAATCTCTGTAATACTTAGGCTTTTAGAGTGTCATTGGATTTGCTAGTGCATGTGTGCTAATATTGCATTAATTGTTTTATGCATTTATGTTTATGCCCTAACATGTATTGCTATGCAGTGAAATGTCTGACATGTGACTTGACGTGCCCTAATTAATGTCAAAGAAATAAATTATAATTGAGAATTTTCGCTAAATTTATACATTATTTTTCCAGCATATAGATCACATAAATATTATAAATTTTCACGTTCATTGTAAAATTATTACCATAATTATTATATGAAAAAGGTGTGTATATTATTACTATTATTGTGAATTGTTATATGTGCATATACGTTTATATATATAATTATTGCCATAATAGTGTTTATAATTATTATAAATATGTGCTATTATTTTCACGTTCATTCTTTATCTAGGAATTGTAATGTATGCATATATACGTATGTGTATTATTAAGGTAATCGGTATATTTATATATATATATATATATATGTAATTAAATATAAATATATATACATTTATATATACCATCTATATAGGTCAACACCAGATTATGAACCTATTATGGGAATGGTGTTGTTGCATTTTTGTCCTATTAATTACAGTTTAGAAACATATGTATATTCCTTTGATATTGTATGTAATTGATAGCAATCAAAGTAAAATCTCTTGCCTTTTTTACTTTTGTTTTCTTATTCGGAAATCTCTATTTACTTCCTTAGAAAATTATTTTGACATTTTATGGATGAATAAATTAAGGGGTTATTTATATAAATATCTAAATTGAATACTATGATTTTAAAAATGTTCTTTTTTTTTTCTTTCATTTACAAGAATGTCTAAATTGATACTTCTAAAAACTACATTACCCTTTCATCAAAAATTAAAAATTAAAAATAAAGCATTGATAAAAGAAAGAAAGAAAGAAAAAATCTCTAAAAGAAAGTCAAACTAAGCAAATATTTATGAGAAAAAAAGGACAATTTTACTTGATTTATTATAAAGAAAAAGGACCATAACCTAGATCTTAATTGAATGGTTATTATAATAAATAATTGACCATTAAGATAAAATTCACAATGAATACATAAAAAGTTAAATAGATATTGTAAAAAAATATTAAACACTTTAAAACTAAATAAAAAATATATCATAATGATTTATAAATTATCGTAAATAAAAAAAATATTATACTGATATAGTAATATTATAAAGCAAAAAAAAAAAAAAAAACCACATTTTAAAGAACATCATAATGAGATAATAATTAATTTAAACTTTAGAAATTAACTATTAAAGTAAGACTAATAATAACATAAAATATATATTAATATTATAATAAAGTTACAATTATCTTAAAGAAGGTAAATCATACTAAATAAAAAAAAAAGGGTTTCTAAAAAACCTAAATCATATTTAAGAAATATGTTTATAAAAAACCTAAATCGTACTAACAATCAATCATTATAATAAATAATTAATTATTAAGATAAAAATACAACAATTATGAATAAATAAGGAAAAATATGAATTATCATGAGCAAAAATGATGTTAAATATAGTAAAAAGGCAAAATGAGTAGTATAAGTGGTTTTTTTTTTTCCTTTAAAAATGGACATTTGTGCAATATTATCAAAAAATGGACAAATTCCAAAAAGAGGTCCTAAAAACAGACTTTTTTTATGTAATTACTTCTAAATTAAGGTCTTATTATGCATTTCAATTTTTATTTTAAAACCCTACAGCAGCGCAATCTCAATCAATTATTTCTTTTCCTCCACCCTTTCATTTTCTCTCTTCCTTTTGTTCTTTCTCACGTCTTCTCATCCTTCCTTTCTCTTCCCTTTGAAATACTAATAAAAAACCAAGTGGTTGATTGAATCTATTAGGTAAATCCTTAATCTCATATCATATTATTATGTATCAAAATAATTTTGTTTTATTAGTTTCATTATGTCATGATTAATTTCTTGTTAAAAAAGTTTATTTTCTGTGTTGGACGAATTTTTATAAATACATAAAAATTTATTTTTGAGTCATTCTTTCTGGGGTGAATGCATAATTGTGTTTGTATTATTGTCTAAAAGTTTCAGAATTTTTGGTGCTTGTCTTGAACTATTGTTGGTTTTTCACTATACATAGTCTAACCCTGTCAGAATCAGTCATAATCTTCAACGTTTTTATTAAATTTTTATATATGTTATTTATGATCTATAATTTTATGGAAATGTATATTGTTTTTGTGCATTCATATGAATTTTGAAATCATGTTGGGTTATTGTGATTTCGTGTTGGACTCTGTCAAATTCAATTTTTTATAAAATGTTAAATAAATAGTTTTTCTTCGTTTTATAGTCCAATAAATTTTTCACAGGTTGATGTGTATGTTTAATATGTCCATATAAATTTGGGGTTCCTAGTGTGATATGATTTGTGAGATAAAAATCTGTCTATTTTCACTGTCCGAGTTTCTGAAAAACGTGGGCAGGTTTATTTACTGAGTTTAAATTTCCTTAAAAACAAAGTTAAGTATTTAATCTTACAAAAATTTATGTGATAGATATACTCGTTATTCTTGACTAGCAAAAATTTGGGATTTATTGGATACTCCTATATTATAGTAACAATATCGGTATCACTTGCTGCCTGTTTGAATTATTTTCTTAGTTTTCTCCTTTAGGAGATTTCTTATGTGAAAATCTAAGTTCATAGATGTAAAAGTGTTTTATTCATATTTTATACTTCTTCACTATAGTGTCTACCTATTTAATTTCGTATTTGTGCTTATGGTTTCATTTAAAGTACACAACGGTTAAAAAGTACACATTTAGTTTATATTTTTGGTGCGTAAGAGTATTTTTCTAAATATGCTTTCATAATAAACAAACTATTAGAATTGAAGGGCACGCCAGTTATGGGCACTTGGAGGACATTATCACTTGCTATACTAGTACTTTTGCTTGGAATTCAGGTTAGTAAATCTACTTGATTTTTACGTGCCATTTTCAAATGGTTTTATGAAATTATGTGATAATGTGAAGTGTCTAAATTTGTATTCCAAGTTTATGCAAGAAATGCTTTAAAAAGAAGTGTGTGTGTTTATATTGGAGGGCTGAGTTGGCAAGGGACACAGGAGACTAATGGACCCATCACGAATGATTGAAATAACTAATAAAGGGTGGTAAATACCTGAGGTTGAAAGATCAAGATGGAAAAGCCACAAAGACTGAAAACGATATATAGTTAATACCTGAGGTTTAAAAACTAGGGTGAAAAATCCATATCAATACTTCTATTATTGGCTAAATTTATTAAACAGGTTTCGAAAATGATGGCTCACTGGTTACTAAAAGTATAGGCATAACACTAAGCACTTTCAAATATTTATGATGAAATATTTTAATGAAAGTATGGGATATTAAGAGAGGAATGAGCATTTATTGAATTGATTATAATAATCTTATGCATGCAGTATGGTTTACTTACTAAGCCTTACCTCACTAAATTATTTTTCTTACATTTTCATATGATAAGTGAATAGAGACCGGACGGCTGTGAGGCATGACTTGGCAACATGGTACAGTGGTTATTGAATAAAAGAATTTTGAGTTTGAAAGTTTAAACTTGAATTTTTTTAAGAATTTGTTATTAATTTCGGTTTGAATATTGGGATTTAAGTAGTTCCTATTTAAGGATTATCATTATAAAACAAGTTTTTTTTTTTTTTCATTTTACTATTATTAAAGAAATTCCACTTGATTAAATGACTATGGAAAGCTATTGTGACATTTACTAATCTAACTAAATATTAGGATACGTCTTTTTTCTAATCAATTACTGATTAATTATGGTTAATAATTAATTGATCATATTTAATTGATAATGGTCAATCAATATTTTATGATCACTAGTTACTTTTCTAAAAAAGAAAATGTTTGGATTAAAAAAAAAAATTGTCCAAAGTCTACCATCTAAATTATGTTTTCCGAATTTTTTTTTGGATGTTTCTTTTCAATGAAATGTGAACTTCAAATTTGGAAAAAAAAAAAAAAAAAATCTGCCATATTAGTATTTTTTTTATTAAAAATAGAATAGAAAAAAAGAGTGAAAATATAAGAGGGAAATTTATTAAACTCAGTTTTTTTCGAAAAAGATTTAGATATAAGAACATCTCTAATACAATGCTAAATTAATATACCAAATATAATAGAATTTGACATTTAAAAGAAAAATGCTCTCCAAAGTTGCTATATCTGATATCAAATTTGTTGGATGGTAAATTTGGTGGCAAATTTTCCGCTCAAAAGAACTAATACTAAATTGAGTTATTTAAGTTTTTGTATCATGTATTTTGCTTTTATTTTGAAGGCATATTCTGCATTTTGAACTATCATATTTTTATACAATTAGATTTCATTTAATATACAGATCTATATTATTTATCAGTCAACACTTAATTTTGACCTTAATATGTCCAAATTACGTTTAAGTACCTTTAACATTTTTATATCATGTATTTTGTTTTTATTTAAAATGTATACTGTGCATTTGAAAGTTCATTAATTTTATATTATTAGATTACATTTAGTACATAAATTTATATATTTCCTTGATCAACACTTTATTTTGACTTAAAAAATATCCAAAATACGGTTAAAAAGAAAAATTACAATTTAAATTATGCACCTTTTTATACCATATATTTTGCTTTTATTCAAAAAGTTTACACCATATTTGTAGTCATGTCATGCATTTATTACGATTATATTACATTTAATACATTTTATACTACATTTTATGCAAACTTTTTCAAGGTTTTTAGGAGAAAAGAATATTACAAATTGAAGTTCAATGGGTATTTTGTTATAAGGCCTCAAGTTTAAGGGAAAAATTGTAATTTGTCCTATTTCTTTTTAAGCGTATTTTGGGTATTTTTTGGTCAAAATTTGTATTGATAAAAAAAATGTATAAATTTATATATTTAATGTATTTAATGATATAAAAATGTAAAATATAAAAATGTAGAATATAAAAATGTAGGTTATACTTTTTAAACAAAAATAAAATAAAGTATAAATAACCTTATTAAATTTGATATTAGATTACTATTGATTGGTATTTTTAACTCTTCATCTATTCTTTGCTGTTTTATCATTTTTAAATGATTCAACTCGTAAAATTTTAATTTTATAAATTTAAAAACCTAATAATGATAAACTGTTGATATAATATTAGAAATGATTTGAAATATTGTAGCACAATTTTCTTTCTTTTTAACTTGGATATGGTAGATTCAAACTTTTAATCTTATAGTAGAGTCAAGTATGAAATTATTGATTGGTTATATATTCAATCATATTGATACAAATTTTAAATAGATGAACTTTCAAATATTTTGTTATCTGTAGTAATAAATACACTATTAAATTCTTTTCAACCAAAACGATAGATTTAAATAGAACTCATTCCAAAAAATTATAAAAGGAAATGCAGCTCATTATATATTTAAATATCATATTACTACTTAGTGACGTGAGATAAACTTACAATCAAACAACATGCATTTTGACCTTTTTTTAAATTAGTTTTTTTTACTAGTTTTATTTTTTATTTTTTATCTCAGCCAGTCTTCGAAGGACTTAGTATAGTCTTTACTTCACTCGATTATTACTGACAGAACAAAGAAAAACTAAAGACCATCTTTTATCTTACATAAAAAAAAAAAAAAAAAAAGAGTCAATAGCTTAACAACGGTTTCCTCTCCAGTCGCCGGTTGGAGCCATCATGATCGCCGTCGAAAAAGCACAATGAAGAATCTATCCACCCCGGCAGCGACGAAGATCGCAGCCCCCATCCCGATGGCATAAAAATTTCGTAGTTACTTAGTTTCAATCTGCTTTTTGTTATTTATTTTGGGGGCAGATTCTCCGGTTAAACAAGTTGCAAATTTGAGTCTGACCATAAATGATCTATTTGAAACAGTAGTAGTTACGTTGTCTTGGGAAAGGGGAAAAAAGTGGATCTACATACATAGACAAACAATGTGAAACTAACAAGAACTGAGCACCCAGTTATTTATTTATTTACTTAATAATTGCATTTCAAATGCCAAATTTGACAAATGAGTTGGAGCCTCTTGATTATGTTGAATTAGAGATTTTAAACAAGAAGAGAAGATGGGGTATTTTGAGGCGAAAATGTGCGACCCCCCTCCTCCTGGCGGTGGCAGCGCCAACCTTCTGCTCCAACGGATCCAGTTCATAATCCATGGCGGCACGAACCAAGCTTCCCACAACGGCAGCACCATCCCATTCTCCATGCCGGCATTAATTCTTCTGCTCCAATGATAATGAACATCGAGGAATTGGAACAAAATTTTTCTGTTTTCTGTTTTCTGTTTTTTCTTTTTGAAGTGTCATCGAATCGAATGTGGTTTAGCTTAAAATATATCGTTGCATCCTTTTATTCTCAAGCCGTTTAAAATTGATAAAATTGATAAATTGATCTAACAGTCGATAATTTTAACCCATCGTGTGGGAATGTGAGTGTACCCACCATAGATTCCCATCAATATAATATAATAAATTACTTTTTTTTAACTAAATTATATTTATTCCTCGTATAATCTTTTTAAATAGTGATTTTTTTATATTATAATGTCTTAAATACGTACCTATGATATTCGTATTAAAATTTTAATTTTATAAATATAAATTTTAATTATTAGGAATTGAATTTATACAGAAAGAAATAATATAAAGGAGAGGCTGTGGTAGAGCTCTCCCAGAGACCTATCAGTATAGCTCTAATTTTAACCGTTAGATTTTAATCGAACGGTTGATATATTATAGTATACTATTGTTATCATAGACCTTACCTTATATAAACTTTCCCACCCAGTCTTCTCTGCCATCGGCGACCTGTCCACCGCCAATGACCGACGCGCACCCATCCCGACGCCCGCGACTCACCTCCGCACTTTTTCGGCCGCCGGCCCCTTTCTCTCTCTTATCTTCTCTCTTCCCCTCTCTCCCCCTCTCTCTCTTCCCCACCCGCCCCCTAGCCCCGACGGCCCAGACCACCCAGCCCTGGCGACCCACCTCCTGCCCCAACTCCGCCCCGCAACCCCCCTTTCTCTTTCTCTTCCCCTTTCTCTCTCTTCTCTCTTCCCCTCTCTCTCTCTTCTCTATTCGCCTCTCTCTTCTTCCCCCCCGGCCCCCCAGCCCGACGCCCGACACCCCAGCCCAGTCCCCCCCCCCGTCGGCCCCCAGGCTCCCAGCCAGCCCGCGCCCCCTGCGCCCCATCCCCTCTGCCTCTCTCTTCTCGCGATTGTCGCGAGCGTCGGGCGACGTGAGAAGAGAGAGGCAGAGGGCATGGGGGGGGGGGGGGGGGCAGGGGCATCGGGCTGGCTGGGGCTTGGGGGCCGACGGGGGGGGGGACTAGGCTGGGGTCGGGCGCGGGGCTAGGTGGGCTGGGGTGGGGAAGAGAGAGAGAGGGGAGAGAGAAAGGGGAAGAGAGAGAGAAAGGGGGGTCGCGGGGCCAGGGTTGGGGCCGGAGGTGGGTCGCTGGGCTGGGGTGGTCGGGCCGTAAGTTCTAGGGGCAGGGTGGGAAGAGAGAGAGAGGGGAAGAGAGAGAGAAGGAAGAAAGGGGCGCCGGCGGTCGGAAAAATACCGGAGGTGGGTCGCCGGTATTGGGGTGAGTCACCGGCGTCGGGGTGGGTCCCTGGCGTCGGTCGCCGGCGGTGAACAGGTCGTCGGCAGCGGAGAAGACTTGAGGTAGGAAAGTTTATATGAGGTAAGGTCTATGATAACAATGGTATACCTATAATATATCAACCGTTGATTAAAATCTAACGGTTAAAAAAAGAGCTCTGCCGATAGGGTCTCTGGGAGAGACTCTACCACAGCCTCTCTATCCAATAAAATAGTTTTTCTACCTAAACGTGCCTATACTTAAATATATATATATATATATATATATATTTATAACAAATGTTTGGACCAAATGTTAAATTGTCAGTAATTTAATAAGCTTGCTTTTTATTTTTCATTTTGAAGGTTTATAATGACGTTCATTTTTGCTTAACATACTCAAAACAAATTTAATAACCACATTTGACAAATTATTTCTATCAAAAATATTTCAACTCATTTTTATCTTATTATTTTTAAATTAATAAATCTTATAATTAATATTTAAAAAAATCAAACAATTTTAACTCAAATATTTCAATTACAATTTACCAGGCAAAGACATGCTAAACATGGTACTATAGTAACGTCATTTACAAATGTATCGAAGGTGGTCGAGTATTCATAAAACATGGAAGAATGGCTCTAAAAAGCTTTACGAGAGTCCCTATGATTTGGATCCTAGATATAACTACCACGACAATTCTCAATTGGTTTCGGTTTCCATAGAAGAAAAAACATGGAAACCCAAAAGG
Organism: Ficus hispida; assembly: GCA_025413025.1. NCBI lineage: Eukaryota > Viridiplantae > Streptophyta > Magnoliopsida > Rosales > Moraceae > Ficus > Ficus hispida. The sequence continues at coordinate 20,690,719 of CM046372.1, forward strand.
AAAAAACATTTTAGCTGGAGGTGTCAACAGCAGATCGAACTTCCATTACTGTTTCCAAGTTCTCACTGTTTCGCAGCCGTTGAACGAACTCAGGAGTCATGATGTCCAAAGTTCCATTTAAAGGATGCCCATTAAAGTTTGTTTCTCCACAACTATGAAATGGTAAGGCATGGATTGCTCAAACAGCTCGCTGGGGACCTCTCTTTCCTCGACTCCACGCTCTTCTCGAAGCTTCTGGATTCTTGCGTCCATTCCAGGTCTATTCGCGATACACGTCGCGTTCATGCTCGTATCATTAAAACCCAATTCTCCTCAGAAATTTTCATACAGAACAGGCTCATTGATGTGTATGGAAAATGTGGTTGTCTGGATGATGCGCGCAAAGTGTTCGCCAAAATGTCTGAGAGAAACACGTTTTCTGGGAATTCCATCATTTGCGTTTTAACGAAGGCGGGTTTGCTTGACGAGGCTGTGCAGATTTTTGGGATGATGCCTGATCATGACCAATGCACTTGGAATTCTTTGGTCTCGGGATTTTCGCAGCACCTTTGGTATGAAGAGGCATTGGAATGTCTTGTTAAGATGCATGGAGAGGATTTTATGCTAAATGATTACTCTTTTGGTAGTGCTCTTAGTGCTTGTGCAGGATTAAGAGACTTGAAAATGGGCATTCAAATCCATGCTTTGATAGCGAAATCTCGTTACTCTTCAGATGTTTACATGGGGTCTGCTCTGATTGATATGTACTCTAAATGTGGGAGTGTAACCTGTGCACAGAGAGTTTTTGATTGGATGGAAAAGCGGAACATAGTTTCTTGGAACAGCTTGATTAGTTGTTATGAGCAGAATGGTCCAGCAAGTGAAGCTCTTGAAGTTTTTCGGAGGATGATGGATGGTGGAGTTGAACCAGACGAGGTGACCTTAGCTACTGTGGTAAGTGCGTGTGCGAGTTTGTTGGCTGTAAAAGAAGGTCTGCAAATTCATGGCCGTGTTATGAAATTCGATAAATTCAGAGACGATCTCATATTAGGCAATGCAACGGTTGATATGTATGCGAAATGTGGTAGAATGCATGAAGCCAGATGGGTTTTCGACGGGATGCCAGTTAGGAATGTGGTCTCTGAAACCTCCATGGTAAGCGGTTATGCCAAAGCATCAAGCCTCAAAACTGCAAGATTAATGTTCACGAAGATGATAGAGAGGAATGTGGTTTCATGGAATGCACTTATTTCAGGGTACACGCAGATTGGGGAAAACGAAGAGGCACTCTCACTCTTCCTCCTACTGAAGAGAGAGTCAGTATGGCCAACACACTATACATTTGGAAATCTACTCAATGCGTGTGCAAATCTTGCTGACCTGCAGCTTGGTAAGCAGGCACACACTCATGTCATGAAGCATGGATTTCGTTTCCAAGCGGGGGAAGAGTCTGATATTTTTGTGGGGAACTCTCTAATAGACATGTATATGAAATGTGGGTCAATTGGAGATGGGTGTCGGGTTTTTGAAAATATGGTGGAGCGGGATCATGTCTCATGGAATGTCATGATTGTGGGGTATGCACAAAATGGTTATGGGGCTGAAGCACTTGGATTATTCAGCAAAATGTTGGCATCCGGGGAACAACCAGATAATGTCACAATGATTGGTGTACTATGTGCTTGTAGCCATACAGGACTGGTCAGCGAAGGGCGTCAATATTTCCACTCAATGACTGAGGAGCATAATTTGGTACCCCTGAAGGACCATTATACATGTATGGTTGATCTACTTGGCCGAGCTGGTCATCTTGATGAAGCAAAAAATCTAGTTGAGATGATGCCAATGCAGCCTGATGCCGTAATCTGGGGGTCTTTACTTGGTGCGTGTAAAATTCATCGTGACATTGACTTAGGGAAGTATGTGGCGGAAAAGCTCTTGGAAATAGACCCTACAAACTCTGGCCCTTATGTTCTTTTGTCAAACATGTATGCCGAGCTTGGAAGATGGGGCGATGCTGTTAAAGTAAGGAAGCTTATGAGGCAACGAGGAGTTATCAAACAGCCTGGTTGTAGTTGGATCGAACTAAAGGGTCGTGTACATGTTTTCTTAGTGAAAGACAAAAGACATCCGAGAAGGAAACAAATCCGTTCACTTCTTAAGTCTCTTTTAAAACAGATGAAGCGAGCCGGGTATGTCCCAAATCCCTCTGATTATGATGCTTATGAAGAACACTCTGACTCTGAATTCCCCTCATTTCATATACTGGATATGCCACAAGAGGCTACTTCTAGATAACTTGAACTGCTTTAAAATTCTTGTCCAAATGTTTTGTTTATTATTATTTTTATTTTTATTGTTGTTGGATTTGACAAAAGCTTGAAGAATTCATAATCTGGATCACAAAGAAAAGTAAGTTAATTATGAAAATGATACTAATTAAGATACAATTATGAGATATTTTCTTTTGCTTTATTCACTTTTTTTCTTTTTATTTATTTTTCCTGAATTTTTTTATTCACTTATTTGTGTTACAAAAGAAATACAGAAACAAATCAATATACAATATACAATTTTTGATACTTAATTATGAAAATGATAATAATTAAGATGCAATTATTAGATCTTTTCTTTTGCTCTATTGTATTTATCTTCTTTTTGTTTTTTTGTTTTCACTGAATTTCTTTATTAACTTGTTCGTGTTACAAAAGAGATACAGAAACTAATCAATCTACAATTTATAATTTTTAGTACTTTTTATGTAAGACGTGTAATTTCTGTTCGGAATTCTACTTTCTCAGTTCATCATTTTTCAACCATACTGGCCTCCTTTTTTATTAAAAAAAAAAAAAAAAATACTGGAGTTGTTAACTACTAAACATCTTGTCTTGATAATTATCTTGCATGATATTGATATTGGAATATGTGGCTTTCACGAGGCTGCAGTAAAATACTACATTTCTAGATTATCTTTTTTTTTTTTTTTAATTTTTATTTTTTTAATCGGTGGAGGCAATTTCGGCAATTTATATTGTGCCTCCCTTTGACTTATTCAATTGGAGGACAGAAACCAAAGGGCCCCTTGAGTTTTATCATTGGGATTTTTGAAGTAGAGATGAGTTTTAGAAATGTGGATTGTTATCTGCAAACCTTCGATTTTCCTCTAAGAAGATATTTTGTTGCAAACATTACAGTGATCTGAGATCAATCGAGCAACGATGCTTCCGTCTTCGATCTTATAGTCCTTACTCTCCCTGTACCAAAGGTGTACCGTGTACGTTCGTTTGTCCTTCAAACCGTTCCATATTCTTTCCGACCATCTTGACTTCAACTCATTTGCCCGGCTTCTTCATGAGCCTGCCTATAATCAACCAATTCACCCTATGAAAAAAGCCCTTGGCGGCAAATCTGTGAAGCTATAATTTTCGTAACCATTCCACGATCTCTTGTTTATTACTCTCTCAATAACTCTGGAAACCAAGTAAGGCCTCTTGTATCCCCACCTGTTCCTGTCGAAATTCGATGCAAATTCCTGTAAAAAAAATAAATAAATAGAACGAGTAAAAGTTGATGGTGAACGCCAAACACCATTACGATGCTGTTCCATCTTGTCCATTGTCTTGACACTGGGTTTATATTCTGTGGTCCAATCGAGTTTCTCACACCGAGAAGTCTCTGAGAACCAAGAGATCCATGTCTAGATAAACACGCTGCCATATCTGTATAACATTAGGAGCCTAATCAGATCTGACAAGTTTTGAGACAATGGAACAGAACCAGGGTCTTTTGTACCGCTTTTCATTTCTGTGAGCCAGTTCTCAGCTAAGGGTGTTTTTTGAGAGAAAGGGCAAGTCCGGTGAGGTGGCAAGGATACGAAAGCCGTGTTCGACTAAGGGTTTTAGGATTCTGTACCCTGTGATGGAGTCAAGGCTAGTTGATATGATCACCAAACAGGCCTTAGGGTTTGTTTTTGAAGAGGCTGTCCGTGGTAAAGAATTGCTTCTTGCCGAATAACATGACCGGCGTAAGCCATGTCATGTAGAACTGTATCATGCAACCGTGGCTCAAGAATTCAAACACCCGACCGTGAAATGGCTGCGCGGTCAAATACCTGTTAGAGTTGAGCATGTCGAGCTCTGGAGCTTTTGCCGGAACCACTCGATCCTCTCTTCCATCTTGATGTTCTTCGGAGGAATTAATGAAGGGATCATCGTCAGTTTCGGTAGCTTTTGTAATCGTTTCATCAACGATTAGCTGATGATCAATAGAAGAGATCGACAGGATTTCGTCTAGCTTGACTAATCGGTGATCAGTCTCTTGTGGTTTGAAAATGTTTCCATATTTTCTCTAGATGAAGGATCAGAACCGAGAAAGATATTGTTCAAATGGATGATGAACAAGAGTATGATGAAAATTGAAATGGTGCCAAAGAAGACAAGTGACTTTAGATTTTTGTGGGTGATAAGTACGCGATTATCACACAACTTCTTAGACATAAATCTTTTCATGGCCACGGAATAGTCAGAGGAAAAAAAAAGTATATATATATATATATATATATATATATGTTGTTCCCATATTCGTATACCAATTAGTTTGTTACTTCCTGGGAGTCTTTCAAGATTCAGGACGTTTTATGAATGTTATATTAGGCTAATTAGACCCATGAAAGTGATAACAGTGGACAAATATATTGTGCATGAGGTCCTGATAATAAAATTTAGTACTGATAGAAACATGCAGGATAGGAAACTATAGTAAATAAATAAAACATGAGTGTAAAGAAGGAAGTAAGACATTCTAAAATAATGACACCACCTACACAATGAAGCCTATTTATAGTTATGACAATATGATGCCTGTAATTATTAGTTTCTCTTCTTTTATTATTATTATTATTTTTTTAATTTTAATTTTTGATTGGTGTGATGCCAATTCAGTACCCACCAAGTAGTGTAAGTGCTCAAAAAATGGATCTTGAGTAAGTAGATTCCAAATTTAAGATTAAGGGCCTGTATGATTCACAAGTTTGAGTTAAAATTTTTAAGTTTAGTTTGAGTTAAGTTAAGTTGAGTTTAAAAGATGAGTGTTTGGTAAAAAGTTTGAGTTAAAAAGTTTAAGTTGAGTTGAGTGTTTGGTGAAAAAGTTTGAGTTAAAAAGTTGAAGTTGAGTTCTGTTTAGTAAAAAAAAAAAAAAAACAAGGGCCTTGTTTGGATATTAAGAAAATAAGGGGAATTAATTTTTTTAATTTTTTTTAATATTCTATCGTATATTTTAGTAAAGAAAATTGGACAAAATGACAATACGCTGAATTAATAAACTTGATCAACTTGAGATAGCAAAAGATGTCGTAAAATTCATTTAATTGTAATATTATACCCCAACAAAATGTACATTAATTGTAATGTAAATTACATTAAATCAAGTCACATTTTCACACGTAATTTCATAACAAGATAAAAAATGCACTAACACCAACCAGAAAACCATATGCACCTATAATCAAACATGCAAAACGGCGTCCTCAAAATTTTTTTTTGAGCCAGCCAATCAACAAATTTCATCTGGGATTGAGAAACAATTTCAGAAAAAAAATAGATTTTTTAATTTAAATATTATTTTTAAAAATCTCTCTCTCTCCTCTCCCACGTGAGTCCTTCCCCCTTCTCTCTCTTTCTTTCGCACTGCAGCCCCAAGCCCTCACTCTTTCTTTCTCTCTCTTCCCTCTCTCTCTCCTCCCACACGCGAGTCCCTCCCCCTTCTCTCTCTTTCTTTCACATTACAGCCTTAAGCCCTCACTCTTTCTTTCTCTCTCTTCCCTCTCTCTCCTCACACTTCGATACCCGTTCCATCCTCACGCCGCCGGAGTTTCTCTTTCGCGCCCAATCCAGAGCCACCTCGCGCCTCTGTTTTCGCCGGCCTCCCAAGCTCCGTCGTGACATTGTAGCTCCGACCTCTGGAGTTTCATTTTCCTTTCATTTAAAAATCTCTATTGATAATTTGCTTAAATTCATGACCAGCCGGTGAGTTTCACGAGCCACCGCCACCTTGCTCTCTCCTCGGCCTCCCCTTGCCGTTGAAAATTTGCTCTCCTCCATGCCCAACTCCGAGCTTTTTGTCGCGATTGGATAGTGATTGGCTCGCGAGGCCGGCGAGCTCGCGATTCGGCGGTGAGTGGCTCGCGACTAGGGCAGAAGACTGAGGAGACAGAAGTGTAGGTGGGCGTTGGTGAACAGTAAACCTATTTGGGTTTACTGTATAACGGATGAAATGAGGTTCAAGCTGAACCAAAGCACCAAATATCTTGAGTTTAAGTTGAACTAGAAAATTCCAGTTTAAACCGGAGGTCCAAACGGGCTCTAAGTTATCACGTAGGATTACTTAGACGGGATAAGGAGGGAACTAGGCCAAAAACCTCTAGTAATAAAAATGAATAGTAGAAAAATTTTTGGGTGATGATAAATAGAATATTCACGGTAAATTTTGTATTTACGAAATATGTTTGAGACAAAAGTTTATTAAAAATATTCTTATAAATTAAATGATTACGGCAAACATCATATTTATATTAATAATTTATTTACGAAGCATAATTATAATAAAATTACCTCAAGAGTTTTCGTAAATAAATAATTTATCATAAGTATGCTATTTATTCAAATATTCTATTTGTTTTAAACATGTTTTAAAAATGATCTATTTGTTGTAATTTCTTCACTTGAACTTTAGGATTAGTTAAGTTTACCTTATTATTTGAATTTCTTATAAAGTTTTTCTTCTCCCATACAGCAGCAATTGTAGTTTCTAGCAATCATTTTCACTCTCTCTCTCTTTCCTTTTTCTTTTCAACTGTTTTATATTATTATATTTGAATGACATATCCAATTTATGAAATTGGAAAATTTTTACAAAAAAAAATGTTTATTTCAACTTTTTCTATTATTTTCTTATTTTGAAAAAAAAAAAACCATTCTATTTTAAATTTACTTTGTAGAATACCCTTTGGAAAAAGAAAAGAAATATTTTTGAAATCTTCTCACAATGTAATATTCTCAATACTATTTTTTCTCATTCCGAACAATTTTTTGTTTTTAAAAATAAAATTTTTTACACATCTAAACATCATCTTATTATCAAAAGAAATGACTTTCTCATTTAAAACAAGAAAATTTTTCTTTTTGAAAAATGAACACGTAATACAAACAAAACCTTATGTTTTCAATTCAAGTCTAAATTTTCCGGTTCACACTTGTGATCCAAAATTTTCTGTGGCTCTATAACAGTATTGTCATTTCAAGAACAACGGGCAAAGCGTTTCACAAGTAAAATCAGAATCCCTTTTCCTTCTTTACGTCAAACGACATGTCACTTTTTTTATGTGGTAATGGTAAATAAATAGTTCGTAAGACAAAATGGTCCATGCAAAAAATTCTAATTACAAGTAAAATAATTTCCAGATTTTAAATAAAGACACAATTAGCTTGTTGGCATGTTTGAACCGACGCTAAGCACAAGTCTAATGAGTTGTAAAAGTTCTCAATAATTTCGCCACCAAAACTTCAAGCAAACCAAGGCATTTTGGTAAACCAATGGAATCCATATTTTCTAAATAAGAATGTTAAGACCATTTTTTACAACCTGATTTACCAGAATCAAATGAAATTCTTGTTTGCTTAATAGGAAAATAAGGAAGTCTACTACACCAACGTTTGGCGAGAATTTTCAGTAACAGATGAATAAACCAGTAGCATATGCAGTTTCTGACCCTTTTCTCCCATGGATTTAGGCTGCTGATATAACTACTCAGATTTCACCATCCCAAATATCCTCAAGGGTTCGATATGGACCGTAAGTATCATGAACGAATGAGGTTCCTCTTAGGAGTCTTGCCTGCAAATCCAACATCAATTTACCAGTAAGAGATTTTCAACTATCCCCAATCGAACATTCTTTACAACAATGATCATTCAAGAATAGTGAATTGCTCTTGCTCTAGATGTTGTGCTTCTTTGGAGCCAAGAGTCACCATGACTTCGCTGGCGATGATCTGTACCAACAAAAACGAGTCGAGTTCTCAAGTTTCAAGTAAATACTTACCTGCTCAATTTCGTCGAACTTCGCAAACAAGTCCTCAGGTATAGCCCAACCGAAAACATCAAAATTCTCTTTAATTCTTGATTCATTGGTGCTTTTAGGAAGAACACTATGACCCATTTGCAGGCCCCAACGAAGAGCAACCTGTGCAGGGGTTTTCCCTAACTTCTTTGCGACCTTATTGACAACTGGATTCTTGAGGACATCGCTTTTGATCCACGTAGTGCCAGGAGAACCAAGTGGTGAATATGCCTGAAAGAGACATATCAGTATCATATGAAATGTCTACCTACGACAATATAGAGTTTGAAATTTACCCCAAGATATATAGATAACCTCTTAGAACTGGTTAAGCTAAAAGATCAAGAACCCAATAATTTAACAACACGCACACAGAAAAAAAAAAAAAAAAGCAAATTAATGGAGGTACACTCACAGATAGGTGAACTCCCTTGGATATACACAGTGCATGTAGTTTGGCCTGCCTAAAGGAAGGATGACATTCCACCTGGTTAACAGCAGGAGGAACACGTGCCACCTCCAGCAGATCTCCCAGCTTCTTCGTAGAAAAGTTGCTTACACCAATAGCCCGAGCCTTGCCTGCATCATAAAGCGCTTCCATTGCTCTCCAGGTAGCATGTATATCCGGTTGATCAAGGTTTTCAGGCTTGAAGCCTACTGATCCTTTCTTCATCCGCACTGGCCAGTGGATCTTCAATATCGAGTGGCTTCACTTGGTTAGTGGTTAATAATTTCATCACTAGGACAGTAACAATTTCAAAAAGCTGACATTTGTTACCTACAAATCTGAATAGGGAATATGCATCTACCACATGTCAAGTTGCTAGATTGACGGGAAATAGTCATACGTCTAGAACTCTTGACTTACTCATCAAATTCAATGTGGAAAAAAACGATCCTACTTCTCATGGCACCTCTTCTCTAAATAAATATTTTAAACACAGAAGTTTCCTTTACCAGGATGTATGTCTTAAGACTTGGACGTCCTAATTCGTAACTACCAAGAGCAATAAACTAGAAGATGAAAATAAACAAATACGAACATACAAGATATCTAGTGTTTCTCCCTCAGTATGAGAGCCATGTCCACTTTCAGCCATTGTAGTAATTCACTATGATGAAGAAGGTTAAATGAGAAAATCAGACACCTTCAAACTCTGTGTTTTGCTCAATCCTCTCTCCAAACCCTAAAAACAGAACTAGGGCAATAACTAGGCTCCACCACTCAACTTTAGGCACAATTTTCTTTGTACCAGACTTCTACGAAGGTAATTGACTTGAAGCATCTAATTGCTCCACAACTATGAGAAACTACTTCGAAATGAGTTTGAAAGTTACACAAGACATAAGAGGTACAATTCAACACAATCAAGGTGCTAGTTGTAAATCAGTTTGAAGGTGATACATACTAGGTACAAGTCAATATAATCAAGCTGCAAGTCTCGCAAAGTTCTTTCCAGTGCCTTTGGTACATCTTCTGGTGCATGATCAGTATTCCTGTGGACCGCCTTTCTTTTAAGATATGTAGAACATAAAAGTTCCTTTGGATATATTTAGATGGAAGAACTAAGAGGCGAATTTTCTATTGATTTATTCATAAATAAGTTTGTTCAAGGTTTTGACCAAGTTTTTCTCTAGAAAAAAGATCAGGAAATTTGATTCCTTTATGCTTTAAGTTACTGCACAACTCAAGAATCTCAATTCTAGAACCCACCTGTTTAGGTGGCATTCTAAGTCAGTGTTGAAAACTAATGGAAAAACAAAGATTTCATTTTACGGTTGTTTAAAAGTCTTAGTTTCAAAAACTGTAAAGTTTGGAAACAGAAATATCTTTTACGTTAATATACTACTTCGTGTGGGGGAGGAGTAGACTCCCAATATCCCATATTTCATTTTTCCATCCAAAAACAGGTAAACGAAATAAAAACGAAATAAAAAAAAAAAAATCTAATCAAGGCAGACGATATAAGAGCTATTTTATATTAGCATATACAGGTCAAATTGAAAACAAACCATAGTTTAGAGGTAATGAACAAATCCTCACGCTTGACCACGCCATCTTCAAATAGCTCCTTTAGAGCAGAACCAATCTACAAAAACAAAATGTAGATGAGGTAGCCTTCAAAACCTGTCAAGCTTAAACAATGTCAATTACCGAGAGGAGTGTAGAACATAAAGCTAAAGATGGTCATACAAATCCAAACAATAAAAGGTCTAGGAATTAGCCACCACTCAAATATTACATATATCAGGCCAAAATGAAAATGATAACACTCAAATATTACATATATCAGGCCAAAATGAAAATGCTAACTAGGTTTGTGATGTTTTTTTTTTTTTTTTTTTTTTTTAATTTAAAAAAAAATATATTTTTATGCCTTTCTAAATAAGAAAGTGTTGTTTCTTCTGATTGACATAGAATATAAGTTATCCATATCTACCAGTGCATCACCTTGACAGTTGCATTTCCGTCTGATGGGCTTAAGCTATATCAGCGATACTGAAATCATGAACATTCCAGAGATACACGCACACTTTACATATATATAAGAAGAGACACACATAGAGGGGGAAGATCAAATAATAAAGAAGAGATTAGTACATCAAGAGAAAATTAATCATTATAATTCCGTCCCATGCAAATACATGGATTACACATTCACATAGTATCTCTTGATTCTGATTTTACCCATCAGCAGGAAAAGATAACAACCTAAATCTTCCCTTGCATCATTCACAATAAACCATGCATTAAAAACAAACAAAAAAACAAAACATAAAAAAGAATTTGGAGAATAGATTTCAGAAAATCAAGCATAAACTATGAGAAACAAGTATAATTGAACAGAGTAAATACACCTTGATCAACACTAAGATCAATCTGTCAAAGCAATTTAACTCTTGCGCACATAAAACAAAAACGACGACAATGCTTGATGAGAACGGAAATTAAAAGCTTGAGAAGATAGACTGAGCAAAATTGTGTGGAATTACCTCTTTCTCATTATCATAAACTTGAGCACAATCGATATGGCGATATCCAACCTGGAGTGACAAAGCAAACAAAGTTATTTTCATATTAAACCGCAAAGGCGACACATTAATCTCCATTAGTCAGCCTAAAAAATTGATTAACAATTAAAACAGATTCGATACAGAAATCTCCAAAACTTAATCACACAAAAGCGATTATATTTATATATTTTTTAATCAATCAAAGCTGATGCCTCGAGTCAGTGCCTATTACTTGTTCAATTACCATAAATTCGAGCACAATAATCCAAAAAAATTAGCGGTAAAAAAAAAACCCGACGAAAGTTTGAGGAAATTTACGCGTTTGGGTTCCAAATTACTTTGAGTAGTACTCCAAGCAATGATCGCGAAAATAACTACTACAAGGGCGATAATTTTCATTATAACAGTATCTAGCTCTGAAAACAGATCTAGAGAGAGAGAGAGAGAGAGAGACCTTAATGGCGGCAGTGACGGCGTCGGCGACCAGACCAGGGCTGGACTGCCATGTCCCTAACCCAACGGAAGGGATTTTAGCGCCAGTGTTGAGCTCGAAATACAGAATATCGTCCGCCATTTTCAGTCCTCGCCGGAGCTTCCTCTTCTTCTTTTCTCTTCCAGAGGATTCACGTGGTTTCGATGCAGAATATGAGAGTGCAAAAAGTGTGAAATGGAAAGAGAGAGAGAGAGGGAGAGAGAGCCACGCTTTTATATTCCTCAGTCTTCCTCACTGGTAAAACAGCGAGGTGATTCCAAGCAGAAAGGACAATGCCTATCCACTTGATGCGCCAAATATATATATTCAGTTGTCGTTTTCTTATTTATTTATGAAAAATTAGGATGGGTGGTTTTTTTTTTTAGTCTAACTAATTCATTATAGATGGTTTAATTTTTTTAACTTATGAAAATAATTATTTAATTATTTTTATATTTAATCAGTGATTGATTATAAAATTTAATAATTGATTAATGATTAATCAGTAATTAATTAAAAAATTTAATAATTTATATTATCATTAATTAATGATTGACTTATGATTAATTATTGATTGACTATCAAGACAATTGATTAACTATTTAGAAAAAAAAAAAACCTTGTAACTAATATTTAAAACTTGGATAATTTATTAAAAAACTTATGAAAAAAAAGACTATTTAATTATAAATCAATTTATTTATTTATGAGAAAATAAAGGAAATAGTCCTGAACATCCCATATCATTTTCCCAGTCTTAATTTAATTGATGATAATTTTGCCTTTTTTTTTTTGGTTCATTTTTGGTGCACAATGAACTCTCCTTTTTATCCTTGCAGCGTACTTAATATTTTTCAATCAGAATTTTTTTTCCTTATCTCTTCCCAGACCATTTCAATATATATCGCTCTCTCTGAAACTCTCTGCTCCATCCCACTTGCAGCCTCTCTCTCTCCTCCTCTTCTTTGTTTCTCTGCCGACGATCCACAGATCGCGATCCACGGTTCTCTCTCTTGAATTCATAGATTGTGACTCCTCTCTCTCTATAATTCACAGACATCTCTCTTTCTACTCCTTTCTCTCTTGATCTGACATCGGAGCTCATATCCTTAGATGCCGCAGATGACTCGAAGTCCTTTGACGCCGTCTCCGGAAGAGGTTGGTGTCATCGTTAATGGAGGCACCAATGGAATAGTGCACTGGAGATCCCACAGATTTGATGAAATCAGCCCGATGATCGTTGTAACTTGCCCTGCTCCCGATGAAGATCTCGTTACTTCGGTAATTTGAGAAAACTCTATCGTTGTGGTGACTGGTGGTGATGTTGGGAGAAGCGAAGGTGTTAAGCTTCACGTCATCGGGTGATTTCATCATATCTATAGGATCTCCTTCCTGTGAGCTCCGTGATCCCTTAACCTAGATTTTCATTAAGTTTGATTTGAGGAATTTATGTATATTTCAAGATTATGGGTGGTAAGAGTATATACTCATGTTCTTTTATTTTCTTATATTATGATCTTTTATGATTGAATCATGCTTGATCTATGCTTAGGTTAACATGGGGTTGCTAGCTCTAAGCATGAATTTGATTTTATGCTCTATGATAAGTTTTAAGATTATGTGCATGTTATTATGCTTCCACATGTTTAAGTATGAAGATTTGATGTATGATGGTTATGTGAATGTAATGTGTATGTTGGTTAAGAAATTAACCTAAAAACACAAGTTGGTAAATAAGTAAGTTATCAATATTGTGTTTTTTCAAGAACATGAGATAAGTGTAGGTTTGAATGTTAAGAATGAATCCGACACACTATATGTTGATGTAGGCAGATGGCTTCAACCGCTTGAGGTAGGGTGTATGAATTTTTAAATGAAAACCAACAAAATACAAACTGCCGGTTTTTGAAAATAAATTAGACAGTTTTCTGGAAACCTAATTTTGAACCCCTTAAAGGCCTAATTTGAAAAAAGTTATAAATGTAAAATTGTAGAGTACTGAAAATTCTAGGGGGCATCATAAACAGTTTTTGAAAAAAAGTTTGTTTTTATCAATTTTCAAAACAGGTCAATCCAGACACTATACACTGTCAGCATCTTTCAAAAGGAAAAACGGGTAAGTTAAAGATAGAATTAAGTTTTGGACAAGAAATAAAAGTTGTAGATTTTGACGAGATCTACAATTTCCGTGAAGAAAAGGGAATTACGGCTTTAAAAAAATAGTTTTAAAAGGTTTAAATTCATTTAAAATTTCATAAGTGATTTTTAAAAGGCAATCTCAAGTATTAAATCAATATTATACTTGATTTAGGAAAATAAGGCATTTTCCAAGTAAATAAAGTATTTTCTAAGAAAACAAAATGTTTTTGAATAAAGGGATTAAAATAAATAAGTCAAAGTTACTTATGAATATAAGTAACAATTCTATGACGGATGGTAGTAGGTTTGGAGACCGATTTATTCGATGAATATGTTATGGTTTTTAATAAGGTAAAATGATTCTTATGTTCTATTTGGAAATAGGAAATAACTTGTTATTGTGTTTTGCTGGATTGATAAACTAACAGCATAAGACAACTTGTAAGTACAACCCCGTCTACAGCATAGGCAAAAATATTTTTACCGCTTTGCATGTTTTTCAAAGCTCATGCATTAATATATGTGATGCATATGTTTTATTATTGTGGCATCATGAAAGCATGCTCACTAATAATAATTCATATGACAAGAACAATATCAAGTTTTTATGTATGAAACAGTAAAGATTTAAGTTTTCAAGTATGAAACAGTTATGATTCAGGTTTTCAAATATGTTCAAAACAAGAATAAGTTTTTAAGTATTAAAGCAAGTAAGTTTGCTCGTGTCATACCAACCTACCACGAAGAAGAGTTTGGTCTATGGTTTGAGTTGGCTTGGATTGGCTGGCCCAACCACTCCATGGCTACGCGTCACGATATGTATACTCATGTTATATATGGGGCCCAAAAATATACTAACATAAGAAAACATAAATGATTTTCTTAAGAAAGCATAACTGATTTATGCATTCTTTATTAAGATTGTTTTATGGAAAAAAGAAGTTGTACTTTCTGGATGAAAGCTTATAACTTATATTTATATTGTATATAAGCAGCCTACCAGTAATGTATGATACAAGACTGTAGAGAATGACATGGCAGGTTGTGAAAACTTTGGGATGGACAACGTTACGCATTTTATAAAATATGTTTGCGTTATATTATGATAATTCGATGGTTCAAATGTTTAGTGTTTAGTATGAATTGTAAGATGTGTTAAAAGAGTTTGCAAACTTAATACTTTAATAAATGTATATATATATATATATATATATATATAAATATAAGTGCAAAGTTTTAAGTTTGAGTTTTAAAGTGACTTTAAAAAATAAAAATTTTGGTATTTTTACAAGAAGAAGAGTAAGTTTAAGTACGTTTAAATAAGAATTAGCGGTCACATAAGGTGGTCGTCACATTTAGTGTGCATGTTTAATATGCAGTTTAATATGAGCATTAGTAGATGATTAATCCATAATTAATCAAAGGATTAATCTGAAGATGAATGGTTATAACTTAAGGCATTATTTACATTAATCCCTGGTTAATTTCGGATTAAAATCTAATCAATCTAAGTTGGTAACATCTCTTTTTGAAGCTTATAAAAGGAGTCCTCCTTAAGAATGTTGAAATCACACTTGAACACACAACACAAGTTCTTTGTTCTATCTTGTTTTCTTTGTTCTTGGGCGTTTTCTCTTGTAGTTGTTTCTTGTGGTCTTTGATGATAGAGGGAAGGCTTTGGTTTCAAGTTCGCTGGAAGCGATTTTTAATCGTGCTATACTACCATTGCTTGTCATTGTATCCTAAGATACAGACGTCCATTGAAACCATGTACACTTACTGGAAAGGGCGAATCTGTTTTAAGGAAAGTATGTCTCACGTGCCCTGATGATCTTTTTCTTTGTGTTTTTTCTTCCAAGTTAAGGTTGAATTTTTGTTGTAACAATTTTTTCTTATATCATACTTGTTCACTTGGTCATTGTTTATGCTCCATTATTTTCTAACAATCTTAAAACAGAATCGCTCCATAGATGACTGACAGGTTGTTCGAATTCGGGAAGGAATTGCTAACTTTTTTTTTAGCTGCAATTTGTGTTTATATTATATATATATATATATATATATATATGTTTAGTTCATTTTTTTAGAAAACATTTATATAAAACATTATAGATATTTACAAACTTTTGCAGTTTGATTTCAAAACGTTATTGGTTAGTTTTGCATAGATATTTATGTGTGATATATATTTATATCTACTATGTTAATTTGCTATATGTATTTATAGCTTTCTTTAATTGGCTTTGGTGTCATCTTATTAATTATATATATATATATATATATATATTGGTAATTAGTTTGATTTTAATATTTGGCTTGTTTTCATAAATGATCATAAACATAAACATTGTACTAACTGAGAATCCTTCCATGACACGTGAGCCATCACCCCGAGCAGCCTCATCTTCTTTGACACAGCCTTTGGCAGTCTCAGTTCCTATAAATCACAACTAGAAACAGGAGAAATTCACTAGACTAAACTTTAAGACTTGACTACAAAAGATGTTGTTTTATCTAACTACTTTGAATCTTGTGTGATTCCTAAAAGAGGATCCTCCTACTATTAGAAAGGATGAGATAGACGCTCAAGTATTGCATGCTTTTGATGCTTGGAAGCATCCTGATTTCTTGTGTCAGAATTATATTCTGAATGGCTTATCTGATTTACTCTATAGTATGTATAGCAGGAAGAAATCGGCCAATGAACTATGGGAGTCCTTGGATCATAAGTACAAGTCAGATGATGCTGATACTAAAAAATTCTTGGTGGGACAGTTCATGAACTTTAAGATGGTGGATTCTAATACTATCATCAGTCAAGTTCAAGAGCTTTAATTAATCATTCACGGGATTCATACAGAATGAATGGTTATTAGTGAGTCTTTTCAGGTAGCGACAATTATATAGAAGCTACCCCTTGAGTGGAAAGACTTCAAGAACTATTTGAAGCACAAGAGAAAGGAAATGAACATGGAAGACCTCATTGTGAGATTTTCTATCAAAGAGGATAATAGGGGCTTAGAGAATAAGCTCTGCAATAATGTTGTTGTTAGTTCCGCTAAGGCTAATATGGTGGAGCATTGTCAAAGCTCCAAGAACAAGAAGTTTAATAAGTCGGGGTCCAAACTGGGACCTAAATGTAGAGTTTCTAAGAAATAGAAATTCCAAGGAAAGTATTTCAATTATGACAAAGTGGGTCACAAGTTAGTGGATTGTAGACTGCCAAAAAGAAACAAGAAGAAGAGACCAACATGGTGGACGCTATCATCCAAGAGGTATCTGACATTAGTCTTTCAGCTGTGGTTTCTGAAGTCAACATAATGGACTCCCTGAAAGGAATGGTGGCTAGATATTGATGCCACCCCTTATATCTGTTCTGATAGAGCTGCATTTGCTGACCTAGTACCTTTGGAAACTGGAGATAATCTGTTCATAGGAAATTATGCAACTTCTGAGATCAAGGGGTCAAGGGACTGTATTCCTGAAAATGACGTCCGAAAAAAAGTGAAGCTGCATAATGTGTTATATGTGCCTGATATTCGGAAGAATCTTATTTCTCGAACAATGATGAGGTTACACGACTTTAAGAATGTTTTTAAGGCCCAGAAAATAATTTTGTCCAAATATGAAATGTATGTGAGGAAGGGTCGTGTGAAAGATGGGATGTGAAAAATGATTGTAATTGCTGTTAAGCCCAAATCCATCAATAAGAATAAAAAGTATTTCGCTTATATGCTTGAGCCTTCTAACTTATGGCATGGTAGACTAGAACATGTTAATTTTGATACATTGCATAGATTAATTAACTTGGATAATATACCCGCATTTGAAATTGATTCAAAACAAAAGTGTGAAACTTGTGTAGAGGCAAAACAAACACGGTCATCATTTCAAACGATTGGAAGGAATACTGAACCACTTGAATTAACTCATAGTGAAGTTTGTGACTTAAAGTTTATTCAAACAAAAGGTGGTAATAAGTATTTTATCACTTTCATCGATGATAGCACAAAATATTGCTATATGTATTTGCTTAAAAGCAAGGATAAAGCTATATAGAAATTTGTTCTTTATGAGTAAGACGTTGAGAACAAACTTAATAAGAAAATTAAGATAGTAAGAAGTGACCATGATGGTGAATATGTGGAATCATTTAGTGAATTTTGTGTACAATATGGTATCATTGATGAGGTTACACCACCTTATTCTCCTCAATAAAACAATCATACCTTAAAGGATATGATGAATGCAATATTGTTAAGTTCTAGGTTGCCACAAAACATGTGGGGAGAAGCCATTTTATCACCTAACTACCTTTTAAATAAGGTTCCCTAAAAGAAAGAAGATAAAACCCCATACAAATTATGGAAAGGAAAGAAGCCTTCCTACAAATACTTAAGAGTATGGGGATGTCTTGCCAAACTGTTGGTACTGATGAGGACATCAAGGATACAAGGAATACTCACGAACCAATTCAAGTTCCAGTTAGTCCGGTGACAACGGCTCGAGCTAAAATATTCAAAGAAGAGCTGAATAACTTAGTCCGGAGAGTTGTACAATAAAAAGAAAGTATGTTCACTACTGATGGTGAATAAAGACAGATTTTACTCATCAAATTTGATCCAAAAGAGAGCCAAGGCTGATGTGGACATTTATTTTCCAACAAATAATCAAATTAAGATTACGTTTTCAAGCTTCAAAAGGTTCAAGATTCAAAATAAGATTCAAGAAGTTTAGAAGATCTGATCAAGATTTGATTTCTTTGTAATTTTGTTTTAGTTTTAAGTTTTAGTTTAAAATTTGAACTTAAATCCGAATTTAAGTCTTTTTGTTTAGATAAATCAGATTCCTATGTTTTTTAGGCATGTTTATCCTTAGGGGTAGGTTAGGAATTTTACAAGTTAAAATTCGGCTATATAAGGCAAATTTTCATAACACAAAGGAAGTGATACAAATAGGAACCCCTTGTAACATAAAAAGATCATCCAAAACATTACAAGCTAGACTAGTGAGTTCCTATGTCTTTATTATTGTAATTTTAGGAAATAATTTATGATAAATAAGTAAGATTTTTGGTTCTCTTCCGATGTCTCTCTTAAATCCTTCATTCATCTCATTAGGGTTTTATTTCTATCTTTCTATCTTTTTTTTTTTTTTTTTTTATTTTTTTATTTTTATTTTTTGTTAATTTGGGATGGAGGGATTCGATTTATATTATCTTCTTGATTATCTCTATCTCTTTCTCTCTCTCTCTCTGTAACTTTGATTGACCTATTATAGTCAGTAAGCATTCTCTTTATTGTTTTTCGACTTTATCTTTTTTTTTTTCTAATAAGATATATTTATGCAATCATTACTAAGATTTAGTTTGTAATTGTTTGGAATTTGAGATTTTTTTTTTGAAGTTGTTTAGAATTTGATTTGTTTTTTCAAACTTTTGATTTGGCTATAAATTTATGATGAATTTATACTTTTTTTTTTAAATCTAAGGTGTATTATTATTTGGTATTTAGCATTATTACTCTCAAATTTGTCACCTGTAGCATTTTTCCTTCAAATTTTTAATTTTATTAATTCACTCTTGAACTTTCTAATTTATTATAATATAACCCACTTAGATTAATTCGTATCAAATTGGTAATGAAAAGATCAGGTACCCTCATGTTAAGACAAAAAACCTTATTTCCGATCATTTTTGTTTTTCAAATCTAACACAAACCTTAATTCCAATATTCATTTTAATATAAAGTTAACAAAACGATGCATATTGCAATTATTTAATGCAAAGACCGGGTACCCCTTCTGTCAATATGGAAAACCTCATTTCCGATCATTTATTCTTCAAATATGACACAAACCATAATTCCAATCTTCAGTTTTATGTAGATGTATATTGCAATTATTTAGAAAGTTCAGCATGTAAATTATCAAGATTAAAAGTTTAAAGGATAAGTTGCCAAATGATAACAAGTTTAAAGGATATGTAATGACCCGACTTTTCTGACCATTAACTAACTTACTTATTCTTAGTTAATAAAGTCTTAATACTTATTGTCGAAAATCTTTCAAAGTTAGTGTCTGGATTCTAGGGGTTAAATAAGGAATACTTTGGCTGATTGACAGCCATAGAATCTGGTTTTATTATTGGTCTTATGGGCTGCAATTTGACAGTTTTAACTTTCATAGTTTAGTTTTTCTTTCCTTTATTAGATTAGGAAAACCAGTTGTATATTGTAGCTGTAACAGTATAAAAATAGGTCTCTTATATCAATTTTTAGTAGAGAAATCAGAAATATTCATCAATTTCTCAAATTACTCAAATTCTTTCATGGTATCAGAGCCTGCCTCTGAAAACCGACTGCATTATTCTCCAGTTTCTGCCTCCCTTGCTGCCTTTCTAATTTCTCCCGTTTCTTCCCCTGTTTTTCCAGAGACATGGCTGCCGAAAGACACAGTTCTTCATCATCTGAAGTCATATCGTTTCCAGGACCTGCCTCTGCTACAAACAACCATGCAGAAGCCGAAAGTGCATCTCTCTTCATCACAAGGCACAAACTCAGGGAAACTTGCTATAAAATTCATGGCACACCCGCTGATTGGAAGCCATCAAGACCGACTAATGACAGAGAAAATCATGCCAATATTACAGCATTCTCAGGTGACAACACAACCTCAACTGAATCAAGTCCCTTCTCCAAAGAGCAACTTGAAATTCTACAAAAACTTTTCATCCAAAACACAATCTCTCAGTCTCAATCTAATGCCTCTGTGTCTGGAATTAGCATGTCAGCACAAAGAGGAAATCTCTCATTGGCCCTTATAGTTGACAAATGGCACACAAACCCGTGGATTATTGATTCAGGAGTATCAGATCACATGACAGGAGATGCAATAACATTTTACAAATACAGTCCATCCAATGGAAACTCTACAGTCTGAATTGCTGATGGTTCATTGTCCAAAGTTGAGGGAATTGGTTCAGTCAAGATTACTAAGGATCTGACTTTAAATTTTGTTCTCCTTGTTCCTAGTTTGGACTGTAATTTACTTTCAATTAGTAAATTTGACTCGTGATCTGAATTGTGTAACTAAGTTTTTCCCAAACTTGTGCGAATTTTAGGAATTAGATTCGGGGAAGACAATTGGCAGTGCTGAGATGTGTTTTGGACTTTATCTCCTTAAGGGCCATACTCCTCTAACAAGACAAGCTCAAACTGTAAGTGGTGTGTCTTTTAAAAGTCAGTTTGTTTTAAATTCTCATGTCAATAAAGATAGTGAAATTATGGTATGGCACTACCGTCTTGGTCATCCTAATATTGTGTATTTAGAAAAACTATTTCCTTCAATGTTCATCAATAAAAACCCAAAATATTTAAAATGTGAAAATTTTCTATTATCCAAACATACTCGTAATACCTATCCCAGTCTTTCATACAAACCATCTCGTCCATTTGCCATAATTCATAGTGATGTATGGGGTCCCTCAAGAGTGAAAAATATAATAGGAACTCGATGATTTGTGTCATTTGTTGATGATCACACTAGGTTGACCTGGATATTCCTCATGAAAGAGAAGTCAGAAATAGGTCAAAGTTTCCAAAATTTTAACACCATGATACAAACTCAATTCCAGACTAAGATTCAAGTCTTAAAAACTGATAATGCCAAAGAATACTTCAAATCCGTTCTGGGTACTTACCTTCTAGGACAAGGCATAATTCACTCAAGTTTCTGTGTTGATACTCCTCAACAAAATGAGGTAGCAGAAAGAAGAAACAAACATTTACTTAAGATCTCATCAATAGAATGCCCTCCAGAGTCCTCAAATTTCAAACTTGCTATCAAGTTTTTCTCCAACACTTTCCACATACCAAAATCATCTCAACACGATCCAAAAGTGTTTGGATGCTTAGTATTTGTTCATATACACCAGCAAAACCGCAGCAAACTGGGTCCAAAATCTATCAAGTGCATCTTTCTTGGGTATTCCTCAAACAAAAAAGGCTACAAATGTTTTTCTCCCATTACCCGGAAATTCTACAACTCAATGGATGTGACCTTCTTTAAAAACCAATCCTACTACCCCAAAACTGAAATTCAGGGGGAGAACTTAAGGGAATATCGGCTTTGGGAGCCTCGTCCTAGTCATTTAATCTAACCTTTCGAGTCTCCATCACCTTCACTGCAGCTCTCTGTCGAGTCATATCTTCCTGATTCAGTTATCCATCCTTGTTATGGCAATTCGAGGTTCGGATCAACGAGTACTTGGAGACCTTCCCGACGAGGATGTCGGCTTTATCCAGCAAGAATGGGTTTGTCACATCCTCGTGATTCGACATGTGGCCTGCGTGGGGACCGGCGTGGGTTAAGCAGGTGACATGCCTCGGGTTAGGCATGGCACGGGCCAAGGCGGGTGACCTTGGTTGATGAAGTCTTGTTCGAATGGTTCGCGGACAAGCACGGTGGCAGCCAGGCGTTAGGTATGCGGGGAAGACTAAGGCGAGAGTGCACAGGCTTGGGTGGTCAAACCAAGCATGGCTCAGACAGAGGGGTGGGAGTTGCGGAACTTAGGCCAGCGTGGCTAGGACAGGACCCGAGGGACGTGGTCCAAGCAGACGTGCGGATGTGTGGGCGACCAGAAACGGTCAGATGAGCGTGGGACATTGGTGGGTGTGAAATGCGCGCAAGTGAGGCAGGCGGTTACACCAGTGGCCGAGATTTCTGGGACGCATGGGTAGTGAGAGTCAAACACGTGGCCCATGACCCAGATAGTCGTTGGAACCAGCCCTAGACCGTGATTCAGTCCAGATTCACTCAGGCATTCAGCCAAGACTTAGAGGGCTCAGCGAGTGGGACAAGTGGCTGGTTGGTGAGCCGACATGTGTCTGTTCCTGCCCAGTTCGAGGAGTGGCCGTGCAAGTGGTCCAAGTGGCTTAGCGGGGAGCACGCCACATGACCAGGAACTGAGTTAGTGTAGCCTAAGTTAGTACCTACGTGATTGGGGCTGTCAACCACATTGTGATGTATATATTTATATCGAGTTGAGAAATGCAAAGGACACGGGCGGTTAAGCATTGTGTGATCCTTGCAGCAGGCTTGTATTCCTTTTTATTGTGAGATAAATATAAAGGTTGGGAAGGGGGGTTTCCCATAAACAGGTTTTGTGTGTGCCCAGGTATGTGTGTTTGTTCGGTTTGCTTGCGAGTGTGTGCGAGTGTGTGAGAGTGTGTTTGAGTGGCTGACTAAATGTGTGACTTAGGCCATCATAGGGCGAAACCGAGGAAAAAGGTTGGACCCTGTGACACCTACCTACATCGAACCCTTGGAAGGGCTATTTGTTTTTTTTAGTCCATACTACTATGTGAAAAGGTCCATAATAATTATCATATACCAACAAAATCTTAACCGTTGAATTATATATTTTTGGTTTAAAAATAAAATGAGCTCTATTATAGATTTTCTCATTATTTGGACTATATTCCAGGATGAATTCCACCTTTTTATTTCTTAAATTAGATTTAAAGATATTTTTATCAGTGTAATATGATCTATCAATTTTACTTTTTGTTCAATTTTATAAAATAAATTTGCTTTTAGATATTTTTTTAAAAGCACGTTAATTATTTGGCTATATATATAAATAGTCCCGAGTTTTTTCCCCCCTGAAAAAAGAGTAAAATCTTATCCCCTTCCTCTCGTTTCTGTGTGTCTTAGCTCTGAGTTCCAGTCATGGCGTCACTCTTACTGGGATCCCTCCCAATCCCATCTCAGTACTCGCTTCCTCTGGCCTCTCGCTTTTCCTTTTCCCATTCTCAAACCCTTTCCACTTCCCTTCCCTCTTTCTCAGCCTCTTCCTCCATTTCATCACTCTCCGCTGCTTCTTCTCGGCCGCCATTCCCTTCAGGTAATTAAATAACTTTTCTTCCGAAATCTCACTCCTTTCGTTTGAACCTTTTGCCCTAATTTTTCTCTTCTTCTTGTGCAGTGTACTGTGGCAGAGGCGATAAGAAAACCGAGAGAGGGAAGCGGTTCAATCACTCTTACGGCAATGTAAGACGTTTTGTGTTTTTTTTTTTTTTGGGTGAATTTACGGTGGAGGTTTTTTTTTTTTTTGGTGATTAAATTTCGTGGAAAAATGGAAAAACAGGCAAGGCCGAGGGACAAGAAGAAAGGGAGAGGACCGCCGAGGGTACCGGCTCCGCCGTCGCCGCCGAGGAAAGATAAGTTTGATAGCGATGAGAAAATCAATATCGAAATCGACGAGTCTCTCTTCTCCAACTAATTGAAATTCCCAATTTTTCTTTTTCTTTTCTTTTTTTTTCCCCCTTTATTTTTATTTTGATTTCTGTTTGGTCTGTAATATTTGAGGATAATTTATGACACTTGCTTTTAAGAGTTCCATAGAAATTCTATGTCGATGTTGAATTTTGTTTTCCTACTATTTTTATTCACTTTTACTCCTTTTCTTGATGGATAAATTAATATCTGTTTGGGATGTCACTTATGCTAGAATGGAATTTATAATTGTTACTTATCAGAATAGCGTCAACAATCTTTTTTCTTTTTTTTGATAAATAAGTGTTAATTATCATTTGTGTGATATACTTTGGGTCCTATTGGTATCACTTTTTTTTTTGTTTGTTTAGATCACCTAATGCATTTTCTATTTGATATTTGATTAAGCATAATATATGTATTCTATTGTATTTGGATCTTATTTTTTTGATATATATTCTAATGAAATATGCTTTTGGGTGTAGGTGTTTGCATTAGAATACATCTGAATGCACCTAAAATGGTATAATTCAAAAGGTACTGTATTGGAGAATGTGTGTTAAAAAGGTGAATAGTGTTTTTACTGAAATATGTTCATTGGGTTGTAAATTCACATGCAACTAAACCCCAAGTATTCTTTTTATATTTAAGTTTTATTCTAATTAAATTTTATTTTTTTATCTTAATTTTTAACTGTTTTTTAAAAAATCAATAAAATTAATAATTAGTTTTTGAAAAGTCAACCAACTCTAATTTAAAATTTTCATTTATAACTAATTTATTAAACAGAAGTTAAATATCAAATATTGATTTATATCGTATTATGTTGAATATATATATATATATATATATATATTTTAGATCCAAATGTCTAATTAATAGTTGGTTTTTTTATCGTTTAAAATTAGGGAAACTAAGGGATGAAAGTTTAGCACCTTTGCAAAAAATAGAGAAGTTAGCATGATTCGACCAAGCCCTATAGTTGTCATCGCAAAGAAATTTAGATTTATGGGAAAAAAATAAAATAAAATAAAAACTTTTAATTGTAGTACTCTTTTCCTTAATGTTTTATGGTTGTATGCACTTGGATTCCTTGGCTTGTATTCATTACACATTCCTAAGTGACAGATACTTCTCTTGATTTATCTTGTTATCAACTTTAACTGAACTTTTGCCTGGATACCGGAGGATCGTTATCCCTTAAAGATCTGACATATATATAAAATTATTATATTGCATTGCAGATATGCCTCGGTGTCCCAATCTTTGTCCTAGTTGTAGACAAACAAACCTTCCTGAAAGCATAGTGACGATTGCCGGCTTCCCAAATCTTTTTTTTTTTTTTTTTTTTTTTTTTTTTTTTTTTTTTTTTTAATTTTAAACTTTATTTTATTTAAGTTTTCATAAGCAGGCTTTACAAAATTAGTTATAGAAATTTCCGGACATCTTAGTTCTATGTCTTGGAATTTCATTTCTCCTTAACTTGGTGTTGTATCAGTTGTATTGGTTTGGTACATGCACAAGACTTTAAGCTTATGAAGGTATCAGAGATAACAGAGGAGAAAGATGAAGAGGGCAATTCCTTTATTGACACGGAAGCTCAGAAACAAAAGATCAGAAGAATAATCGAGTATCAGAAGTCTCTCAACTCGTCTTCCGCTTCTTCTCCTTCTTCTTCTTCGGTTGCTTCCTCTACCTTGTCGTCATCATCAACTCACAAAACTAACAGTTTAATCAATTTGATGAGAAGTGGAAGAACATCTTTAAGGAGATTATTCGACATGGAGCACACAAGTTTGGCGACTTACTTTGAGGATTATAGTGGTTCGCCTCTAATTAAGCCTATTCCTCTCTGGGGCAGTGATTCAGAGAATGAAATCTATGATCCTTGGGCATCTATCAACCTGTCTAGACCCTCGAATGATTCAGGGGTTGTAAGAGAAAATTATGTTAATTCAGACTGTAGCTTCGGAAACAAAGATTTTTGCTCTCAGAAAAGGATTGTAAGAACCGGGAACTGCAAATTGACAAGAAAAAAGTCCTTTAGGAGATTGCCGAGATTGCCTAGATTTGGCTTGTGGAAATGCAGAGGATTTATATTCAAATTGAGGTTGAGAAAGTTTAGGCTTGTAATTTGTAGAAGAAAATGATAAGGATAATTATTCTGCAGAATTTTGTAGTTCTTTTATGAACATTTAACAAGAAAACGAACAAATATCATACAAAAAAAGAACAATATTAAGGACACAAGTGGTGTCATGACTTATAAATTGACAGTCAACCTCATAACATAAAAGCTCACATTTTATTAATTGTGGTGCTTAACGCGTATATAACTAAGATTTTTCAGATATCTTAGATAAACAATCAACTAATTATCTTGTTTGTGTCCAAAACGAAGAACCTAATAATCTTATTTACACAAGGGAAAAAAATCAAGAAAGAAGACATAAAATGAAAACCGAAAAAACAAATATACACTGTAAAATACAATTCCGTATCCTAACCGAGCATACCATTCGCAATTTCCGATGCACAACGTCGCCGCAGAATTGTTGCAGATGGTTCGCCATTTACAAACTCAGAAAAAGTCTTTCAAGAACTATAAATGTCTTTGCAAGTGACACAATGACCCGAGATTAATCTTCCCATAGCACTTCCTTCTTCAATCAACAAACTGCTACTTTGCCTATTCCATAGATGCACCCCATAACTCTCCCCACTAAGCTGAAGCACCTTGGCTTTAACCCATCTCAATTGGGCCTCACTTTTGGGCCTTTGAAAAAGATCACCAATCTTTTTCCAATCCACTGGATAAAAGGCCATCGGAGGCAGCACAGTGACGTTAAACTCCGCCCGAGGCCCGACTTTCCGGACCACCCTGGAAACCAAGTAAGGCCCATTATGGCCCCACCTATTCCCATCAAAAGTAGAGGAAAACTCCTCAATGAAATTCAACAAAAGGGGATGATTCATGTCGAAGATAAGAACTGCATTATTCAATCTCGTCCAGTTTTTGGACAAAAAGTCAACGCTTTGTGCTCCTATTGAATTTCTTAATCCAGTTAAAGGCTTCAGAACAATGAAATCTGTGTCTAAATAAATACCACCATACTTGTACAGAATAGCTAGTCTCATGATATTAGACAAGTTCTGAGCTAATGAAATCTCACCAGGATCTTTGTTCCCTTTCTTTAGATCATCCAACCAAGTCTCGGCCGGGGTGTCCTTGAACAGAAACGACAAGTCCGGCGCCACGGCGTGAACCTTGAGATGACGATCGATCAGCGGTTTCAAGATTGTGTAGCCTTTTGCTGAATCCAGAGTCCTTGACAGAATCACCAAACACCCTTTTGGGTGTGCCTTGAAGAGGCTCTCCACAGCCAATAGTTCCCGGCTTCCAAACGATGTCGCCTGAGAAATCCACGTCATGAAGACCCGAACTTCACACTCTGAATTGAAGAACTGCAACACCCTGGAATGGAATTGCTTGCTCAGCAAGTCTGACTTGAAAATCTCGAGCTTAGGCAAGCTTCTCTGAAGCCAAGCAATTCTCTCTCCTTCTGTGACGTTTAATGGCGTTATGAAAGGATTAGAATTCGCCTTTTTTCTTTGGGTTAAATCTTCCTTTACCGACCGCAGACGAATGTTGCCAGAAGTAATAATTGCATATTTGCTTTTTTGTTGTACCTCCGAAATTTTGTGCGCGTCTCTCAAGTAACGGAAGAGAAGCCCGTCGGCGTAGAGGACGAGGATTACTAGAGAAACCAATATGGTGGAGAAGATTTGGACCTTATTGTTGTCCGGCATGTTTTTCGATAGTTTTGTTCTCATTTTCGATGTCGTCAGGGAACTTACATGTGGAAAGGACTGATATATATTTCTATAGGCTAAAATTTAAAAAAGACTTAAAAAAAAAAAAAAAAAAAGTTAAAGAAGACAATTCGAAGAAACTCCCATGAATGGAAAGTTAACGACGACTAAGGCTATGTTTGGTACGAGGAATGGAGAGAGTTGGAGGGATGAAGAGAGTGAAGGATAGAGAGAATTGTAGGAATCTTTGTGTTATTTGGTAAGAAGAATGAGAGTTAAATGACAAATAAATAATTATTATAAAATTACAATTTTGTCCATTATATTATAAGTTAACTATTTTTTCTAAAATGATAAAATAGACATTTCAAACTTAATGGGAGGGATTGCTTGAATCTTTTTATTAGTGGAAGGATCCACTTTTGTGGGCCCAAGAGGAGAGCCCCTTCTTCCATCCCTCTCTTCTTTCCTCTCCTCCCTTTAACCAAACAAGAGATTTGCCCTCTCCCTCCACCCCTCTTCCTCCATCCCTTTCCCTCCCTCCATCTCTCCTTCGAGCCAAACAGAACCTAAAAGACTTTGACAAAGGTTTTTGTGTTTTTTTTTTTTTTAAGGCCGCCTGGTCTTGATATATTCAGGTTGTGGTTCAACTTTTGAACCATTCAATGGCGTAGTTTATTGGTAAAAGTCATTTATGGAAAATTAGAAGTCAATAGAAGTCATTTTTGGAATATTAGAATCCAATAAGTCGCCACACGCGAAAATCATGTTTGTTATTGCTGGGGTCCATATATACAAGTAATCCCTTAATCAGTGGAAAGATTATTAATTGAAATAAACACTGTTCTAATCAGTACCGTGTGAGAACTGTGCTTACGAGAGATGATTTCGTGCGAATAATTAATACATATACATATGCATGCCGTGTAGTTTTAAGTTTTAACAAATTGACGTGCAGTCAATTTATAATATTGTTTAATTAACATGATTTTCAGCAATTGTCTGAAAATTATAATATAGTGGGATCCATTTATTAGTTTAATAAATTTATCTTCCTATATAACAGTGGGATCCATTTATTGGTTTAATAAATTCCTCTTCCTCAAGGTCTATCGCTCTACTACGTGGGATATGTGCTTGTGTGAATATAAAAAATTAACATGATTTTTGGCAGCAGTGTGCTGGAAAAATTTTCAGCTTAATTTGAGAGAATCCAATTTAAGGGTTTTGGACATTTTTGTTGGTGAACTTTTTCTTGATTTGATCATAAGTTGCTCTTAAGTAAACTTGATAAATTGTTGCAGAGTACTAGCAAATAAATGATAATTGTTAAGCTTTGGATGAAAAAGATGGAGTGAAATTTTGGATATAACTAATAAAACGCCTTATGTCATTATCTATGAAGAAGTTTTCTTCAAAAACTTACATGTAATTTCATCAGTTGTCATGACACTTTTAAATTTATTAGATTTAGTGAGAATTGATCAAAATTAAAAGACTAATAATTACTTACCAATAAGCTTAAAAAGGAAAAAGAAGTGAAAACCCCCAAAATTCTATTATCATAGCTATTAATGTTGAAAAAGAAAAATAACTGCGTGTTTTAATTGTCATTCATTTTCAAACTTGTTAGGGACCCAACATCCATGGTTGTGAAAAAAAATCTGTGAGATACGCAATGCTAAAAGTTATTAATTATATAGCGATGCTAGTGAGAAATGCTTTATTATTATTTTTAATCTTCTAAAAAAAATTAAAAAAAAAAAGAAAAGAAAAGAAAATAAAATAATACAACATCTACTTGTTGGTTGGTTTAAAAGATAAACAAAGTTCATTGGATCAATGATAGCATATTAAATTTGAGAAAATTCATTGAAAATGAAAGAGAAGGTTGGTGGGATGTCCCTGTAGTCTAATTACTTCCAACTTTTTGCAAATTTTATCTTTCTTTAAGGATCTTTTTTAATCAAAATATTTGAAATCACACGTTCCACGTTCACTCATGTTCAAACATGAGGTCTAAGGCTAAAAAATTATACTACTTCTTTCCATTTTCAAACAGGGAAAAAAAAAAGTGGATTAATTAGAGGTAATGAAATTCATTAATTGACAGCAGCTCGATAGATATGCCCCTAAAAAACTATAATGACATGTTTGGATCATAGATTCCCATGTAGAATTTAAATTGTGTATTTAAATAAAATTCATGTTTGAGTTGTTTTTTTTTTGTTAAAGTAACATTTGAATAGTGTAAAGACAAGAAAAATAAAATAAAAGAAAAGGAGTGTGGGACAGATTTTTAAAAACTGAAAATTTGGATTTGAATTTAAGTTGAATTATTGTTAAACAATAAAATATTCAAATAGTTTCACTATATTAGTCCGGAAATAATCCAAGCAAATGTGTATTGCATTTGAGTACAATACTAACTATTTCAATAGTTCATCCAAATGAGCCATAAGTAATCACAAATTTTATTCTGAGGTAATTTCACACCTCATTGGGGAAAGTGTTTGTTAATTATCAATTAGAATAATTACGTTGTTGTTATGCCTGACAAATCTAACAAGTTTTTTTTTTTTTTTTTTTGACAAGCCTAATTAGTTTATTGTTGGCGTGCTACAAGGTGTGGTTACGAAAGTGCCTTTTGGAATTTGGATCAAATGTATAATATAAACATCTAGTCCACGTTATTGACATTTCGCTGTCGTTTTCGTTTCGAAGGGTCCACATCATTTGTTTGCAATCGACACTATATATATATATATATATATATATATATTATATTTATATATACATACACACACATACAATTAGCTTGAAGCGAATCGGTATACGCCCTCTTCCACTGTCATCGTCATGTGTCATTTCCTTTTTACCTCATGAAAGAAGTTTTCTCAAATCTAACCCTAAAACAATAACGAAGAAGGACAATTTTATACATTTAAAATATCTAAAGGGTCTGCTTGTTTCGCATATATGGTTGGTCATCTCATTTCAGAAATAAAATAAAAATAGTGTTTGTTTAGACTTAAAAGTTATCTTAACTTCAAAAATAAGATGTAAAAAAAAAAAAATCCCTTTTAAGGATCAGCTCTTTCACTCATGTTCATTTCAAATCTATTTTGTACATTAACATTTTTAGTCTAAAAATAATCGCTCATCTGATTAAGTTTTAAAATTTCGTATCTTTTTTGTTTCATTTCCGATTAAAATGATTCTTTTTTCAATATGTTTATAATTAACAAAGAAAGAATTTATATTAACACCCGGCTAAAATGTGATAAGATTTGTTTTAAAAAAAAAAAAAACTTTCAAATTACTTTTTAAAATATTTATCCAAACACCAATTTAAAAATTTTGCCTTTTTCAGAATTCTAAAAAAAAAAAAGAAAAAAAAAAAGAAAGGTACATCCAAATGCTATATCAAGAGTATAAATTTCTTATCGAGTGAACTAGCTGCATGTATTCCAAGTTATTCCGATCTAGTGCTTCCTAAATAAACAGTATTATCGTTATTAGCATTTGATAAGTAAATCTTATTAAAAGCCTGTCTTTATAAGTAAAATATTCGATTATCAATTGGTAAAGCTTTCTTTATTTTCCTTGAAAACAATATAAAAACTTTATTGCATTATTAATTGCAGCAGAATTTGATCCTACGATCTCGCCGTTATTAACCCAATTCATCCTTACCAACAAGGCTAATATCAGTTGACATTGGCTCAATTAGATCCTTTATTCTATTTAATTTAGGTCTCCTAAGTAGCGTGGCATAAATGCTATACCGAACGAGAGCTTGCTAATTAATTAATGGATTCGATTGTTCAAAAGGGGCCTAGCGCTCTGAGACGGAACAACTAATTTAGACCAGTAATTTAATTCTCAATAAATTTATGTTCTTTGTAATTAATGCTTTGGTCCTTTTAGATACACTTTTTATGATGATTTTTAAATCGTTCAGACTTGTTCACAAATCACAAGGATTATTGAATTTTTAACCACGACATTTGTTGTTGTTCAATGACCCATTTATGGAAGGAAATTGTGGGAATAACTATTTTAGTTTTAGAATTTTTACCCGCTTAATCACTAGTTTAGATTTTTATAATTTTGATCACTTTTTTATTT
Organism: Ficus hispida; assembly: GCA_025413025.1. Lineage (NCBI taxonomy): Eukaryota > Viridiplantae > Streptophyta > Magnoliopsida > Rosales > Moraceae > Ficus > Ficus hispida. The sequence goes on from CM046372.1 coordinate 20,722,658, forward strand.
GACTACACATCTCTCTTTCTCCACCTCTCTCTCCTTCTCCCTCCCTCCCTCCTCAGACCTACTATCAGGTGAGATGCCGTCGCCATCTGGTTTGGAAGTCCGAATTATCCGAGACCATCTCCAACTTGCAATCCTCGACGCTCACCGTGACCTCCTGCGATCGGCGTCGGTAATCAGCCGCTGCGACCAACGATCACCTTCACGCATCTTCCTTTTGTCGCAATCTGCAACCCCCTCTCTCTCTCTCTCTCTCTCTCCGGCCTCCACACATCTCTCTCTCTCTCTCCGCGCCGTCAACAGAGACCAGATCCGTTGTGGCGACTTTTTTTTTTTGTTGAATAAAAAAAAAACTTTTGTGATTATCTTAATTTTGTGTGATTTTTTTTTCTTCCCAAATTGAGAAAAATAAAATGAGGGATTATATATTAATCATTTGACAAAATTATATATTAAAAATAATCTGATGTAAAAAAGAAACAAAATATAATTAAGGTAAATCTATCAAAACGGTATTCTGATGAATACCAATTGACTGGTCTTGAAGAAGTAAAAATACTGAAGTCATTATAGATTGAGTATGTGCGTTCTTTTTTGGGCATTCCTCAAAATTTTTCTATTTATTATATTATGCAACTTTAATTTAAGTTTAGAGTTTAATTTTACCCATAACTATACATAGTAATAAGTCATCTATAGACTTTGGTAGAGTTTGTGTTTGATGTTGCTTTTATTTGTTTGGAAAATGATATTATTGTTGCTATCAAAGTAAAAATAGAATAATTTGATCATGATGTTGAGATTGTTTTTGAAATTGTATTTAGTATGTTTTCAGAGATATTGGTTTAATTACAAGAAAAATGTGAATTATGTTTGCGTATGTTTACAGAAACATGTGTTAAGTTATATAGCCTTTAAAATAAAAATAATATTTAGCCATTTTTCATTTATTTAACAAAAACTATTCTCACCGTTTTTTTGTTCTTGTTTTCGTTTTAAAATAATTTGCTAAACAAACGCTACTTAGAAAATATTTAGTTTTCATACCTCAAAAGACATATAAAAACATTTTCAAAAACACTTGAAAACAAAACCAAGCCCAACTAAAGCTAATTTTTGAGTTAAGTGTTTGGAATCATATTAAAAATAAAAAAAATATAAAAAACTTATTAATGTCAAAATAGTTATAAAAATTTATAATAATCAATAAAAATGTTAGAACATATAACTAAAACTTTGATACAAATTTCAAAATCTACTTACATTTTTTTTTAAAATCATATTTTGTGAATTTGACAGGAAACTTCTCTAAAAATATGAGGTATTATTGACATTTCATCCAAACATTATGAGATATAATTTTTATATTAAAAAGTCAAAAACAGCTTTTATAAACCCATAACAAAGAGTCCTATAAGTCTATAAAAATGACAAATTATATATATATATGAATAAGACCAGGACCAATATTAGATTAAAAAATGGACGAACTTTTTGTGAAGTTTGCTAAGTTGTTGTCGTCCTGGGTGTACATGTACATGTGCATATATGCGTATCTTCAGAAAAATTAATATTGTACGATCTGTTATAATAATTACATATTTCATTTGATAACCGCATAAAAAGACAAAAGAAAAATACTGGATATATTTTCCAACCAGAAGAGATCCGTATTATTGGAGGAACTTATTAATTTAATATTTTCTTGATCATCAACTTAATATATATAATATATATGGCCCTTAAGCAAGGATCATCTTACGTCACACTTGATTTTTTTTAATTTTTTTATTCTTTTTATATATAATTGACCAATTGTTTTGAACCAACGTTTCGTGATGAGATTCATCCGTTACATATCTCTCTCTCTCTCTCTCTAACTTTGTACAGGTAGAAAGGAATCTCTGGAAAGAAAAATAATAATAATAATAATAAGAAATCCTTCTCATGTAATGCAAGGCTTCTATCTTTCTAAATCGTCCCCACTTATAAGTTATGACAAAATATCATATTTGCGTTCTGTCGCCTCTTTTAATCTCTTTATATTTCCTTAGCCATATACATATAACAAAAGTTTATCCATTTCCAAAAATAAAATAGTTCCTCTCAAAAAATAAAATATATCAAAATAAAAATAGTTAGTGAAATTTAAGAAACTAATGTGAATCGAAAATACAAAAATACTTGAAAACTTGTTATTATCTTAAAAAAGAGAATTCCCTAAAGATATTATTCAAAAATTTGGTTAACTTATAGTTTGTCTTTTGTTTTTTAAGATCAAAATTCATTCAACTTTAGTTTGTCTTTTGTTTTTTAAGATCAAAATTCATTTAATTAAATTATCTTACAGACACCAAATGTAACAAAACACTCGATAAAAAATCGATTATATAAGTAAATTCTAAAGAAGCACAGGAAAAACGATGCAAGATAAGACTCAATGTTGAGAAAATTCTTCACATATCAATTTGAGTATACATAAGGCTTTTTTTGAAACCACTGTAATCGATGGAAGCTTTAATATATCGAGAGCATGTAACATATAGAACCAAGATCACAAACATTTCCACTTAGATTCATAATTAGTGAAATTTCTAACTCGTCAAGACTTAAATCTGGTGGACCAAAAACAAAACAAACATACGATGGGAAAAATTATTACAAAGAAAATACTAACACTACAGGGAGAAAATATCGAGACCTTTATTTGACTAAAACATAAACAACTAAAGTCGAAGGTACGACCAGCACAAGTCTTCAAAGAATGTACAGCCGATAAAAGAACTATCAGAATAGGAGGAACGCTTTGTAGGACAAGCGGCGGAGCCAACAAGAAGATTTCATATAAAAAACGTGAAAACATGTGCCAACACTGTCAACATCTAGAACCGATACCACCACATCCACAAGACGCCCACACTATTCGCAATAAAACCCCAAAAGAGTACAATCACCAAAACCAAAAAATGCCTTCAAGCCATCCTGATTTCATCCTCTAAATGAAATCAAATCCGCCTCACGAAGCCCACATTTTTATACCTCGTATTTCACTCTTGTTAAGAAAGTATACCTTGGTTTTTGATGTTTTACATTTTTATACCATCGGATTTTGTTTAAAATACAAATGTACACCTTTTTTTTAGTCAACACGTAATTTTAATCAAAAATACCTAAAAAAGAAAAATTAAAATTAAAATTAGTATTTACCTTTTGTACCTTGCATTTTTGTTTTTATTTAAAAATATATTATGCAATTTGAAGTTCTTTATTTTATACCTTTATAATATATTTAATACATATATCTATATTTTTTCTTAGTAACATTTATTTTATTCTAAAAAATAACGTAAATACCCTAAAAATGAACTTAGAAAATAATTTAAGAAATTTAAACTAAGGGTATTTTGGGTAAGTTAATGTCAAAATTAAGTGTTGACCTAAAAAATGTATAAATTTATATATTAATTGAAATCTAAAGGTATAAAAATATAAAACTTTAAAATAAAAAGGTATAATTTATGTATAAAAGCAAAAATATATGGTATAAAAATGTAAATAACCCTATTAAAAATATTATAAATTTCCACATTTTATTTGTTTTTTTATTATGTATTTACGTTGTCAATACATTACTATCCACAATTATAATAGAATTGATAAAAAATTATTATCAAGAGAAATGAATTTTTTCTTGAACTTAATCAATGAATTTAATGGAAAACCAACCTCACGTTTAAATTTTAAAGAATTTTATTTACTTCCTGAACAGAAACAAATAAAAATCAATTTAGATTTAGAAGTGCGAGAAAAGAAAAATAAGATTTCTATTTGAAAGATTTCTAACATAACCCTAATTTTGCACCATTGTGTTGCCCGAGGGAGCCACCACCAGAGACAAGGATGAAAACATCATAGAAGACGATCTGTCACCGGATGTGAAGCCACATAAAAGGTCATGAAGTTAGTGGTGGATCTATAAATTTATCTCAGTGAGAGAACATAAAAAAAATTTTCTTAAATTTAAAGAATGACTTTTTATGAATATTAATTATTTTTATTTCATTTTGATCAACATATGGTTCTTGTATTTTGAAGCATAAGAATTTGTTCTCTGAACTGCATCACAAATTTGAGAAATATGAAAAAAAAAAAATGGAGTTTTTAGCCCATGATCTGCTATAAATGGTTTATAATTTTTTAAATAAAATATTAAGTGGGGGCGTATTTAAGAGTGAAAATTTTTGAGTGGAGGAAAAAAAAAACAGTTAAAGAAATGTGGGGCTTTATTTGAAGTAAAAAAAAAAATGAGTTAAGGGTGCGTACCCCACTGGCCCCCAGCCAAATCTGTTCCTGGTAATTGTTCACGATTGCTGCGAGGAAGCAATTCTTGATAGAGATCGTGACTCTGGCGAGGATGGTGTGGCCACAAGGTCGAGAGAGCAATAAATGATGACTGTGACTGTGTGTGTGAGCGCCGACTGTGACAATGGGGAGGAGCGCTGATGAGATTGGATGCGGGGAGAAAGAAGCAGGGACATTTTAGGGATTTTAGAAAAGTTTGTTGAAGCACGTTAAATCTTTGTATTATCTTCTTTCTTGTATTTTTTTTTTCTCTAATTGTCATCATGGTAACAAAGCAAATAATACTCATACGAATCCTTTATCTTTCATATTAACGCCTCTACTTTCTTCTTTATAATAATAGATATAACTCTTAGTGGAATGAACATGTACTCTTATATTAATATTGAAAATGCATATAATACGTATTTTAGGTTTAGAGCCTGGTTGGGGGATTTTTGAAGATAGAATTTTGATTGATTCGGAAAATATATCTGGTTGAAGTATGAATTAGAAATAAACTTTGATATAAAAAATAGTGCACAAATTGGAAATAAACTTTGATATAAAAATAGTGTATAAATTTAAATTATATTCGAAAAAAATATGTAAAATGAATATTATTTTATTTATCACATCATTATGAATATTTTAATACAAGAGTTATCTTATTTGATTTTTTTTGAGATTTTGAGATTTTTGATAATGATAGAAAAAGACAATGAATCGTAATTTTAATAATTAAGATGGTAAAATATCATCCGGAGACATCGTCGGCACATATTGTTAGACTGATTCTAATACACATATATATCATGCTTGGAACATGCGTGTGGAATTTAAAATCTTTGTTGAGATTGCTCAGAAGTCAACTATGGCGAGCACAATGATTCGGCATAATGACATGCTGGACTAGGGTGACAGAATGACTATCTAGGCGATGGGATATATATATATATATATATATATGATTACTACAAAATATATGGTAGAGGTTAAACTAATTGATGGTGATTGCGAATCTGGTGGGACTTTAAATCCTATATATATGTATATATATCTTCGTTGCCATTTATAAATAAAATAAACTGATATATTTAGTTTAGAGTGATTTTATTGACACATCTCCATTAATTTTTCACACCCTTTTTTTAAATACACACATATCTTAATTATAAAGTAAGTAAATTTATTTAATACACACCCTTATATTTTACAAACTTATCCATAACAACTTCCCTCAAATAAATTATTAAATATACTAAAGCAATGGGTAATTTCACTATGCTTTCTACAGTAATTTACTATACATGCTCTTTTTTTTTATATATTTTTTATTTATGTTGTTTTTACTACAATAATATACAGTAATTTTTGTTACAGTTATGTATAATAATGTACAGTAACTTTTACTTTTTTTTATAGTATAATGATTTTTTTACTCTTCATCCAAATTATTTTTTTCTTTGTTACAGTATTATGTCGGTTTTACCTATTCTGTTTTTTGGTCAATTGGTAATTTTACTCTTGGGTTTTAGTTACTTTTACTGTTTGATACAGTGTCGGGATAACTTTGTCATTCTAAAATTATTAATTGATGATTTTACCCTTCATTTGTAGTTGTTTTTTTTTTTCTTTGTTACAGTATTGTTCCGGTTTTACCATTTTCTTTCTTTTTTTTTTTCAATTGACAATTTTACGCTTTGGCTTTAGTTACTTTTACACCTTGCTATAGTGTTGGGATAACTTTATCTTTTTAAAATTATTTATGGATGATTTTACCCTGCCTTTGTAGTTGCCTTTTCTGATAGTTATAATAACTGGACATTATTATCCTTTTAATGTGTATTTTTTTATTTTGTCCATTGAAGATGTGTTAAAGTGTAATATTTGTATGTATATAATACAACTGAAATTTATTTATTTTCTTTTGTTTTTTTTTATAAAAAACAATTAACAAAAAAATAATAAAATCTGTTTTTAATTTGGTTGTTTTTCTTTAATATTTTTCCCCTTTTTAGTTTTTTTCCTTTTATTTTTTTCTTTTTTTTTTCTGCTTTCTAAGATTTAAATTTTAAAGTTTATTTTTTTATTCATCTTTTCTTTGTATTTTTGTTATTTTATAATTTTTAATAATTTTTGTTTCCACATTTTTTATTTTTAAATTTTTTTATTCTCTTTTTTCGATTTTTGCTTGGTTTTTTTGGCTTTTTTATTTATTGGGTTTTGTTTTTTAGATGTCATAGTTAATTTTTGTGTTTTATATGTATATACAAAAAATAATAGAATATGTTTTTAGTTTTGTTGTTTTTCTCCAATCTTTTTTTCTCCTATTGAGTTTTTTTCTCCTTTTATTTTTTTCTATTTTTATTTTTAATTATCATAATCATTTTTATTTCTCTATCTTTATCTCTACATCACCGGAGAAAAGTTTTTTTTATATTATTATTATTAGTAGTAGTAGTTTACATTTTTATAATTAAGAGAGATCTTGAAAAAAAAAATTAAAGAAAAAAAGATTGAGCAAAATATAGGTATGATCTACTTTTTTTGTTTTGTTTTGTTTTAATTTTTATAAGTTATTTTTAGCTTTTTTTTTCCTAGATTTATATATTTTGTTTTTCGCTTTTTTGATTTATGTTAGTTTGTTTTTCTAGCTTACGGTGGTGGTTTGGAATGCGAATACAAATAGAACTATTGAAGACCTTTTTTTTTTGTTTATATTTTTGGAAACTTATTATAATTATACTATTTATCATAACAAACTGTATTATTAAATATTATTTAATTTTCTTATTTATTTATCTATTTATTTTCCTCTCAGCAATGCACAAACATTAAATTAGTATTATTCTATTACTTTATATTTTTCACATCATTATTTTATATTATTTTATCTACTTTATTATTCAACACTCTCTCTCTCTCTTTTTCTTTCATTTTGTTGTTGAAGCTGTAGTTATAAAGCCTATTTTTTTCATCGTAAAGCAAAATCTAAAAACAATAAATAAATATCTTTTTAAATGAGTATATTTACATTACTTTTGAGAACTTAAAAATTTCAAGAAAAAAGAAGTTTGCAAAACGAAAAAGTAAAAAGTAGTTATTGAAAAGTGAAAAATAAGACTCTGGTACTAGAGTTTGAGTATAGCAAAAAACAAGAAAACAAAAAAACAAAAAGGTTTATATAGTGTTTATTTAGGCATATATAAGACAGATTTGTGTGAAGAGAAAAGAAGTATCATTTGAGTTTTTTTCGTATTACACTATAATGATATAATTAGATTATTCTAATTGTCCTTTCGAGTTAAACATTTTAATATAAACACATATTTAACAATGTAGATGGCTTAAAATAAGATATTAAAGTTGTCAGAAACAAAAGCGTAAAAATATACAAATTTTAATATATGTGTAACTATTGCTATATTGTTTCTCAAAAAATAAAAGAAACAAAAACATATTGCAATATTATAAAAGGATAAATTGCTATGATGATCACTGAACTCTTTAAAAGGATATCGATTGGTCTCTAAATTTTTTTTTTTTTTTTTTTTATCAAATGGTCTCCAAACTTTTAAAAATAATGCAAATAAGGGACAAACCGTAACTACCGTTAGATAATAGATGGAAAACAAAAATTTAAATCCTGATTTTGGTATGAATTGACTAAACTAACCTTACAAAAAATCTAATTAAAAAAAAAGGGGAAAGAAAGCATTTTAAAATCATACGCCACTCTTGATGATCTTCCACCTGGCCAAGAACCTCACGACCAAATTCTAGCAAAATGGGATGTGTGAATAGAACTTTATATGTTCAAAATCTTGAACATATATATTAGTTTTTAGAATTCTAGCCAAAAAAAAAAAAAAAATTTAAGAAATTACACTAAATGACATATTGGTGAGACAGTTTGAAGTTTATATAGCATATAATTTGTAAGGATAGGAAAATAATAGCATATCTGGGTTTTTTTTTTTTTGGGGGGGGGGGGGGGGGGGGGATACTAGCTTTACCATCATCATCAAGGTGTCGCCGTTGGCTTCCATCAACACCGGCGGCATGTCAAACGTTGTTGCAGGCTCGCAGCTTGTATAACCTCCACTGATACGTCGCAGCTTTTATTATTATTATTTATATGAAATAGTCAATTTCTGAAGAAAATAAATACAATATATATAGTAAATAATTGACAATCGTTTTATTTACTATGTTATTTAGGTAGACACTTTCAAAGTGAATCCTTAATAAATATTTTATATACTTACAAATATCACATTAATATAATAATGCAAAGTATCGGATTTACATGTAAATAATCGAATTTACTCCGTTAATTTTGAATTTACTTGCAAATATAGAACTCGGCAATTAATAAACTAAAAAAAAATAAAAAGCGCCGGTATATAAGATATTAACTGATAAAAAATTGGATTTAATGTTTTTATCTGTTTTACTCAGTAAATCCATTTTATTTACTTGTAAATTCATTTTAGTCGATTTAGCTGTAATATTTACATAGTAAATAATGGAATTACTAAATATGCTATTAATTTAAAAACAACGTGAATAAGGATTTACAAGTAAATTATTATGTAAATATTGGATTTATTGATATACTAAGAGTTTGAAAAACAATGTATTTAAAGGATTACTTTAAGTACTGGATTTACATACGAAACCCAATATTTAGTACATATACAAAAAATCTTATAAAAAAAAAAAACCACTCTAAAAATGGATTTGTTAATACTAGATTTACTTAGTAAGTATGAGATCTACATGAAAATAACTAAATTGTAAACCAAATCAACTAATAGATTTACTTAGTTATAAAAAATATAAAAAAATAAAAAAAATAAAACGATGGTCTTGTATTTCAGAAGTACATACTTTTAAAGAGATATGGGCAAATAGAGCACCTAAAATTAGATTCTGCTCCAAATATTTCGAGAAGAATTATTTTTCAAACAAATTTTAAACCAAGGTGTAAATCTTGACTTAGTGGAATATGGTAGATTAGCAATCATTCAACTTTTAAAGCATTCAATTATTTAAAACATCCGGGACAAATATGTCCAAGCAAACTGCAATAATGACTAGTAGGGACAAACCTCTTTGGTTTATGCCTAGGAAGTGTGGGTCTAGATTTCTTACCGGAGAGAGAACTAAATTCAGGAGTTGATAAACCTTTAACAAACACGATCTTTGGGATAGAAAATTCACCTGTGTAGCCTACTCCATGATGATCTCCACTTAACTTCCCTAGAGATAGGATGTGATCAAGTTTGGCTGAACCTGAATTTAGCAGGTTCAAGGACTTTTGTGTGCTTTCCAATTCAATTGTGGTCTCTTGAAACTTCTTTTCTTCTCGGCAGTAAGAAATTCATAAATTAATTACAGCCATCTTCATCACTTCCTTTTCTTTGGTAAGTTCAGCAACACATTCTTCCTAAGACATCGAGGCTGCAAACCTTGATCCATTTGCTATACATCTTCTTGTGTGCCCTCTAGATATCATGATCACTGAGATCATCATCTCACTGCTATATCATCAATTCAGCAGCTGCAGTTGATGTTGCAACTAATGTAGCATTAGATGTTGCAACATTTTTCGCAACAATGACGGCAGAATCCACCAAAGTGTCACAATCAGTCATGGCATTAAAAGCAACGTAGTCAGTCACTTGTTTTCCATCATCCTTTTGGCTGCTTTCAAATTATTCATCACTGCAGGGGCTGTTCAAAGATTTTCCCTTTTCATTGAGGGTATTAGCACACTCATATTGAATATGCCCGAAACCTTCACACTCCTGACACTGAATTCTTTTACCTTTCTTCTTAACATCAAAGATATTGGCAGCCTTCTCATTTTTTCGCAAATTGTGTGGTTTTCCAGAATTTGAATCTTTATTCTTTCTGTTCATCTTTTTCAGAATTTTGTTGAAATTTTTGGTCAACAAGGTAAGTGTCTCGATCAAATCTTCCTCATCATCAAAATCATTTTCATCAATGTGACTCTAAACTTCGGCTTGAAGAGCGATGTTTTATCCTCTTTATTTCGCTTCAAATTCATCTCAAACGTTTGTAAAGATCCCATTAATTCATATAATCTCATAATACCCACATCTCAAACTTCTTCAATAACAGTGACTTTGTATGCAAACCTTAGGACTTTCTCACAAGTTTAGTCTTAGAATATTTTCTTTGATAGAAAAAGCTTGGTTAGCTATATCACAAATTCCATCATCAAAGTCGGCAATCGTCTCACTTTTACGCATCCTCAATTTATCAAACTGAGTAGCAACATTCGAAACTTTTGACATATTCACGTCGTTCTTTTATATGTACTCTCCAAAATTTTCTAACCCTCCTTAGTGGTCTCACATATGGAGATAAACTTGAATTGATTTGCATCAGTCGCATTATGGACGCGTTTACTAAACCATAAAGGAATGCAATGGGATTGGAAAGTAAAGTAATGGAATACGAAGGATGATCATTGATTCTCTTTATAGTGTTTACTTATATATTAGAAAGTGTAAAGGGATTACTAACCTTAATAATGTTAATCTTATTAATATAATTTCTAAAATATCCTTATACATAATTAAAAAGACATTAGCACATGTAAGGGTATATAAGCAATTTTGATATACATTCATTTTGATAAGGAATCAATACCAAGGGGATGTAAGGATTGATATCCCCTTTTTCATTCCTTATATTTTGTGGAGACTACTAAATCTCATTTCTCATTTTGAAAGTAAACACATGATTAAGTAGGAAAGGAAATAACTACTTACTTTCCATTTCTCTTTGATGCAAAGTCAACATGCCCTAAATGTGGCGTTCAAGGCCTTTGAATTGTTGTTGGCCAAACGATCTTAGTCACTTGTCCAAGTCTCTGCATATTTAAGAATGGTATTCTTTTCAGCATCAGAAATGGTAGGATGTGTCCAACCAGTCAAAATAGCACGCCAAGCTTTTTAATGAACAGCCTTTATAACCGTCTTCTTCCAAGCCTCAATAGGGGATAATTTGGTCCAGTAGTGGTGGGCATGAAACAGAAACTCCTTCACGTAGGAAGTTCATGCCTGCAAAAACTGACCAAACAAAATGTTAGTAAGCCACTGATCTGATACCAATTGCAAGATTTGTTTTTTTTTTTTTTAATCAATTTATCAAATTCAATTAATTTATCAATTTAATTGAATTATTAGAGATGTAAATAAATAAATGACACATACAATTTTTACGAGATTCGACCACACCTATTACTTGGGACCACACCCAATTATTGAACAATTTACCAACTAACCACAATTACACACACCAATCGGACTTATACAAGTAAAAATCTCCCTCTTTGATTTTGTCACTGCATGTAGAATTTACTTGATAGACTTGATCAACGAGCACCATTTGTTTTCAATGTCTACTTTGTTGTATTCCCTTCAAACTGTAGATCATATTCTCTCGAAGACTACATATTCTTCTTCCAAAAAAGTGATATAACACTAAAGCTTCAAAGTCTCAAAATCTACATGAATAATTCTGGGTTTTACAATCAACAAATTGTTTTTCAGATTGTAATATATAGCAGCACAAATCTTAATGTAAATCTCCGATCAAGTCAATTCAAATTACAATACTTCAAAATTCGAATTTTAATTCTACTTTTTCAAGGAACAAAAATATCCAAATAAAGCTAATATTTATAGACAAAATCTTTAGTAATTAAATTCATCATTTAAAAACATGATCTTGGGATAATTTGAAATCCAAATTCAAATAGGATTAGGAATCCTAAATTAATTTGGATTTCCTTTTAAAATTCAGAACCAGATAATAATCTAACGCAATTATCCACTCTTTCAGTACTATCTTCAAATAACTCTAGCTAGCAAATATCTTCAATTAGTTTTTTAAATCTCCAAAAGCTATCCATATGACTGTTGTGCAGTTGTTGCAACATGTCTTGAAACATCAGCCTAGTCAAAAACAGTTTTTGATTTTCGGTTTTTGTTTTTGTTTTTTTGTTTTTCTTCAAAAAAGGGATCTGTTGGTGGCCCATTATTTCTTATTTTTTAAGTTCATCCAGGAAGGGATGAATTCGAACCATCATCCTAGTCAAAAACAAGTTTTTGGTTTTCTTAAATGTGTTGCCATAAATGCCAACTAAAATACACCTAACACTATTTATACACACATATACCATAAAACTAGGTAATTAGGTTTAGAGTAATCATAATATTATTAGATTGTGTATTTGTCTAATGTCGCCAAGTTATGGAGTTGTTGCAACTTTTAAATGTGAAATGAGTGAGGGTGTTAGATTGTGGATTTGGATCTTGGACCATGCTAGATGTGAGGATGTTAGATTATACATTTGCCTCATATATCGTCAAAATATGGGGTTATTCCGGTACTTAAATATGGAGCAGACTCCCTCTCTCTTTGAACTAGCTTTTAAGAATGAGTTTTACCCAGGTCCCATGACTAAAACATGCATGTGCAATATAAGAATCTTCGTTGAGCTAGCTCAGAAGTCAACAATGGCAAAAAATGCAATCATTCGGCATTTATTCGATGGAAAAGTGAAATTGCAACTTGAAGAAATTACACAAGTTGATCATATTTAAACAGTCTGTTCAAAAAATAACAACAAATAACTTATTCACATAATTGATATGTTTTTTTTTTCTTAATAATAAAAAAAAAACTTTAACCCTTTCAAGGTGTTTAGTTTAATTTTTTTAGAGTAATTAACCTAAATAACGCCTGAACTCTTTATAAGGTGACGGTTTGGTCCCTTTTTTTTTTTTTTTTTTTTTTTTATCGAGATAACCCCAAACTCCTATTTTCTTAGCTATTACAGTTCTTTTCATCAAACTCTATTAAATTTCTAATGGAATGATCATTTTTGTAGTAAAAAGACTAAAAATACCCTTCAATATCCTCATTCTCTCTCTCCCATCCCCTCTTTATTGCCCCCCCCCCCCCCCTATCCCTACCTTTGCAGACAACTAGCGCCGTCCTTAAGCCTAGGCCCACCCCCCCCCCCCCCCCCCCTCACGATCTGAGTAATGAAGAGAGTATAAGATGAATTTTTGTTTTTTTTTTTAATTATTTTTTTATTTTTTTAAAATTATTTATTGTCAAACTAGATCACATGCATTGCACGTGGCTCATTAAGTTAAAAATTTAATGGTTTTAGATGGAAAGAACTATAATGACCAACATTTTAAGAGTTAAAAAAAAGGAACTAAACTATCACATTGTAAAGAGTTCAGGGACCATTTAAGTCAATTACTTTTTTTTTTTTTTTATTTTATGTTTTTGTTTCTAAAGAGGAAGAGTTATCCTTATGGTTATGGATTCAGTTGTTTTTGTAGATTGCATGGTTTGTCTAGATATTAATTTTGTATCAATATTTTCCAACCCTTCCATACATCATTACTTGCTGATATACGAGTTTTGTAGTTTATGGTGTAAATTCAGTTTTTTTTTTTTTTTTGTTCAATTCATGGTCGGAACAAATATCTTTGCTTTTTTTTTTTTTTTAATTTTCCTCTGTCTATATTTAGATTGTTAAGATTGGATGTCATACCTTATCTCTCACCGTTTACATCTTAACACAAGTCAAGAAGGTTAACAGAAAAATCAAGTCAGCAACCAATTAGACCGACTCGACTCTTTTCCCTTCCCCCCATCCTCTCACTTCGTTTCCCTCTTTTTCTGTATTGTCACTTGAATGAAGACACCCGATCGGCCTGACTTTCCCAAATGCCCACCACCGGCCCTTCTCCTTTCCTGGTCTGGATTTTTTGCATCGTTTCAGTCGTCGTGGTGGATAGGGAAGAAAGAAATGAATGAATGTTTCTTTTAGGAAAATGTAAAATAATACACCTATCGAGCTGAGAGGTCGACTCGGGGAGTCAATGCAAGGACTATCTGAGATTGAAGATTATTCACATAAGAAAATATTCCATACATCAAGCGAAGATATCATGTAATCAAGTCAAGAATCAGTTAAAATGATCATTAAACCATTTCAATAAAGCTTACCGAGTAAGGAAAGTCAACCATGATTAGAAAAAAAAAAAGGCTTCTATCACCATTCAAAGCCTAATCTACACGAAATCAGGCAATAAAAAGTCATCAATCACTCCCTATAATTAAGGGACATCATTGTATGCCCAGGGATTGGCATTCTCTACCACCTTGAGCAGTTTTAATTCTCTGGATTTTCTGAAATCACTCTACAATGTGAATTCTTTATCTTCTCGCTAGGCTTTCTTGCTTCAACATCACTCATTGTAAAGATTTATTGGCTAGTATTGAAATCTCTCAGGCCACCACTATAGAGGACTAGTTTTTACATAAAGAGAGTTAACTTCTATAAATTCTACGTGACTCTGTCTCTCCTTTTCTTCTTTTGCAATTTACTTTAAAACAAACGCAATCGGCTAACTCAACACGTAAAATCGATCATATGATATATATTTAAACCCTACATCTAATTCGAACTGATTAGACTGTTGATTCTACCCTCAACAACATTATAGGTTAATATTGACGTTGTGGTCATTACCATAAGTATGCCATTTTAAGGATTATCGTTTCAATATATATATATATATATATATATATTTGCTGAAGCGTTTCAATATATTTTGAATAACAAATGTAGTGGTTATTATATTTTGGTAAGAGGTAATGTTCGTCCATTGATGTACTTATAATATAATGACCATATCAGTATAATTTACCAATATGATTGACCATTTCTTATAATGAACGGAATTTGATTTTTTTTTTTTCATTGATTTGTGTTTAATTTTTCCATGGTCTGTGTACCAAACTCACTGGTGCTTTCTACGTAAGAAGTACTACTAGAAATCAAGAACAATTTTTGGTTCATTCATGATAAGAGAGAATTCAAGCTATATGCTTAGTTAAGAAAACAACCATTTTTGGTCCATCAAACTGATCGATCATTAAAGAAACAATCAACAAAGCCGACGTACGGGAAGACTAACATATCAATCTAGCCGTTCATTACAGTTTCCGGAGCTTATTCGCTAGGTAATCTGGTAGTTGAACACCAGAAAAACATCGGTTTACTACTTTTTTTTTTTTTTGGGTTAAAAAAAAGTAGTAATTTGTTGCGTATTATGCCTGATAACTGGGCAGTTGAATAAATATCGGTATTCATAAGTGTTTATTGCTAATGAGTAGAACTAAACTACTACTATCTCCTACTACTACTATCTCCTACACTTAGGATGCCTTGGCTTTACATAGTGCTGGGAATTCGGGCCGCCCGCCCGAGCCCGATGGGCTATTTCAAAAACTCAGGCCGGCCCGGCTCGGCCCATTTAAAATAGGGGCCAGACCGGCCAGGCCCGAATTTTTGAAATATAAGCCCAGATCGGCCCGCGAGCTAAGAGCGGACCGGGCCCAATTTTTAAAATTTTTATTTAATTTTATTTTTTATTTGTAATTTTTGAATAAATTTGTATATTTTTTATAATTTAATAATTTATCTTAATATTTTATCTTAGATAAAAAATAAAAAATTTTATACTTTGTTAAAAGAAAATTTATTATACTATTTCTATTAATTTATATATATATATAATTTTTAATTATTTTTTTATTTTTTTAAATAACGGACAGGCCCATCGGGTTTAAATATTCGGGCCTAAAAGGAGAGTCCAGCCCGGCTCTTACTATAAGGCCGAGCTTTTATCGGGCTCATAGAATGTGGATCGAGCCGGGCCACTAACCGGGCCTAAATTATGGGCCGTGGGCTGGTCCGTTTGGCCCGTCTCAAATTCTCAGCTCTAGTTGTACATGGCATCAAAGGGAAAGAGAAAAATAAAATAAAATGAAATAAAATACTACGTAGTAATTTTCTTTCTCATCTAGTCTAATCGTATATTTACGTACAAAATTACTAATAATAGTATGGTGGGCTCCAATAAAGAATGAGAAAAACGAACATCAATCCTCATATCCCTCTTGTATTGATTCCTTATTTATAGAATGGCAAATTTATTTATATATCTTCTTCAATTACATGGCATTGATTCTTTTAATTACATGAAAGAACATTTAAATAACTATATTAATAGGATTATTGGTCCTTAGTTTAGTGAAAATAGAAAGAGAATTGGATTGTTTCTTATTATGCATCTAGTATATAAATAATTCTATAAAGGAAATTAATGATGCTCATTTTATTTTATTTTTATTTTCTTCTCTAATCTTGTTACGTTTCTCATTATATTTTATATAGTTTCATAAATATATCCATAGATGACATCCATGTTGTGTAAAAAGTATTAGAGTGATGAATAAAATATCATTCTCATGAGAATTATTGTTTACTAAAATATCGAAATTATATTAATTCTAACTTTATTTGAATAAATCGAAAATAAACAAAAAATAAAATTTAGCAAAAAATAAAAATTAATAAAACCAATAAAAAAGAGCCTAGGATTATAATCTTCACTCAAAACTTCATTTGAATCTCTCTTTTCTTCTCTAGAAAAATTAATCAGACTGAATTGTTAATCAAAAGGCTAAATTATTTAAAAGCCTATTCCGATGCTCAATTAGAAATATTCCCCTTAACTTACTATATTCTATGAGAATTAGATTAAGATAAAACTCATATGCTCTTTAAATAGTCACATATGTTATGTAAGTATATTCCTATACCATATAAACTCAAGGACTCCGCACATAAATGATATGTCACTCTATCTAAGACCAAACACAAAATCTCCTTTTCCAATTCAATTAAGGTTTTACCAATTCAATCCAATCAGTGATCAAGTAATTAGAAGCATCAAGTACAAGATAGAATGAACTATCTAATATTAATTAATAAAATCAAGAGAAAGAGCAAATTAATTCAATTTACTTGTTGAGTTCTAATTGCAATCCAAAAAAAAAAAAAATCATAAATAAAAATAAAATTCCACAAAATAAAGGTTCAAACATTCTTAAATTATAAAAATAAAAAAGATAAGAAAATAGGAAAAAAAATTTAAACATATAAGATATTGTTTCCAAGAATTTTCTTTTAATCTTCTTCTCCTTCTCTTCTTGATGCTTCAAGATGCAATCTCCCCATTTTGTGGAAAACAAAACCTAAAAACTAAAAATAAAAATAAAATTCTTAAAAATATAAATACATACTTTTATTTTTCTTCTTTTTCATCTCTGGTTTTTTCGGCTTAGAAGAACAACCAAAGACACGCTAAACTAACCCTAATCTATCCTATTTGTAGACTTGTTCTAAAAGGGGCAACTTTTGAATTAAAAATTTTAAGAAAGGGAAACTTTTGTGAATTGAGGCTGCAGTCTTGACAATCTGTATAGCTTGTGAATCTGTTTGAGAGCTGCAGCCTTGAAATCTGGTGCTGTAGCCTCCGAGATCTGCTCTTTTTATGTCCTTTCTTGAGCAAATTTCTTCCAAGTCCCGTGAATTCACCACAAGACAATTAATTTCCTAACCTGTAAAAACAAAACTCAAAACAACTAGAAAACCATTAAATAACTTTTAAACTGACAAAATATCGAGTGAAAAAATATTCGAATTTAATTATCGGTAAAAAACCAACTCATCAATCCAATATCATATAAAGTTGCAATAAAAATATGCTTGTAATTAAAACCCAATTTCCTTATTGTATTTCACTTATTTAACTAGTTGTTAAACTTTAAAACAAAAGGTGAAACTTCATTAGAAAGAACATTTGGTAATCATCAGTTGGAGCTGGGGATGTCAATTTAAAAAAAAAAAAAAAAAGTGTACCTTGGACTAGTTTAAAAAGAATTAGAGATGTTATTTACTCGGGAGATTCTTCACTCAGTCTACCAAAATTAACTATTTTCTTTTTTCCTTTCTAAATTGCAAAACCCCAAACCGAACCGTCGTTTGGGAACATCAACTCAGAATCGTTTGTCATATTTGGTCGTTTGCGGTTAATTTTATATCCTACTGGTGAGGTAATCCTGCAGTTGAGCATCGGTAATCAATCAGTTTACTATTCTGTTTTCCGTCTATTACGCTTGGTAATGAGCCGTTAAAAACTGGTTATTGGACAGTATATTCGTATTCAGTATTCTGTTTATTCAGCATTATTTTTTTCTCTACTGCTTCTTATGCCACAAATCAGTTTTGCCTTTATTTGACAAATTTTTGAAGGCCTTTCTTTTTTTTCTTTGGTTCAAAATGCCTTCCTAAAGAGGGACCTTTTCTTGGGTGTGTTTTGAGATTGCAATAAAAGAGTACACTATCGAAATACTATGCTTTCAGTGTTTTTGACACCTTATAAAATAAGTTAATTAAAGGTTAATATAATATGTTTTTTCAAAATTATTCCCAATTAGTTAAAAAGGTAATCTAATAGATTACCATCGTTACCATAGATTACCACTAATAATCTACTAGAATACTCTCCAATGACTAGAGCCAAAATAGGTTATGACTGTCTTCGACACCGATGTCTGATTTCCAGGAAATACTATGGTAGAATATTTTTAGTAAATAATATGAGTCTCCAATAGTCAATACATGTTTCCGATTGTAAGAGAGTATTCTGATAAAATAGTTCTAGTAATCTGTTAGAATATTTTTGACAATCAACATGGTCTCCGATCATCAAAATATAAATAATATTATGTTCTACTATATTATTTTGTATGTTCCATGTGAATATTTTTCTATATTTCACCATATATTTATAATGTTTTGGAAGATTATTCATAATATTTTAGCATATTAGTTAACTAATTTAGTAGATTACTTCATAATTTTCACCATATTATTCATTAAAGATTCTAAAGAAATTATATGACAAAAAATTTTAATCATTTCAAGAAAACCCTAATTTTCCAACTCCCTTCAACCATGAGGGAGGGAGACGTGTGGAGTCTCCAATCGCCGGTCGAGATCGCCTTGCGGAGCCTTTGACATTGGTGAGTCACCAAGATCGTGAGTCCCCCAAGTGTGCGAACCAAGATCACCGATCGCGAGTCCGCAAAACCACAACGCCAAATATCGTGATGAGCAGAGAGGGAGAGAGAGAGATTGGGAAGGAAAGAGATGAGGTTAAGTTAGTATTTTTCAAGTGTCTGGTCAATTAAAAAAGGGTAAAAATCTTAACCAATATTTAATTGAGGAAAATTTTTTAAACATATGTATATAAGAGATTGTTTCCTGAATTCTATCTTTTCGTTTATTATGGCATCATAGCTTAGAATGTATCTACAATTCACACTTTGAGTGTCGATTCCAGTCCCCAAAAAAAAAAAAAACAAAGAAAGAAAGGTTCAAATTATAGTGAGTAGGTCATTTTTGTGAATGAGGAAGCTCAGCGTTAATGCATTAGCCAGTAGGTCTCATGTGCACTATTATCACTGATTGACTGTGATCAATTAATATCTAAACCATAAAACCCACGAACATGCTCTCTCTCCTCCCACCTAAATCCACTGCAAATGTGGCTGTTGCCGAAGAAGGCAAGGAGCTCGGGCACCGACGAACACGATATCGTGAAGTCCATGGAGAAGAAAGAGATTGATTGACCAAAAAATAACCATTATGCCTTTTAACTAAAAAAAAAAAAAAACTGGGTGTTCAAACTTCGTTCTCAATAGTTTGGTTTGTACATAACCAGCCTAATTTTTCGTAGACATATGGGACATAAAACTTGGTTCTAAATAGCATGAATATTTCCAAACTATTTAAAAGCACCTTCAATAAATATTTTTTTGTTTAAAGGAACATAATAGGTGTTTAGGAGACACTCTTCACATGCCCGTTTGCATGTACATTTCTTTGCTGTCTGTTTGTTTTTTTGTTTGTGTTGTGGTTTACTGATCAAATTGGCAATGGCCTGCAAATGACTGCATTGTTTCTGTTTTCATCAGATTCTAATTAATTAGACCCTTTTTTTTAAATATATATATATATATATATATGTATAACTCGTAACAGTTTTTCTTTGGCAGCACTTACTTTTTCAATCAAATAAAATAAAAGATTGATAATTACCTGTGTATCCCAAGGCACATTAGAATATTACCATCAGTTGTTCATCAGAGATATTTATGTCCCAGAGAACAACAATCTTCTAAACTTGCTAGTTAGATAACTAAAGTTTTAAATGAATCACAACTGCAACCAGATTTCTACAATCTGCTAATAAATGTCTGAACCAGACAACTTGGACCTACACGTTATGAATATGGCACTCATCTTTTCTATTCTACGTGGTCCAAAGTAAAGAAAAATTAATAACTAGCTTTTTTCCATTGTTAAAATTTTAACGCTTTCTGTTTTATAAAATTGGCACTGGGATTTGGTATCCCTAAGAAATCAGTGATATTCCAGAGAAGATGAAGCATTACTTTCTGAAATCCAGGTTGGTTTTTATGCCGATGTTGTTTCTTGGGATTATTCTGTTATGCATGAGCAAGGATTCGGCTTCATCATCAGCAGCTTCACCGAAATACGGCTACGAATCTGATCTTCTGGCTTTGCTAGGCTACAAGAGTCAAACTTTGGATCCTCTTGGAATCATGAAGTTATGGATTGACTCCGTCCATTTCTGCCATTGGTTCGGCATAACTTGCCACCCCAACAGTGAAAGAGTCATGTACTTGAACTTGGAAAACCGGAGTTTGGCTGGTTCTCTCCAACCTTCCATAGGAAATCTCACTCAGCTCACGGGAATCAACCTGTGATACAACAGCTTCCGAGGTGAAATCCCTCAAGAAATCGGTCGTCTGAGTAACCTGCAGCAGATCGAATTCGCTTACAATTCATTGGAAGGAAAGATCCCAACCAATATAAGTCACTGTAAAGAGCTTCAAGGGCTCCATCTGGATTACAACAATCATATTGGGACAATTCCAGACCAGCTCAGCTCATTGATGAACTTAACTTGGTTTGGCTTAGGTGCTAACAACCTTACTGGAACAATCCCCACTTGGATAGGGAACTTCTCTTCTTTGTATGTTCTTACACTTGCATTTAACAATCTACATGGAAGCATACCAGAAGATCTAGGCCGTCTAAAAAGCTTGGGACTATTCCTACCGTGGGATAACAATTTGTCTGGTACAGTTCCTGCTTCAATTTATAATATTTCTTCTATATACTATTTCACTGTTGCTGAGAACCAGTTGCAGGGAAAAATACCAACAGATGTAGGAACTACTCTCCCTAACTTGTGGTATTTGCTGGTGGAGTTAACAAATTTACGGGGAGTATTCCTCTTCCCTTGTCAAATGCTTCCGCACTTCAAGTGCTTGACTTTGCTGAAAATGCTCTAATTGGGGGTCTGCCCCGTAACTTTGCAAACTTAAGAAACTTTCAAGACTCAACTTTGATGATAACGGACTAGGAAGTGGAAACACCGGTGATCTAGACATTATTAGGCTGTTGAGTCACTGTACCTTCTTGGAAGTTTGGGTCTTGCAGGGAATTTTTTTGGAGGAGAATTACCAAAATCAATAGCCAACCTTTCGACCCATCTAGAAATTTTTACCATAGGGAGGAATGTAATTCATGGAAGAATTCCTCCGGTATTGGAAACCTAATAAACTTGACTTCTTTGGGATTGGAAGGTAACCAATTAGGTGTAGTGCTCCTGATGAGCTTGGAAACCTTCAGAGGCTAAATCGTCTATATTTGAATGTCAACAAGTTTTCCGGGCCAATATATCCCTCCTTAGGCAGCCTTAGTTCACTGAGAAGGTTCTTTACGGAGAGAATAGGCTCGAAGGAAGCATACCATCGAGCCTCGGAAGATGCAAGACTTTGCTCGTTGTTAACCTTTCTAGCAACAATCTCAATGTAGCATACCTAGAGAGGTTAAGAAAATTTCCTCCTTGTCCATTTCTTTGACCTTGTCAAATAATCTTTGACAGGTTCGCTACCAAATGAAGTTGGTGAACTAGATAATCTTTCTGAGTTGGACGTCTCTGGAAACAAGTTGTCAGGTGAAATCCCCAGCAGCCTCGGAAAATGTATTGGTTTGAGCAGCCTGCATTTGGAGTCGGAAAATGTATTGGTTTGAGCAGCCTGCATTTGGAGGACAATCAATTTGAAGGGAAAATTCCTAAACTTTGGAAAGTCTAAGAGGATTAGAAGACATAGAGACTTTTCTCGCAACAACCTTTATGGACCGGTTCCTGAATTTCTCAACAAGTTTTCGTCTCTCAAGCGTCTCAATCTTTCTCATAATAATTTTGAAGGTGAACTGTCAAGAGTAGGAATTTTCTCAAATGCATCAGCGGTGTCGGTGTTTGGAAATAATGCGCTTTGTGGTGGTATCCCAAACTACTTTTACCAGCATGCCCCAATGATAAGCCTAGAAAAATGTTTTCTAAACATTTAGCAATTCTGGTAATCTGTTCAGCTACATCGGCTGTAATTTTGAGTAGCTTCATTGCTTTCTGTTAACCATTGACTTCATCGTCTACGGAGAATTTGCAATCTCACATCTCTTATTCGGATCTTTCTGAGTCAACTAATGGTTTTTTTGAAGAAAATCTAATTGGCTCAGGTAGTTTCGGTTCTGTCTACAAAGGACTGCTTGCCGAAGACAAAAAGTTGGTTGCAACATACACCGGTGGAAAAAAAAAAAAAAAAAAAAGGGGGAAACCCAAAAAAAATCAGGGGACAAATTAGAACAGCATAGGGGAGCCAAAAAATTCCAATAACACAATAAAAATAAAATGCTAGAGTTTTAAAACAAAAATGCATGAACAATAAAGAAGGAAAAAAATTACATAACCTAACTCGAAAAGAACCCAAAAAAACCCAAAATCAAAATCTAGGGTTTAAAAAAAATTAATCATGCCCGGGCAAAAAGAAAAATGAAACCCATCAACAGTAGATTGAGAAACTGGAAAATGAAGAAAGATCAATGGGAGAAAAAAAAATAAGAAATCGGAAAATAGGGTTGAAACCAAGAATCCAAAAAAAAAAAAAAAAAAAAAAAAAAGGGAAAACAACAAACAAAGAGCAAATAAAAACATAATGAACATCAAAAAGAGATAACGAATAATGAGAGGAGAGTGCGGACAGAGCAAGAGTAAGCAAAAATAGGGTTTGGAGACCAAAAACCTAAAAATTGAGAAGAAAGAAAGAGAAGAATAGAGAGAGTGAGAGAGAAAGAAGAGGAAAATGAATAGTTAAGAGAGAGAGGAAAAAATGAGAGGGAGGTGGCGGACAAAGCAAGGAGAAACCCAAAATTAGGTTTCGGGGGCAAAAAGGCAAGACACTATTGACAATGGAACCAGTAGAGCAATCAGGGGCAAAATGTCAAAACAATGCGAGGAGGGTAAAACCGGCATTTCACTATGGAGTTGAGGAGAAACAACTTTATGGAGGGATAATGTAATACCCGAAATTTCAATGAACCTATGATTTCCTTTTAGACAAGGAAAATTTCAAGTTTGAAACTTGTATGTGAATATGAAGCTCATGATCTGAGCAGAATATCAGTTCATATGTGAGTTCTCGTTTAATTAGCTACGAGACTCAACAATAGTTTGCTTAAGTCAAGCATGTGACCTTTTGGGGGAAAAGGGCAAAATGGTAATTTATGATTTTATGTTGGTCAAAGTTTGACCGAAAAAGTCAAAGTTGACCAAAAAGTCAGGGTTGACCAGGAAGGTCGAATAGATGAAGGTGCTGAGATACGGCAAAGCAGTATGGAGTTATACTGCGGAAACCTTCATTACGGTCAATTAAGCAAGAATAAGCTATGAGACCACCGTAGAAAAATCAAGCACGATTTTAAGAGCGATTAGGACTAATAATTTTAAGTCCTAAGAAAATCCGATACGCAGTCCAATTTTTTTTTATGTAGATGAATTCTGGATTGTAGTCCAGTGTGATAATACTGTTTTTGGTGAAAAACAGTATTGATATTATGTATGTTAGTAAGGAAATGGACTGCAGGATTGTATTATTGGATTTTTAAGTATCCAGCGGATAATTATGCACGAAATGGTAGCCAAGTGGCTCGATTTTTAGTTGGCGACCTACAGGGACTAAATTGCAAATATTTTGTCCGTAGGGCCAAAGTGCAATTTTAGAAAAATAAGTAAGGATGGATTAGTATGTAATTATGGAATGATGGATTTTCCTAACCAAGGTTCCAACTAGGCCAAAGTTTGGTTACAAGCCTAGTTACATTGGAACAAGGAATTAAGAATAAGATTAGAATGAAAAGATAAGCTTGGAAGATATTTTGTTGATTTTCCACACTAAATGGCCGTTCTTTGAATGCTTGGAGAGCAAGAATTTGGCTTGATGATGTCATCAAGATGATTCATCAAGACGATGTAAGAGGATGATGTCACTAGGGTGAAGTAAGCCAAACTTGGTGAGCAAGCAAACTTGCCCACCAAGGAATCACAATGGCCGGCCACTAGGAGGAAGATAAGCATGAAAAAATTTTGTTGATTCCATCATGCATGTGGCCGGATTTTTGAACCCTTGTAGAGCAAGTATTTTTGCTTGATGAGGTCATTAATGTGATGTCATCTAAGGGATGTCATTGGTGAGGTAAGCTTGATGAAGTAAGCTTGATGAGGTAGGCATGGTGAGGTAAGCAACCAAATAGCTTGGTGAGCAAGCCAAATATTTTGGTTCACACACTTGCATGGCCGGTTCTTTAGCAAGCCTTGGTGAACAAGTTTGCCTTGGTGAGGTAAGCAATGATGCAAGCAAGATGATGTCATCATGGTGATGTCATCAAGGTGAGGTAAGCAAGTAGTTAGCTTGGTGAACAAACCAAATTTTGGTTCATGCACTAGTATGGCCGGTGGACATTGAAGCCTTGGTGAGCAAGTTTTGCTTTTGTGATGCAAGCAAGGTGACATAGGCTTGATGAGGTAAGCAAGAAATTTGCTTGGTGAGCAAGCAAATTCTTGGCTCATTCTCACCTTGAATGGCCGGCCACCTAGGAGGGGTTGATGGACAAATATTTTGCTCATTAAACCCTTATATGCAATTGTAGAAACTTTAAGTTCACCTATAAATAGGGTAGTTGGTTCACATTTTTGAGCATTGAATTGAACCCGAAACTCTGCCAAAATTCCACTCATTTTCTCTCCCCCTCACCTAAAGGCCGAACCCATGGAGAAAAAAAAAAAGAGAGAGGTTGGCCGGATTTTAGAGAAGAATAGGTAGGGAAAATTCGGATCCAAGTTGAGATTTCATCTCTAAGATTTAAGGGGTAATCTTCTCAAATCCTAAGCCTTTTTATTAAGTTTTGATTCAAGGTTTTATGTGTATTTTCAGTGGTTTTGTAAGAGCGTAAGCTCACCTATTTTATGTCTATGCTCT